>VZSC01008384.1:80972-105842 GCA_013398225.1 Steatornis caripensis | reverse complement strand
AGCACGGCTCTTCCGCCTACGTCCCCGGGCCCACAGCTCCGGTCGCAGCCGAGCGGGACAGGAGCAGGAAGCGGCGTTTCCCTCCCGCCACCGCTTACTCCCGCGCGTGCTCAGCGGGCGCGCGGACCGGGGACAGCTATTGTCTGAGGCCGGCGCAGGCGCAGCTCCGCTCCTCCGCCGCTCGGCCCTCGACGCCTGCGCGCTGCCCTCCGCCGCCCCCCCTCATTGTGTGAGCTCGGGCGGCGCCTGCGCAGTGCCGTGCCCCGCTCTGCCCGTTAGCCGCTATGTGCAGGGAATAACGTTGGAGCCGTTGCCAGAGGGACACCGACCGGAGCGCCCCGCCCCCGCCCCGCGGGGATGCCGGCTCAGTGAGCACCGGCGGCACCACCACCACCACTAGGGACGGCCCCTCCCCGGTGCGGCGAGCCTCCTCGAAGGGGTGAGTGAGGATGCTGCCGCCCTGGCCGCGGGTCGGGCGGGAGCCGTGACGGGGAGAGGGGCCGGGGTCGCGCCGTTCGTCCACCCCGTGCCTATTGTGTCAGGCGGCCCTCGCCCGCCGGGCCCCGGCGCCGAGCGGCGGGGGCGGTAGCGCGGTCTGGTCACAGCCCGCTCCCCCTCTCCCGGCCCCCGCCTTCCGTTCCGCTCGTAGCCGTGACGGGTCCGGTGGCGAGGGGCTGCCGCTGCCCCAGGGGAATGGGCGCGGGCGGGATGCGGACGGAGCTGCCAGATCCCGCGGCCCGCCTCTCCCTGCCCTCTTCCGTCCCGCCGCCCGATGGGCGCCCGGCCGGGGACGGCGCCGCCGGCACACCCACCCGGCCGCCCGCCGCGCGGGCAGCGGGGCTTCGCAGCCTCCCTTCCCCTCCCGCAGGCGGATTTCCGTGACTCAAGCGGACGTTTCCAGAGCTTTATTTATTTATTGGGTTTTTTTCGGTTACCCCTATTTCACAAACCGCCCCGGGGCCGGAGGTGGCGTGTTTCTCCGGATTTAAAAATCAGAGGTGCCGTTCGAGATACGGCGTTTCCCCCCGCCCCCGTCCCCTTAAAACAACGTCTTCTGAGGAAGGACGGTGCAGACAATCCGTTGGGTTTGCCTTTTCTCTTAGCGCGTATTTCCACCCGACGAATATGCGGGTCTTTTGCACTCATAAATACTCTCCTGAAGGCGTCATTTTTCTTTATTGAGGCTTTTCCCGCGAAAAACAGAACAATAACCTTTTTTTTTTTTCCCCTCCCGGTGGCGAGAAGCAGCGCCGGGCCCACTTTGTCTTTCCGGCGTGGAAACGAACGGGTTACTGAGCTAACGAGAACCCGATGGCGATTTTCGAGCAGAAAGCGCGTTGCAGCAGAGGAAGCTGGCGTCGGGGCGGGCGGCGGAGCCCTCCTCCGCTCCTGCGCGCGCCGCCGCCGGGCGGGGCGGACCCCCCTTCCCTCCCCCACCCCCCCGCCCTCCCGCCATCCCCGGGCTGGCTTCCCGGTGCAGTTAGCGGAGCCGACGTGTGGCGCGGCGTCGGGCGGGGAGGTGCTCGTGGGCCTTCGCGAGGCCGTTGGGCGCTGTCGGTGTGGGTACCAGCGTTAGGGGAGCCCGCCGGTGAGCGGAGCGGGGATGGTGAGCGCTGGTTGGCAGCCCTTGGGGCGCTGTTCGAGGCGGTATTTTTTTTTTAAGATGAGCTGACAGTCCATCTGTTCTTACGGCTTTACGGAAAAAAATGAGATGTAGATGCTACGCTGATGAGTTGAAGACACGTAAGAATTGCATTCTTAGGACAAGATATTATGGATAGCATCCACTGATCTGCACTTTGAAGAAATTATTTTTCTCGCTGTGAAAGCAAAGCTACTCATACAATATTTAACTACTTTGAAAGAATAGAGCCTATTCTAGCACTGCGATGATCATCTTTGCTCCTTTGGAATGCCATTCAAGACATCGTGACAGTGTTCTTGGCCCTGGGTTTGCCTGTGTAAGATGATATGTGGGAAGGGTTAGTTTTTGTAAACTGAACTAAGACATGATTAAATATGCTGTGATTTCCTATGATTAATTTCCTCTGGGGATTACTTCATGTCCAGCTGCTGAGAAGTCTGTCTTATTGGGACTGAACTCTGTTACTATGGAAGCTCCTCAACTTTAAATTTTATGTAATGGAGAAAAAAGTTAAATGTAAATACGACAAAGAATCTCCCCTCACTTTTTGTTTTTTTTAATAAACACTTTGACACTTTCATGTAGGTGTTTTGTTGTTGTTTGCCTTGGTTTTTTTTGTCTAAAGGAGGTCAAGGAGGCTGGCTGCATAAAGAGAATTGTGTCTAAAGGAGGTCAAGGAGGCTGGCTGCATAAAGAGAATTGTGTAGCTGAGGAGACACAGAATTTTGTCAGAATCTCCAGAATCTACAAGTTATTTGTAATGGATCAGATAAAAATGTTTCCTTTAATTCTTTTAAAGAGAAACATTCTGACATAAAAGTTGTTACCAAACTTACTTTATCATGGTACTGCTTTTTTGGTTCTTTTGACAGGTGGCCTCTTCCCATATCTATTCTAACTGAGTTTTGTAAAGAATGGATTCTTGCTATATTGTGCTTTATCAGCTGTAACGTGCTTGGCAAGCAGATTTTTTTTAACAATTCTGTCAATAACATGCAAGCCAGAAGAGAGCCAGCTTANTATCTATTCTAACTGAGTTTTGTAAAGAATGGATTCTTGCTATATTGTGCTTTATCAGCTGTAACGTGCTTGGCAAGCAGATTTTTTTTAACAATTCTGTCAATAACATGCAAGCCAGAAGAGAACCAGCTTATGAAAGTAAACTGGAAAAGTCTATGTTCGCTTTTAGATAGGAGCTAGGAAGATTCCTTGAGTGACTGGAATAAAACCTGAGGCATGAGTAGCTGCAGAAATTGATTTTGAAGTACCATTTCCTGTTCTTGCAAATGCAAGAAAATGGTGTTTAATGTATATTGATACCATAGTTGATACCACTCTCCTTGAGTTCTAAAAAGGCAATTTCCACGTCAGCGCTGTACGCCTTAGCTTTGCAGAGAGAATGGAACTGAGGTAAACGAGATTGTTTTTACTTTAGCTTGAAAACCAAGAAAATCTGTGAAATTCTATATTTTCTTTAGAAAATTTCGAACAGAGGATTTAGGCATTGAATCTGTGTGGATAGCAGAATTTACTTGCAGAAATTCTTGTATCTGCTTCTAGCACTTGTGAGATTGCAAAAGGACACAATGGCGTGCACTTCCCCCTTATGCTACATAATGTAAAAATTGTTATGGTTGTGACCACGAGACTGAAATTTGAGAAAAGGAAGTTCTTTGTTATTGGGGGCTGGAGTTTCAAATTTGCTAGCTGGGAGCTAGTGTTAGATAAGTGTATGTTTTCTAAGATGCACATCTTCACTCTGCTAAGTGAGCCTGTGTGGGGGGTCTTTTGTTGTCTATTAGGTTTATGATGCTCTTACCAAATGCATTTCTTCCGTTCTGGTATTGATCATTGTGTAGCTATGCATTTTCAATGGGGCGATCTACAGAGAGCAGCTTCCTTGAGTGCACAATGTTAATGCTTTTCTGAATCAGGGTCCATCCAGTGCATTGAATGAGGCAGATGTCCTGGTGAAAAATAGCATGTGATCATATGACTTAAACTGTAACATAATGCATGCAAATTAGAGTGGAAAGAGAGCTACAGAAAGTTGTTTAAACAAGTAGTTTGTACTGTCTGTGGCACAGTTATACATGCATAAAAATACTGAAATACATTGGAAATACTTGGTTTACTCTTGTGATTTAGTTTCTCCCACACTACTCCCAAGAAACTGGGAGGCGTTCTATTTTACAGGTGTGTTTGTAGATAGAATGACCTTTTTAATTACTACTTTGTTTCACCTTCAAAAAACATATTTTAGATCAGTATATGTATTTTTTAATCATGTATTATGTCAAAAGCAGCTTGACCTAGAAGTTTCAAATAAAACCCACAAAGATGTTTTAGTAGACTGCTGATGTAATTAGGTTTCAGAAAGGGAGACCTGTGTTTGGGAAAGTGCTCAGTGTTGTATCACTGAAGTTGAAGTGTATCACGCAGCCTCTTAGGTGGCGGATAAGAAGTAAGTCTGGGAGTAGGTGGATGTTAAAGAGACTGACCAGTGGTTCTCATACCTTAATGCTCCTGTGTGGAGTAGTCCCTGTTACTCACTCTTCCTCTGGTTTTGGTATGGCTGTACTGTTCTGTTGCAGTGGCTCTGGTGCTTTTCTAAATACATGAGACATTGATGCCTTCGACTAACCCAGCAGAAAACTATTTCTTTTTTTGTTGTTTTGCTTGATATTTTTTTTTCTCCTCCCTTGGGTTAGCAACTTGAATTATGTTATTGTGTAGTCAGATGAGTGCCAGAGCTAGTGCACAGAATAGGAATATCACTGTCGAGCGTGGAAGAAGGGAATACTCCATTTTCCAGTAGGAAAGATACATTTGGTCTGCTTAGCTCTCCTGTCTGTCTGTCCTCTGTGCCNTATTGTGTAGTCAGATGAGTGCCAGAGCTAGTGCACAGAATAGGAATATCACTGTCGAGCGTGGAAGAAGGGAATACTCCATTTTCCAGTAGGAAAGATACATTTGGTCTGCTTAGCTCTCCTGTCTGTCTGTCCTCTCTGCCGCTGTAGATTACTGTAGTCAGAAAGGGGATGGGTTATGTATAAATCCAAGAAAAAAAAAATGGTTAAGATACTGGGTTTCTTCTTACTGTTAGCCTTTACGTACTGTCCTTGATCTGTAAAATGTCCACAGCCACAGACTAAACGTTCAGAACATATCACTAGATGAAAAAAATATTTCTCTGCTAGGTAGATATGAAAGGAGGGAGGAGAAGTGGTTCTGTTAATTGGTGTGGCCTTTGTAGAAGGTAAAACAGGATTTTTGTGCCAGGCTAATATTGGTATCTTCTCTTTCACAGAATTTAAGGCTGTAAGTTTTCGAATATTCTCATTTGCCTGCTTATTAGTTTTGAAGTGTGTGATTTTTGTTAATTGTAGAAAAGTGCTATTCAGTATACATTTAGAGAAATTGTTTTTATTCATTCAAAAGAGAGATACAAAGCATCTTCTCTCATTTCGTCTCCTGAATAGAATACTCAATAAAACATGATAGTTTTTTCCCATGTGAACCTGACATATTTGCCAACTTTGTTTCTCTGTCTCTTTTTCTCCTCTTAGAAATTGTTGTTGAAAAACAGACTTTTCCTCAGCTAGGTGCTTTTCAGAGCTCCAGCATCATCCACCGGTGGGCCTAGTGAGCTGATTCACGTTCAACAACTGCAGCCCTCTTAGTGTAGCTTCTTCAGTTTGTTCTGCTGCATTTATTGCAAGGATTGGTGTTTTTGTAATGGGATNGTTTTTATTCATTCAAAAGAGAGATACAAAGCATCTTCTCTCATTTCGTCTCCTGAATAGAATACTCAATAAAACATGATAGTTTTTTCCCATGTGAACCTGACATATTTGCCAACTTTGTTTCTCTGTCTCTTTTTCTCCTCTTAGAAATTGTTGTTGAAAAACAGACTTTTCCTCAGCTAGGTGCTTTTCAGAGCTCCAGCATCATCCACCGGTGGGCCTAGTGAGCTGATTCACGTTCAACAACTGCAGCCCTCTTAGTGTAGCTTCTTCAGTTTGTTCTGCTGCATTTATTGCAAGGATTGGTGTTTTTGTAATAGGATCGTTTGTTTACTCATTTCCATTCTTGTGAACTAAAATATTTTCTGATCTTTTCTACAAAGCTAAGAGCGTATCTTCCTTGACAAATAGCTGAATTGTCTAAAGTCTGTGTGATGGTCTTTCCAGATCTCATCTCATTTGCACCCCATTCCAAATGAGATTCTGGTTCTGCTCATTTTGTTTCTTTCCAGGAAGAACGGCAATTATTGAGCTTTTCAGAGCAATAATAACAGAAGTGGTGCCACTTTGTGGCATTTCCAAGATGTTTCTTTGTGCACAGGGCATTTTATTAGTCTTCAGCTGTGGTATTGCATGAAGAACTTGTAATCAATCCATTAACTAACCATTATGGTCTGAAAGTAGCAATACACTGAATGCATTAAATCAGATATACTTACAACTTTTCCCTCAAAATGACATGCTTAAATAATTTTGTTGATAATCTTTCTATTGAATTGCAAATATTTGGCCATCTAAATACACATTCTGTTCTGTGTTCAAACCCAGAGCCTTTTCAGTTGTCTCTTATTTGTCTTCTCGTTGTGAATTACTTTTCAAGATTAGGAAGAAAAATGCAGGAAGTTGAAATGTCATGGTATCTTTTCTGTTTTGTCATGAACATACATTTTTTCTTGCTTTCTTTAATCTCATCTTTTCCCCCCTGCCGACCACGGCTTAACTGATTATTCAGTCCTGTGGAACTATGTATCACTGCAGGAACCTTGATGTCAGGAATTATTCTACTTAATTTTACAATTTAATTTTCTGAACAGAAGACACTTAATGGGTAATACTGTAGGTTTACTTAATTTTTTTTCCTTTGGAATTTTTGTAACAATGACCACTTAAACCGACCTTTGGTCTGACTCAAACCCAGTATCTTTTCTCCAAGAATATCTGTAACCTGGTTTCAGTTAAGAATTATTCCTTCCACTTGATCTGCGTGTCTCGAAAAGGCAATTCAATATAAACGGCCTTTTATATTTTTCAGACCTTCATTTCTTATACATGTTCAGCTGTATACCAGCTTAATTTAATAATTAAAATCTTGATTTGCTACATGTTTTCGTTGTTACAAAAAAGCCACCTCAGTTTTCTGAGGTTAGTGAAGATTACACTTCTGCTCATCCATTGCCTCTTTCTTCAAATGATCATATTTGCTTTTTATTGTGCTTGGTTTCCAAAGGGAATAGTCATGATAGTCATGTAATGTGAGGGTCAAACCCTTCCTGTAAGAACTGTTTTTTGAGGTGATTCACAAGGTGAAAAACACAGCTTGAATTTTAGCTTTAAGTTGGCTGTGAAACTGGCCATTACAAATCTTTTTTGAGTTGTAAGGAGAAGTTACTCAGGAAGCCATTGAGGAAACACTGAGAACCCAGAACTTCTTTTCATTTAGCTTTTGGATTAGCAGAGCGTTTTGAAGAATGATCGCAACTGATTCATAGAATTATGGAACCACTACAATATTTTCATGTCACAGATGATATTGCCCTCTGTGGTAATTTTGTGTTTGTTTTACAGTTCTTGCTGATAAACATAAGAAAAGGTTTTGTTCAAAAACTTTTTCTTCAAAATGCTGCTAAGTCATCATGCTCTAGTAGTCCTTTAAACTTCATGCGAATTATTTTATTGGGCCATATTGGAGATAATCGGGTACTGCCTTTGTTTTGGTGAAGTCTACACTAAGCAGACTCTTTAGCAAACTTAGCTAAATTAATTACTTCAAAGTCTGTTATAATTCATGCCCGTTTGTTAAAATAAATGTTTTGTAACTGTCACCACTTGGATCCCAAATTCTGTAGCATATTTTTAATAAGATCTTAATTCATCAGCTTCTAAATACACTTTGAGATCTCTTTTTAGACCAGTTGCAGTCCTAATATATTGCAAGGAATCTTGTATGTAACTTTTTCTTGCTGAGTGCTCTTTTGACAGGTGAAATTGCATGCCCGATAGCAGTCCTACAGGTACATTTTATGTAGCATATAAAAAGAGAGGTGCAAATTCATAAAGGTCTGAAACACCAGTTAAAGAATGGAAGCATGTGGCTCTTTTTCATCTGTTGAAAACAGATTCCTAATTTAGGGAATTGTGCCCTCTTGTTTTATGGGGAGCTGCAGAGAGGCTCCTGATGAACATGCAAATGTTTTTTTACTGCTTCCACTTCTGTAGATGGTACTGCATGGCGTTGTCTTCAGTTTTCTTCCTCTTTGGAGAACAGTAAGAAAGACAGCGTTGCTGGCACAAATTGGAGTTAGTGAAAAGCAGTAGCTGGATATAGTCAGTAGGTGTATTGCAAAAAAGAATGAATACTTAAACAAATAAGCAAACAAAACCCCAAGAACAAGCAATGGAAAAATATATTCATGAAAAAAACTCCAGGCTGAACTTAAGCTTGGGCATAGCTTGAGTCAATCACTTGACAGTCGAGAGATGTCACAAACTTTTTTTTTTGTGTTTGACTGTAACAGTACTTGAAACAAGGTAGCCATTGCAGAAAATGTATTGTTTCTATTAAACGTAGTTTGCCACATGAAGTTTATTTTGTGCTGAATCTTCATACCCTGTTTGTTTTGTTGGCACTTGTTCTCATTCAAAATCTTATTATTGTCTTCGTTGAGTGTGGGTAAGTTGTCTGTCTGCCCGCCCCAGATCTTCGTGAATTCAGTGAATCTTCAGGTACTGCAGATGACTTTTAGGTATGGCAGGATCCGTTTTTACGCAACAGTGCAAGGCCAAATATAATGCTGTTGCATGATAATCTTTAGCTTGCTGTAGGAACATTATTGCTTGGCATTATCCAATGTCGTTTCTTTTTTTCCTAGAATAAATATTTCGTTCTTCAGTATTTGCAACTTCTAAATCACGCATAATTGACTTGCATCTTGCCTGTGTATTTTTTCCTAGCTGTCCTTAAACAAATACACCCCTTTGCTTTTTTCCATTTTTGTGGTCTGATTGCATTTTCTTTAGCATACTGTATTGACAACTTCATCTGTCAAAGTCGAATGTCTTTAGGAGTTGCGTTGCTGCAACTGTAAATAGCAACAGTCAACTTTCCCCTTTAGGGCAGACTGACACCCCAGAGTCTGGTTTGCATTGATCTCTTGCAGAATTATCATTGCAAGTGTATTGTTTCAAAATGCTGCCTGGTTACTTGCTTTGAGGAGGTCGGTGTTTATAACAGAACTAAGAACTAAGTTATACAACAACTTCAGTTCCTGATGTCAGAATCACATTTCAATACCCACAAATAATAGAAATGTTTTAAAGTTTTTATTCATTGTGGTTTGAGCTCTAGTTTATTAAGAAGCAAGAGGGTATTTTTCTGCTAGAGCTTCTGACATTGCTTTCATGGTTTCTAGTTCTATTTATCTGGTTTATGTAACCTACACAATAACCATTTTCAGTTGGTCCGGTTAATATTACTGGGTATTTACTTAAATGTCTGACAAGGTGAATTCATATTTATTTTTATATTGTCTGGGCAGCCTGTAGCACATAGTAAAGTCCTTTGTAAGGTGGCAGTAAAAAGAAGAACCAGCTGAAACATCAATATCAAGACATGACAGTGATCCAGGAAGCCCCGAGTCATTCCTTGCCCAGTTGAGGCAAATTGAAACCTTTGATTTAGTTAAAAAAACCCCAAAAACAAAAACATACTGTTATTTTTAGTGCAAATCATAAAATTACTTCAGACAGCACTTTGGGAGAAGACTAGATTTAGCAGACTACGATCCTTGAGTTCCCATATTTTGTGGGTCGTTCCCTTGGTGCAGTTTCATTCCAAAACCAAGAAAAGCATTATGCCTTACTATTTTTATCTGTTGTGCTTTTGGGGAGACAATGCCATGGCCTTCAAAATAAATTTATTCAGAGATGTCTGTGTATTGTTTCATTTGTGTAGTTATTTCCGTAGGAATTCTTCTTTCCTTTCTTTTCAAGATATTTATCAACATTAGGGGTCACTGATCTAAGGCAGATTTAGAAGAAAGGCTGCATTAGTGTGTCATGAGGTGAGAGACTAAAGACTTGATCATTGGATTACTATGTGCTATAAAAAACGGTTGAGGCAAGTGAAAAAAGTGGCTAACTATGAAAAAGTACTTTGTATTTGAATAATAATTATTGTATTATTATTTCTTACAGTTACTATAGACCTGACTGAAGATAAGAAGTCCTGTGAGGCTTAGGTACATTTGGTGTAAGTGGCCTGTGTTCTTCCAGCAGCCTAAGCAGAACTGACTGCTGCCTGTCCTGATCTTGCTCTCTTCTTCCTTTTCCTCCCACCCCTAGCTGCACAGCCTCACTCCTTTTGCTTTGGGGCTGGATTAGTGTGTTAGTTTCTGGAAACCATTCATTTGTTTTTGGGAGTGGAGAAGGACACACGAGTTAGTCTGTCACTACTTGAACATGCTGAAATAGCTCAGCTCAGCTGCACAGCCTCCCGAGTCCTGCACCAAGCCAAAGGGAGTAGTCGGGACTTTGTGACTGAGGCAGGGCAAGACGGTTGGGATTCTGACAGCAGTGGGAATGGCTTTAGCTGATGTGGAACCACAGCTTCTTCAGTGTAGCATTTATATGATGAGAGTTAAAACTGCTTATTTGCCTGTCAGTTGAGTCTTCAACACTAGGGTTGAAAATAAGTCAATACAGTGAAGTTCTGGACATGCAAATGACTTATGACAGGGTAATCTATGTATTAGCTTTGGATGAGACAGTTCACACAAAGTAGGTTTCTTGAGATCTGCTGCAGTGGAAGTGTGGATGCAGGAGCTGCTAATAAGGAAGAGGTGCCACACTATAAATTTTCATCCCATACTGCAGTCCAGTAAACTATTTCTGTATGTAGATCTTTAAATTTAATTAAGCTGCTAACTTTTCCGTTTCAGCCAGTAAAGCTCTGGGCATGGGTTGCTTCAATCTTGTTATAAATTCTGAATACAATGTATACACTGGAATTTTATCACCTCCGATACTAAAAGTTGTGGAAGGATTTGGAAATAAAATATGTTTTCTTTCTTTCTGAACCAAACTTGCAAAAATGTCTGAAAAGCGCTTTGAACTTGAGGAGAAAGCGGGAATAAAAGTGGGGATTTGGAGCTCTGTTGTTCGTAGAGTTTTTCTTACTACTTGGAGTTAAAATACAAATAATACCGGGTGATTGTTTTGTCATGATTTTTCAGTATTCGTTTAAATGTCAACTGCCTTTCTGTCTCCAGAAGATTGCAGATTGGTGGTTACTGGTATATTCTTAGAGCAGTTCTTCCTAACTGTAGAGCTTGACTTTTATGAATGTATTGGCTGATGTGATTAGACCTTTACTGTTGAAACGTCTTCCGTTTAATCCGTTATGGTGCTTGTGTATTTATACTTGCAATACCATGAGAATGCACTCACTCTGTTAAAAATGCTTGTGTGCCTGGATGGGATGGCCCTCAACCTGTTCATCTTGTGGAGCACGTACAGGGAGCATGTTTCTGTTTTCTCTCTCCCTCCCTTTAACGTGTAATAGTACATGGCACGTACATCCAAGGCTAAAGGGAAAAAACCGCTTCTGAATTTCTGGCAACATTGGGAAAGCGCTTTGCTTTTGATTCAAAGTAGAGCGATCCTATTAAGATAAAATTGAGAGAAAAACATATGCAGCAGAACAAGTAACATCTGGTTTCTCAGGATGCGTATCCCAAACTGCACATGTGCTCTTTCTTGCCCCCTTGGTTGGGAACCAGCATGTTCTGTGGGAAGAATAACCTGAATGGCAGACATTCCCATGTCATGGGCAACAACCCCATGTGCCAGTACAGGCTGGGGGTTGACTTGCTGGAGAGCAGCTCTGCGGAGAAGGACCTGGGAGTGCTGGTGGACAACAGGCTCACCATGAGCCAGCAGTGTGCCCTTGCGGCCAGGAAGGCCAATGGCATCCTGGGTTGCATTAAGAAGAGTGTGGCCAGCAGGTCGAGGGAGGTGATCCTCCCCCTCTACTCTGCCCTGGTGAGGCCGCATCTGGAGTACTGTGTCCAGTTCTGGGCTCCCCAGTTCAAGAGAGACAGGGAACTACTGGAGAGAGTCCAGCGGAGGGCCACAAAGTTGATTAGGGGAGTGGAGCATCTCTCTTATGAGGAAAGGCTGAGAGAGCTGGGTCTGTTCAGCCTGGAAAAGAGAAGGCTGAGAGGAGATCTGATCAATGCTCACAAATATCTAAAGGGTGGATGTCAAGAGGACGGGGTCAGACTCTTCTCAGTGGTGCCCAGCGACAGGACAAGGGGCAATGGGCACAAACTGGAACACAGGAAGTCCCACCTGAACATGAGGAGGAACTGCTTTACTGTGAGGGTGACAGAGCACTGGAACAGGCTGCCCAGAGAGGCTGTGGAGTCTCCTTCTCTGGAGAGATTCAAAACCCGCCTGGATGCATTCCTGCGCAACCTGCTCTAGGCTAACCTGCTTTAGCAGGGGGGTTGGACTAGATGATCTCTAGAGGTCCCTTCCAACCCTTACCATTCTATGCTTCTATGATTCTATGACATCCTACAAGGAGCACAGAAGAGCCATGTGAGCACAGGTCGGCCAACAGGCTGTAAGGGGCTGGGAATTGTTGAACTTGTAGTGCAGTGTTTCTGCCAGTGGGATGATGGACTTGTTCTTTTGGACTTGTCCTGCACAGCCCTCCATTCCTCCAAAACTTTTAGGAGCTTTGTATCTCTGAAATCTCCAGTTTGCTAAGCTTGCCGTTAGGTGGAGCGATTGGCAGCAAAAGAGTGACTTCTTAAGACCCACTTCCTCAGGTAATTAAAAACGGTTTCAGTAAGAGTTTTAATTACTAACTGTGTGGCAGGAGGAGAATACCTTTAAAACGTAAGTATTTTGTTTAAAAAATACACACTCTTGTGAGAAGTAAGAAAAATACCTTTTAAAAATAGGTCCGGGGAAATGAAATGAAGGCTACAACTGGGCTATTTTAGACTAAACAAGACATAATACTGGTCTGGTATGTGACAGATATACTAGATAAATAATTACCATCTTTTCAATAGGAAATATACAAGAAATAAAGTCCAGGAAGAACCAAGCCAAAATAAACAAACATAGAAATTCAGCACTAATTTACTCCAAGATACTAGGTGTTATTGATTAAAGTATCAGACGTGTTGCTCAGTGGGTACCAATAGTGATAATAACTTTTATACCATGGAAACAGAGAGTAAGTATAAGAACAGAGCCTTGTAAATTTTTCCAGCCTGTAAAAAGGGAACTGATTACGATCTGTCTTAATCAACTTCTTATGTTTTTGTCCATATTTAGTTCCATGTTAAAATGATTTAAAATATTTTTGGTAAACCAGAATACTATTTCTCTATTGCAGCAGCATCGTCACTGTTGCTTAATATACCTGCTGCGCAGAACTAAGTTCCCAGTCAAATCTTTTTGTTGGAGACATAAAATGAGTAACTTCTGTGGTAACTGTGGGCAGTTCTTAAAAAAAAAACAAAAGCCAAACCCCCAAACTTGTTCACTGAAGTGCCAGTGAAAGGGATGACTCGATCCCTTTTTGTGGGTGGAGTTATAGTACAACTTTTTGTTTGGTTCTGGGCCTGGAGCAGTGTGTACAGTGTTAAGAACTCCTCACATTTAGCCTTCTCTTTTGCATCTCTTCCTTTTACTTATTTGGGGTTTCTAAGGCAACAAAGTTGTTGAACTTGCAAGGGAAAAGCTGTAAAAGTTTCCTGCCATAGAATGACTTGAATTCCAGAATTCAGTGTATTGAGAGAGACACTTGCATTCATTTAATAACCTTTAGTATCATACTGTAAATATTTTACATAAAAGCATTTCCCAGTGATCCCCCAAGTGTTCTGAAATTAACCAGGTTGTCATTGTAGTATTCTGCAAAACATATGGTAATGTTGTACGAAATCAAGTTTAAATCATCAGTCATTCTTAAACCAGCTTGTAAAGGTCCACTTGCAAATACTCTTGCTTACACAGCAGTGAGGGCTTCCGATTGTGATTTAGTTGAGGGGTTGTAATATACCTGCTCAAACAAGTCCTTGCATAAAAACGTCAAGCTGCATACTCACAGTATGTGTTAATTCTAGAAGTTTATAGTGACAATTTCATATGTAACTGATCACATTTAGTAAATAAGAGGTAGTGTAAGAAATAGAATTAAGACTTACCATGCTAGTAGCTATGCTTCTGTTTGTTGGTTGCATGCAAGAAAGGAGTGAGTAGGCACTGCAAGCAAATGTGGAATAGCTTCTCTCCAGGGAAGCGATTTGCTAGATGCTAATTACAGACTGGTTTAAAATCTTTGCAGTAAGTAATACTAATCATTAAAACCATGGATATTCTTCCTGTTTGTGCGGATATCTTACCCTGCTTTGTGTCTTGCTAAATTCTTGCTAATTTTTAAAGAATTTTGGCTTTAAGCTTGTCGTGACATTAAATACTTTGTAGAATAGTCACGTAGCACAACATAATTATGACACAGAATCAGTGAGCTTTTATTATGTTTGTGCACACATGCACACTCTCCCTGTCTTCAGACAGTGAAGATTGCCTAGAGCAAACATCACTTATAACTTTAAGGCAAAATTTTGAGCTTTTGGTTGTTTCGTAAAGTAAGTACATCCAATTTCTTTTTTTCATGTAGACCCTGTGTAACTGATCTTGGAACAAAGAACTTAGCATATTTCCAAGAAAAATACATCTGTGGGCTTGGCTGTTGAGAATAATTGTAAAAAGCTCCAGAGCATTCCATGAGGGTAGAGTCTATCAAATATTTTCTGTGGAGTCTACTTTGGAATTATAAATATGTTTTTCATGTTACAGTGGAGATATAGCAAAGAATAAGAATTGAATAACTTTTTCAAGTTATATATCTAATACTACAAGTGGATGTGGCGATGAGTAACATTTATTTCAATAATTGTCGTCTATCACTTCCACTTTCATGCTCTGTGTACTTACGCATTGTGTCAAGAAGTAAAACAGAATTGAAAACTGAAAGATAGATGTTAAAATTACTTACATACATGTTTTTCTTTGGAGAATATAATCTTCATACCAACAAAGTAAATAATTCCCCGTATCAAAGAAAAAAAAATTTGCATTGCCTGGAATGTCACTTAATCTTACTATCTTGGGACATGGAATAAACCCCATATATTTCACAATTTTGGGGAAAGTTAAATCACCACCCTTGGGAGGTTAAGGGTCCAATTTTATTTGCAAAGTGGTGTTTGTCTTTTCAGTAGTGCTCAGGACTGTGGTCGGTACTTGGCCAATGCAAATAAAACCTCCTCTTCATACACAGCCTACAAAATAACTGGGAGTGTGCCACGATGGAGGCAGTGAGAATAGGAAGTGGAGGAGGAGGGCTTGACTGCAGCTTTAAAATGATGTTCTGCCTGAATGCAATGCCTGGTTTGTATTTATTTATTTATTTTCCTGTTTGCTTATCTTGGCAAAAGTCTGATAGTATAGTCTGATATGGATGTGGGGGGAGGAACTATTTCCGTAGCTTTCATTAAAGAAAGCATTAAAGACAACTTGGTTACGGTTTCTTTGGCATGCTTGCTGCAGTCATTTCTAAAGGCTGCTTACCAGATGTACTATTTTATTAGCGTACTGGGTATGCTCATCTCTGTATAGATGACCTTTGATCATGGTGAAATAGGAAAACTTAAAAATATTTTTATGTAGTTTCTTAATCTGAATGAGATTGGACAAAATATGAACACTCGATTGATCATGGTTAAGCTATTCTTACAAGCAGTCGTTACCCTTTATTTTAACTGTATTGAAAGCAGCTTTTGAAAAGTGTTGCCTTTGAGTGTAGAAAGGCTGCAAAGAAGAGCATTAATGAGAAATGATTGCTTGCTTATGAATGTAAAGATTAGGAATGTAAAATGAGCTGTCAGTTTGATAAATGCAAAACATCCTCGTTGTCTATCAACAAAGGATAAAATAGGATTGCTTGTTTGAAGTCTTGATGACTTTATCCAAGTGGCTAATAACTGAGTATGCTTTTAACAGTTTGGATGCTAATGTTTAGACTAAGAATACTGGAAAATTTAAAAAATAATTTTAACCATCAGGTACTCCTGATTATTGTCACAACAATATATGCATAAAAAGGCTTGTAATTGTTGTGTAAGACTATTTCCATGTACAGTACTAGTCTTGCGCAGTTTTCTAATCAGTCTTTTAAGAATTTGCATGTTTACTAGTATTCTCTATTAAGATAACCCAGTATTTTTTATCAAGTTACGGAAGTCTTAGTTTCAATCTGCTGTTCTGAATACAATTTGATCTCCTAGCTTCTACTAGGAATTGTGGTGTTTGGTTTGGTATTTTTTTCCCTCTGTAGCTTCTCAATCCCCCCCTCCCCCCCTTTTTTTTTAAAAAGGAACTTTTGTGGTAGGGAAGGACATGACCATCTTAATAGTTCCTGTAATATTTAATTTCCCTTTCTTAGGTGCTTTAAATGGGAGATTATTTGGTTTCAGCTGTGTGAGTTTGCTTAAACTTGGTAGAAAGTCTTAATGTTGGACTTTATATTTGGTGTAGACATCCTGATTGTTTATTCATGCAAATAATATCTTTTTGCATACTGTGACACTCAAATCATTGATAGCCATCAGGTAGGCCTTATTTTTGTACGTTTGTTAGTCATTATTACATCAAAAATGGAGTAGGATGGTCTTTTAAGTCATTGTCCCTCAAAATCAAAACCCTAAGCAACTTCCAGTGCAGCTGCACTGTTGGCAGAAAAAGGGATTTATTTCAGTGGCTGTTCTGACAGCTATGCCTGTGTGTCACAGCAATAAAATAGACATAGATCTAATTCTGACCTGGAACGGAGGGAGAGGATGCTGTGCAGCCCCACAGTGGTAGCCACATTACAGGACAGATTGGCTGACTGACAGAGGGCAACAGCCTCCTGAGCGGCTTTCTTGTCCTTATTCCATCAGATGCATGGGGCGACCTGTAGGGCAAGAAGAGTATCTGGGTCCCTTCCGTAGAGATCTCAAACTCTTTGAATGCAGGAGAAAAATCTCTCTATCCTTAGTAGCATTCACAGCTAGAAGGCTTTTATTATGCCTTTTTGTAATTAAAATATGAGAAAGAAATGCTTCTTCACACAAGTACTGCTGAGGGGTCTGCTGTGATAATCTGACCCTAGGGCCAGATCGACAGGGTGCCAGACTGCACCCTCCAGCTTCATCACCGTAAAGCGGAAGGTATGGCTGTATGTCTACCCTCCCCCCTCCTTTTTTTTTTTTGTTTAATTTTTCTTCCTTTCTCTCCTAGCCAGAGAACCCCTGAGAAATACATTGCTGTTGATTTATTGATTAGGTAGAACTCTAACTCTTGTTGTTTTAATTAGTCTTTTATAAGAAGTAATGTAGATAATGCACATATGTACCTGTGTTGGATGTGTACTAATAAAAAAAAAAAGTGAGGGGCATGACTCAGCTTTAGAAAGGCATTTTCTTACTTTGTTTTTTGTTTCTGCTCTATGGCTTATTATATTTAATTTTTTTTTAATTAAACTTAATAACTTTAAAAAATCTTTCAAAA
The DNA here is from genome assembly GCA_013398225.1 of Steatornis caripensis. Classification (NCBI taxonomy): domain Eukaryota; kingdom Metazoa; phylum Chordata; class Aves; order Caprimulgiformes; family Steatornithidae; genus Steatornis; species Steatornis caripensis. The sequence goes on along the minus strand of VZSC01008384.1, from coordinate 88,538 downwards.
AATATTGGATCTAGCAGAATGTTGCAAGTGAACAATTTTTTCTGTCTGTAAACAAAAGGCCCAGGTGGTTTTGTAGACTTAAGATTGAAGGAGGTTTACATACTCTTATTTTGCCTTCTTTCCTCCTCCTTCTCTGTGTACAAAAAAAAAACCCCAATCCCATCCCCCCCCTGCCCCAAAACAGGGGGAGGGGCAAAAAGAGCAGAACAGTTTTGCAGGGTAGTGGTTAAGACGGTTTCTTTGCTCGCAGTGGTTCCCTTGTTCTGTAGAATTTAGTCATGGCTATGTATTTTGATGGACACTGAAAATCACATATTTTAGATGTAGTATAAGGCTTCAATATGATTTTCTAATCTGTTTATCGATGAATTGTGGCTAAAGTTGGTTATTTGAGCTAACGTCTAACAGGTCAAATACTCAGAAGCAGAATGAATACCTGAGCTCAGTTGCCTTGTCCGCTAAACCTTAGTAAGTTTAAGAGGTAACCCAACAGACCAAGGAGGACTGCGATCTTTATGAGGTGTTTTGGTTTAGTGATAGGGACAGTCATCCTAAATGTACTCCTGTTCCCCATTTGAGCAAGGATGTTAAATTGAATGGATGCTTCTGTTTTCTTCCCAGGGTTTTCCTGTTTACTTCCACTTCACCTGTTTGCATGCTTGCCATCCAGTTCTACTCTGTTATATCAGTGTAACTCAAGTAATTGCATAAAATTTTCACAAACTTACGACTAATAACGGTATTTCTTTATATCAGTGTGAATGGGAACAGTTTCTTGTTCAGGGCTGTATATAGCATTTGAATGTTTCTAGAGGAATGTATTCAGGTGAATTTTCAGTCATATCGAATATAGAAATATTCAATAATAGCAATTCTAGCTTGTTGCACAACTGCTGAAAACCTAGGATTGTTTTGGTCAGTTTTCCTAAGTATGCGAGCTTATCTTCTCCGGGTGACGTTGATGAAGAGTTTCAATGTTTTGAAGTGTAATTTAGCTTATTTATGCTTCCATTAATTTTATTTTTGTATTTTTATAGCCTTTTAAGAGTATATTTTTATTAACCTTTATGAATATTGTTATGACACTAACCTAAGTCTCATAGTGAAAAGTATTGTCACTTGACAACTTCATCCAGCTTGACTTGACCAAAGCATTACTTGGTTAATGTCTTTTCATTGTGCTAAACTTTCATGGCTGTATCCCATGTTACTTGGCAAGCAATGACAACACTCAGGTTTTCTTGCTTCTCCCTGTGAACTACACTGTGAATTCAGAAGGTCTATAAATTCTTAAAGAAGTATTTTTATTGATCGTTATCCTAAACTGCTTTAATTTAGATGGGCATTTATTTATGTCAGGGTTTTGAGGAGCAACATTGCACGCTGCTGTGGCATGAAGGATGGCTTCTGTAGATTGAATTCCAGTTCACAATGAAAGGTTCTTCTGCCATGCATCATCTTCCCCTCACCCCTGCACAAGATACCCACTTTATTAACAAATTCAGTTGATGGTCTAGCCCTAGGAATTGGTGAGAATGGTTTCAGCCAGGAGGCTGTTGTCTGTGGAGCCCTCTCTCCTTTTCTGGGATGACAGCAATGTGAGTAGTTAAAGAAGCAGGGGATTATGAAAGCACCAAGGATAGGACTAAAACATTTAGAAGCTACCCTGGAGTATGAATTATTTTATTGAATTTATAGTCCTTATGATGGCAGATGAGCCATCTACCCATACTTGGGAAAGACAGTCTTAATTTTCTGGCCACCCTACATGCGTTTTAACCTTACTTGCGAAAGAATTAGGCATTCAGTGTTGTAACAAATAAGTGAGGCCACTTGAACACCTGTAATGTTGTGTAAAACTAGGTAAGATGAAATGCTGATAGTTTTGGAACTTACACTCACTGAGATACTTTGGTCTTAAAAAGTTCTCTCTGTAGTTCCCCTTTTATAATAAACCCTTTGTAGAGATTTTCTGGAGATTTTACTTGAAGTGTTAATGAGTTTCTCATGCTGTGGTAGTGAGCATGGCAGATAAAGTCAGTAGGAAGTTAGTAATTCACAAAAGATTTTTGGTGTTGTGCAATAAATAAGGCACAGGCTAATCAGTTGGTGAGGAGAGGAGAAAAATCCTGATTAATTGACTGTTAAGCTTTTTGTTTTAACCTGGGTACGGTAGAGTCCTGGTTAAAATATATGGTGATGTTGTGAAAGGTTGTTTTCTAATGCATGTGTGTAAGTAGGTTAATTATGATTGTACATGGAACGCTGATTGGGATACTGCCTAATTTCCGAGTGTTTTACAGAGTAGAAAATAATATAATGATATTTTTCACTTATAAATTCCTACATTTAAAGCAGTTATCTTTATAGATTACTTTTAAGTATCAGTTATATTGATACAATAATCTTCTCAGGGTTGGAATTACCTTCATTTTGCTCTTTCTTTCTATAGCATAGATTTCTCCATTTCAGTCAAAAATGGAACCACTAGCACGAATGTCCTTAATTACATTGGATAGTCAATACAGCAGTCGTGGTAGGCACTTCTCCCATGAGCGTAGTTTGCTGGCAGCATTTCTTTGTGAACTGGAAATCAACTTCAACTTTAGGTCTTCTGCAGTCATTATTGGCTCCATTAGTGCGCTCTTAATTCTGATTTCTCCCTTGTCATGGCTTACACCTGATGTTTGCCTTTCTTGATTCCTCATTCCAGGGTCTGCCTAGCTTCAGAAGCTCAAGTGTCCTGGCTAGGTGTGGTGGTGGTCTCTACTTCTGGGTCTTCTACCCTTATGCTTGTTCTCTACCAGCAACAGTGGATGAGTTGAGAATACTGGGGAAAGATACTCTTATTTTTGCTTCTAACTGGCAGTATATAACGTTAAAAATGGGTAGTTATAGCACATTGTGGAGCATGTTCTGTATATATTCTCTCAACAGATGTGTTGAGGGAATTTATCAGTGTAATTGTTGAACTAACATATAGACAGAAAGTTTTCAAAAGCCTGTTCATTGTCTGTATTTCGATAGATTTGCACAAGAACCAATAGTAAAAGGTACAAACTGATACTAAGGCCTCCTGTCACTTTTCAATTGCCAATTTGCATATATGAGGTACTACTTACAATTTTTTTTTAAAGGTGGAAACAGAGTATTTTCCTCTAATGTAGTTTCAAAAATGTTTGAATCGTTTCTTCCGAGGCTTTCCCAAATGTACTAGGCAATTGTATGAGAAGGTAAACTTCATGTTAGCAAAATTCCTGGAAACAGGAACTTACAAAGGCAAATAGTGGGCAATGTTATGATCAGCTGTGTCTCAGCTTAATGCAGGGGGGGTTTAATGTTATTTTAAAATAGTCTTCAATAAAATTTGTTGTACAGTAGTACGATAGTTGTGTACCATTAAAATTACAGTGTTTTCAGTCTTAATATGGAGAACTGCGGTGCTTAAAAGTTGGAATTTCAGGCATATTTTAGGTTTAGTTTGAATTTTAAACATAGCTTTTTGTTTCTCTGCGGGATCAGCGTCTCCGTACTTGCTAATAGTTTAGTTGGAGAAAACAGTTGGCTGGTTTCAGTTACAGGCAAATACAAAAATGTAGATGGTAGATTACTCAAATGTGAGATTATTAAGGATGTTTGCTTGCAATAACATGACTGTATCAAAACTATAATCTTGGCAGTGTTTCACTAGACATATTTGAAATTGGTTACACCCATCTTTTGGCTGCATAATGCAGGGCTTTAGTTCTTAGGACTGAATTATATTTACAGGGGTGATGCAGCCAATTTCACTGTTGCTGCATCATCTGTTTCAAATGAGTTTATTACCCATGTGTTAATTCTTACACACTGGTTACTGCCTTTTGAAATTCACAGCCCTTCACCATTAAATGGTGTTTCTTCTGCAGACAAGGAAATGTTTTGCAGTTGCAATAGATGTTTCAGGAACTGACTTCCAGGTATCTATAATGAAGTATTGCTTTGAATGATCAAGTCTTAAGGATGAAATGTTTACTAGTTTGTTTAAAGATTACAACACAATACTGCCATATTAGGAAAGACTAACAAAACATTTCAATAATCCACTTAAAATTCATTTTTCTACAGAAGAAACAATATTTTTTGTAAATACTTAATCTAAAAAGTGTAGTCTATACTGGAGTAAGACAGGTCCATCAGAGCCAGTATCCTGTTCACCATGAACAAAGGCTCGGTAAGAAAAAGGTTATTAACCAGGACGATACTAAGTGAGACCTCAGTAGAGCATGTTCCCAGCCTCTCAAAATGCACAGCGCATGCAGTTCCTGAGCTGTAAGTGGGATCATTGTGTTTAATAGGCATGATAATTTTTTCTTTCATGAGTGCTTATTACTTTTTGAACCCAGTGTAACCTTTTAGTATCCATGACATTTCATTCCAAGAATTATCATGATCTAAATTTACACTGTGCAAAGAGCCACTTCTGACGATGATTTTGCACGTGTCATACAGTAATTTAATTTGATATCTCCTAGACAGTGAACAATCTTTCACTCCTGTATTGTTTGGAATACTACAGCCAGAGTTCTTAATATAGCAGTGTATTAAAAATATTGTTAGCTTTCGTAAAGTTTTCAGAGTGCAATGTAATTATCCTTACGCTGGGTATGTAACTCGTAAATGTGCAGTTTCATATCAAATTTTTAATGTACTTTTTTGTTCTGGTATTAAGTAACTGTTGCTACTGTATGCTGTTTCCAGCCAGTTTTGCTGTGCAGAATTTCAGCATAACTTTGATAAAAGGCATTGGTTTATTCTAAAGAATACTTTAAAATAAAATATGTATCTGGGTTGATGACTCGCTGCAACTGAGACAGCACTGTTTGAAAAGAACAACATTATTAACTTAGATAGAGATAGTGATGGACTTCTAACTTCAAATGTGCTGCCAAGCTGTGTGACAATGATCACTTTGTATAATACATTTTATAAAATTATTTCAGAAAGCTTAATTTAATCTGTTTGTTGTCAGACTTCATCATTTGTGGAAGGTTTGGGGTTTTGTGTTTCTTTTTTTTTTCCTAGCTCAGTAGTTGTTGACCTACATGCCTGTTTTATAAATATAGTTTTTCTCCTTTATTGACAGTCTGCCTATGTAAACTAAAACACAGTATTTGACTAAGAACTTTTTCAAATAGTTTATATCCTCTTGGAGGTTTTCATATGAATTTTCTATTAGAGCAGGAAGGCCAAATTTTGTAAATGTTGTTATGATAAGCAGGTATGAGATTTAAAAGGCAGTAAAATAGAAACGGAATCAGGAGCTTTTATATTGAATGCATGTTTGCTGTCAAACATCTGTTTAATTTTCCTGTTAAAAGCTGGAACCTAGGCTAGCCTTTTTGATACTTTCTTATCCTTTCTTAAAAGGAGTGGGAAAATGTCATTTGATTGACCTAGTTTATCTTCTAGTCTTAAACTTGGTTGAATTAAAAATACAAATGTTAATTTCCAGTTTTAACTATTAAAACATTTATTTGGTAACTAGATGTCTTTAGATTTGATTTCAGCAAGTTAGTATTGTAGATTTAATTTATAATCTTCATATTTTGTATGAATAAAGTATAATAGAGATGCTGTATCACTTCTTGAGTTGGAGAATGTTAATTGGACATCTGTTTCGTTTGAAGAATCTGTTGTGACATGAGCTGTGGAAAGATAATGCTGTTGCAGGTATCATTATATAAGAGAAGACCATGTTGCTTATTTCCTTATTTACTTTTTTATTAAGTAAACGAGGAGGGGATGTTGCCCTCTGTGTCAATGACCAGCTGGAGTGCGTGAAGCTCCATCTGGAGATGGATGAGGAGCCGACTGAGAGTTTATGGGTCAGGATTAAAGGGAGGGCAGGGACGGGTGACATTATGGGGGGGTCTGCTACAGGCCCACCCAACCAGGAAGACCGAGTGGATGAGGCCATATATAGACAGATAGGAGTGGCCTCATGTAAACAAGCCCTGGTCCTCGTGGGGCTCTCAATCACCCTGGTATCTGTTGAAGGGACAAGTCTAGGCAGAAAATGGGTTGAGAGCAGCCCTGAGNTCTTGAGTTGGAGAATGTTAATTGGACATCTGTTTCGTTTGAAGAATCTGTTGTGACATGAGCTGTGGAAAGATAATGCTGTTGCAGGTATCATTATATAAGAGAAGACCATGTTGCTTATTTCCTTATTTACTTTTTTATTAAGTAAACGAGGAGGGGATGTTGCCCTCTGTGTCAATGACCAGCTGGAGTGCGTGAAGCTCCATCTGGAGATGGATGAGGAGCCGACTGAGAGTTTATGGGTCAGGATTAAAGGGAGGGCAGGGACGGGTGACATTATGGGGGGGTCTGCTACAGGCCCACCCAACCAGGAAGACTGAGTGGATGAGGCCATATATAGACAGATAGGAGTAGCCTCATGTAAACAAGCCCTGGTCCTCGTGGGGCTCTCAATCACCCTGGTATCTGTTGAAGGGACAAGTCTAGGCAGAAAATGGGTTGAGAGCAGCCCTGAGGAGAAGGACTGGAGCATACTGGTGGATGAAAAGCTCAACACGAGCCGGCAATCCGCGCTCGCAGCCCAGAAGGCCAATTGTATCCTGGGCTCCATCAAAAGAAGCATAGGCAGCAGGTCGAGGGAGGTGGTTCTGCTCCTCTGCTCCACTCTCATGAGACTCAACCTGGAGTACTGCATCCAGCTCTGGGGCCCCCAGCATAAGAAGGACGTGGACCTATTGGAGTGAGTCCAGAGAAGGGCCACAAAGATGGTCAGGGACTGGAGCAACTCTTCTGTGAAGATAAGCCAAGAGAGTTGGGATTGTTAAGCCTGGAGAAGAGAAGGCTCCGGGGAGGCCTTATAGCAGCCTTCCAGTACCTGAAGGGGGCCTACAAGAGTGCTAGAGGGACTTTTTACAAGGGCATGTAGTGATAGGATGAAGGGTAATGGTTTTAAACTGTAAGAGGAGAGATTTAGATTAGATATTAGGAAGAAATTCTTCACGATGAGGGTGGTGACACACTGGAACAGGTTGCCCAGAGAAGTTCTGGATGCCCCCTTCCTGGAAGCATTGAAGGCCAGGTTGGATGGGGCTTTGATCAACCTGGTCTAGTGGAAGGTGTCCCTGCCTGTGGCAGGGGCGTTGGAACTAGGTGATCTTTAAGGTCCCTTCCAACCCAAACCATTCTATGATTCTACGATCTTTAGCACATTAAATCTTCTAATTTCTTCCATTCTAATTGTTATTTTTTAAGTGAGTTGACAGCCCTTCTAGTTTGTTTTAGTACCTGCTATTGTATGCTTTTGACTTAATGTTTTGTGAAGGTTTTTTTTGTCATTTTCAGATGCAGTTCTGACCTAATTCAATCCTCTTTATAAGTTTTTATAAATTACAGTGGCTTTCCTTGACTGTAGGTTGTGAATGGGGCAGTGCTGGCATTGTAGTCTTAGTGCTTACATGTTAGTCTTGATTTTTGAGAACCTCGCTGCATTCATGGTATTATGGAGGTTACACTCAAGTCTGCTACAGGCTTATGTCTACCTACAGT
>VZSC01008384.1:31045-80869 GCA_013398225.1 Steatornis caripensis | reverse complement strand
CTACCTACAGTACATTTGCTACTAGTGCATAATTGAAGTAAATGATATATAAAGAGAAGAGAAATGCCAGCTATTTGGTGGAGAGGAATGCAGACTGGTTGCTTTTTATTTTCTTTATCTTCTCTTCTAGTGAATACAGAGTGGTAACAAATGAATAAAATGATTGCTCTGGCTTTCTTTTTTTTTCAGATTTGGAATACTTCTTAAAGACTTTTCCAAGTATCAACCATTTAATTACTCTGGCGAGTGCTTTTAATAATATTTTTGTTCAGTGTCAAGTAGGCCATATTACGTGAAGACATTTTCCATAAAGGATTTTATCCGGTTTTCAAGTTTTGTTTTCTTTTATATTTTATGACATTTTAAATAGCTGTGGGGTTTTTTTCTGTTTAAGCATGTAGTATGTCATGTTGTTTATTGGAAAATCAAGGTAAAGTTTTGTAGGAACACTGCTTTCGGTTTTGTTACTTCTAATTAACTTCTAAATTGTTCATTTTGCTCTGCTTTGTTTATGGTTCTAAATGTACACTGTTAAATTTCCAAGATAAAAGTTTTATTGAGAAAATCTTAACTTTAAATAAGAAGCAAAACTTCCTTTAGTTTAAGCTTTCACTTGGTGTTGACCTGAGCTTAAAACCAAATGAGGTTACTCTTTTTTGCAGGAAAATGTAATGACACACACATAAGTTATTTACTGTATTTTGTGAACATTTGCCACGTTGTTTATTGGTTGAGATAACTGCTACATTAATGTTTCACTATCTGGATAATGAGCGGTCAAACGTTAAAAGCTTTGTGACATCTTGATGTATGACTCTGGAGTTGTTCGTTTTGAAGAAGCTTACCTCCAATTAAATTTGCCTAGTTGCATGAAGCCTCAGACTATGTAAATTTGGAGCCTGTCACTTCCTGTGATTGCTGAATTCAGTACACGCTGGTGAGAATGCCGTATTTTCAGAGGCTTTTTGTATTCTGCTCACAGTGTTTGCTGAGCAGGAACTCTAGCTAAAAATAACTAAAATGAGTTTCTCTGTCTGTCTGTCTTTCTTGCTGCAGGATGACGTAGCTTTGCCAAGGATTTATCAGCTAAGCAGAAAATGAGCTTAACATCCTGGTTTTTGGTGAGCAGTGGAGGCACCCGCCATAGGTTGCCACGAGAAATGATTTTTGTTGGAAGAGATGACTGTGAGCTGATGTTACAGGTAATTGCATCAGCCTTCGATGTGCTACTGCTCAAATAGTGAACTTGATGCACCAGTTTTATATTCCTTTTGAAAAATAAAATCCCCAGATGTTGGGGGGGGGAATTGTTTTGATTAATCTTTTATGTTCGTAGAAAAAGTTAGTTTAGGTATATTGCCATCAGTCATACAATTTCTGTCAAAGTGCAGAGGATCACATTTTCTTCATACATATCACGTACAGAATGCAAGAATAGAAGATGAAATAAATTTTGCAATATGGTCAGTAAAGTAAGTAGACTGTGTACTCCATAAAATGTGATAATCGTAAGTGCACTGGATGCTTTTGAAAAGAGCTTTCTTTTTTCTGCAACTTGTAATCTAATTTAGTCACATGATTTGATGTAACTCTATCCCCATGTCCTGATCTTGTTGTACAAAGGCAAATTAAATTAGTAGAGAAGAGTATTTCTCTATCTCTAAGGAAGTTGAATGACTCAATCTCAGTAATGGTTTCAGTGGAACTGTAAAAATACAAGTTTACTCAAAATAGTTTGATACTTCAGTTGCTTCATCAACTTCCATGTGGAACTCTCAGAGGTGTGTAACCGTATTGTTATGTAGACATATTGTATGCACTTTGCACTGTCAAAGCTGTAGTTCTCCAAACTACTTCTTTCTCGTGTATATATTTTTGAATGATTATTAGTAATATTTTTGGAGTTTCTTCTTGATTTCTTGTCTTTGGCTACTGTAGAACTCTTTAAGAGGCTTGAACTTAAAAACTAACATTCTCATCCCTTGATACCATTCAATAAAATATTTTCTTTTGTATTTTTTTGTTCCCAAGAGTCATGTATGCAGCCATTAATGGCCAAATCAGACTCTCACTTGCAATTAAAGTGCCTCGAAGCCTATTTTCATGTGTGTTACCCAGAATGTAGTATCTCTAGTAAACTGCATTTGGCTTTCAACTTCAGAAGGCATCTAAAGGTTTTATTAGTGATGGAAATACTTCGTCCTCTTAGAAAGTAATGGAAAATACTCGTAATTTCTGTTTAAAGACAGGCTGATGTCTTAGCCATTTATGAGGGAAGTATTTAAAAAAACCCCAAACAAAACAACAAACAAACAAACAAAAAAACTCAACACCCAAAGCACCAAAAACCCCCAGCCTGTTGGTTCCTGCCCAGAAGATTATAGTAAAGAAATGCTTTTTGTTTACCACTAGCTTCTTGTACTGGGTTATTGTTTCTGAATAAGGGAACCTTTTCTTCCTTCTCTCTCCCCTATGCCATCTCCTGTCTGCGGCTGATGTGACTTCACTCAGTGAAGTGACTTCACTGAGTCCTTACAGTGAAGCTGAATATTCAAGTGTTTATTACTTTGTGTTACAAAACTTCAGTCATCATTACCTTCAAAAGTAACTGCCTCTTTGATTAATATTGTGAATAGATTCCAGTCACTTACAAATGTTATTTGTTGTGTATAGACTTCAGAGGCAGTAAAAAGAATCAAGGGGCCTGGTGACTTTCAAGAATATTCTCTTTAGCCTACTGTTACATTAGATCTACATGCCAGCATGACTGTAACGCCACATACTGCTGCAGGGGGGGAACCCACCAAACAAGAAGCTAATAATGTGTTCTTGTTCTGTATGTACAGCTCTTTGTGTAGGACCTTCCTTTCCACTCTTGACAATTTCATTGTTCTCTTACTGCAAAGCATGTGGGCAATGCATGATAAAGAAAGCAGAATTTAATGCTTTTATTCATAATATCTTGACAGAAAATATGTTATAAAAGCCTCATTAAAAAGCATTTCAACTCTGTTGCATGCTTGGTAGAATTAGATCTCAGATCTGTACCTAACCCCTGTTCTTCTAACAGAAGTTTTGTGTTTTGTTCGTGTCTGGGAATACAGATTTTCTTTAACTGGGTTATTTTGTAAATACGCTCAAACATAGTGTGCTGTCTTTGTATTTAGCTAGCTGCTCCAGTGTATCACCCTGCTTGTGGATAAATACCACATTTTCCCCTTCTTTCACCATTATGTTTAGAAAACATTTTGAACCTTGAAGGGGGAAATAATCTCCAAGGTGAAAAATTCTACATTATTCATAATATCAAAATTATTTCCAAAGAAGAATACTGTTATTTTCTGTATTTNCATGATAAAGAAAGCAGAATTTAATGCTTTTATTCATAATATCTTGACAGAAAATATGTTATAAAAGCCTCATTAAAAAGCATTTCAACTCTGTTGCATGCTTGGTAGAATTAGATCTCAGATCTGTACCTAACCCCTGTTCTTCTAACAGAAGTTTTGTGTTTTGTTCGTGTCTGGGAATACAGATTTTCTTTAACTGGGTTATTTTGTAAATACGCTCAAACATAGTGTGCTGTCTTTGTATTTAGCTAGCTGCTCCAGTGTATCACCCTGCTTGTGGATAAATACCACATTTTCCCCTTCTTTCACCATTATGTTTAGAAAACATTTTGAACCTTGAAGGGGGAAATAATCTCCAAGGTGAAAAATTCTACATTATTCATAATATCAGAATTATTTCCAAAGAAGAATACTGTTGTTTTCTGTATTTGGAACACTTCCTTAGTCGTCTGGATCAGAGTGAAGAGTCTTTGTCTAAATCAGTGCTAGTTACAGAATTATTTGAACCAAGGATGGAGTTGTCCTCAATTTTTATTATTTTTATTTTTATTACTTTTTTAATTATTTCTGTAGTCATATATAAATCTTTGTACTGGGTCTGGCTTTTCTTTATAGAAGCCCTTATGGTACTATGTTTTGCATTTTTGACCAAAGCACACAGGTATTTTAGCTGTTGCCTTGAAATTGCACACGCTGTTCAGCATTCTCTCTCTCTCACTCTGTTCTCCCTATAGACATGGGACTGTGTTGTGGGTGCACAAGAAGTTGAGAGGAAACGCAATAAGGACAGCTGACCCAAACTGACCAAGGGGATATTTTGGGCCATATAATGTCATGCTCAGCAATAAAAACTGAGGGAGGGGCCTTTGGGAAAGATAACCACTGCTCAGAGACTGGCTGGGCATTGGTCTGCTTGTGGGAGGTGGTGACTGATTGCCTTTGCATCCCTTGATTAGTTTTATTTCTTCTTCCTCTTTTCTTTGCTGCTTAAACTATCTTTAACTCAACCCATGAGTCTTCCTGCTCTTGCTTTCCTGTTTTCTTCCCCATCCCACTGGGACAGAGGGGAGTGAGTGAGCGCCTGTGTGGTGCTTAGCTGCGAGCCAGGGCACCACAGTCTCTTAAAAGTAATTTTGATACTACTTAAATTTGAATGGAAGCTGCAATAACACATCATAAGGAAAAACGGCATTTGAAAGATTTGCACAATCTTTGCGTGTGTAAAGATTGTCTGCAATGAGTAAAAGTGTGTCCAATTATATGCAAGTGTCACAGTTTAAAGCTGGGCTGGCTATTAAACAGACAGCAGATGCTCTTTGTTAATCTACTCCCTTTTCTCTTTTTCCCCTTTTGAGGGGGAAAGAGACTTACAAGTCAAAAAAGTTAAAACAGCTTTAATCTAACTACAATAATAAGGTATTATAATAATAGATCAATAATGAAATACATATAAATATATACAAAACCAATATTGAGCTCCCCCCTCCCCAACAACAGATACATCCTCTGGACACTGGGGTGCACAGCCCAAGAAAGTCCCAGTCTGTACTCAGCAACAGGAGGTGGGAACTCGATTCAGGAATGCAGGGATTGGGATCGAAGGCAAAATAATCAGACAAGTCCTCCTCCAACACTTGAGCAAGGAGCTGGGCAGAGCTGCAGAGTAGTACCCTGCAACACCACCAAGACCCCCACTGACAGCCCTGTGCTGGGCTGAAGTAGGCTCCTGGGCCATGGGTGTGTGTGGAAGCACCAGGTGAGGCTCCTTAGGGCCATTAAAGCAATCAGTGCCCTCAGGCCCCTGGCCATAATAGGAGAGGGAGTGACTCTTGTGATCCTTCAGCTTTATGCTGAGCGTGATGTGTATGGGATGGAATACTGCATTCAGTCAAACCAGGACAGCAAGTAATCTGAGCTTGAGGAGAGCCTTAATGCTATGCAGAATTTCAGGTGTTTCTCTAAAAGCTGTAGACTTGAGTAATCGTTCTTACCATTTCAGAAGATATGACAAAATATCACGAAGCTTTAAGGATCTTTTTCTGTCCTTTCTTTTTTAACTTATTTTTAATAGGAAGTAGCATATAAAGATAGTAGAATAATTGATTGCTAATGCAATATGTAGTTGATTAACATAATTGAAATAAGTTCAGAAATTTTTTGCATAACCTAGATAAAGAGAGGATAATTCTTGTTCTTGCATTGCTGCATCACTTGACTGTGGAAAAGTCTGATTTCTGCTTGACATTACAGGCTCGGCAGAAAACACACATCAGTGAATATGATTTTGCTGAGATGGCTTTTCACTTGAAGAAAGGTTACTAAGTTAGTAGCAAATGAACTATACTGGTATATCTTCATCTACCATTAAGAACACTTTACTGATGTAATATACAAGTGCAGGTTTTATTGGCATGGTCCTTGTTTGTTTGTCTCTGTTAATTCTCCCCTCCCCCTTTATATCCTAGTCCTCCTTCTATACCCCTCAAGACTACAGAGCAAATTGGCTCAAATGAAAAGTCTGAAAAGAACATGGTAAGCACTGCTTTGAGGAGAGAGCAAAGCAGTGAAAAGGTGGCATGGAAAGGAAGAATAAGGAAGTAAATTGAAAAGAAGGAAAGAAAATATTATTAGCAAGTCTTGAGAAATCAAGAAGGAATGAGATGGTAAATGCTGGATTCTAAGAAGAGAAACCATTTCCTTAGGAGTCACCATTGCATGTCCTGATGCATTGACCTGGCTAATGCACTGATAACCTAGGACTGCTGGAAATGACAGACTGGTGCTGGTGCAGAAATAAACACAGAAGTCTCCAGCAGAAATTTATGATTCTCAGTGCTGTATAGTCTTAGACAGTGACTTGAGTAGCAAGGACAGAAGATGCAAACTTGAAACTGGAAAGAATGCTGTTCGAAGAAATTTGCTGCTATGCAGTCACATCAGCACACTGAACTAGCAGAATTACAGCAAATAGAGTGAGATCAAGCGTGCAGAGCCAGGGAAGACGATCTGTGTGCCCCATCCAGTTGGGAACTCTTCTGGATGCCAGGGCGCTGACCACGTGCATGCGTAAAGGAAGCATACATCCAGGCTCACTGCTTCTTTGCTTGAAGTCAGCACCTCAGGCTGCAAACACTTGGCCATGAGCAAGCGCGAAAAGAGGGAGTTGTTAGGGAGGTGGTGTTCTCAGAGGAAATAGTAACAAGTATTGTTCCTGTTCTATGGGTTGACATTTGAATGCAAAATGAAGAATTAATTACTTAAATAAATGATGAAGTGCTTAAGGAAGGACTTAAGAGAGTCAGAAATTACAGGAATAATAATTCAACAATGCTCAGACATTAGTGCAGACGCTATAGCTAATTTGTTTAGGAAACTGAGATCAAGGAGAAACAATTTCAGTGCACGTATACTACGTTAAGTATCCCAGGCAACATAATGGAAGATTTACTGATGCGTGACAGTAAACGATGTGTTTAAGAGAGAACAGCACTACCACAGAATCGTATTTATGTTTTGAAAGATACGTGTAGTTAAGAAGAGAGAAAGAAATAAAGGTGAAGTTGATGATGTTAAACATCGGTGATACTATGGTGAACTGGAAAAAAAAAGTCTTTGGGTAAGATATGACTTGATCTGACTTACAATCATATTTGGGGTATCACGGTTTAAAGCTGGGCTGGCTATTAAACAAACGACAGACGCTCTTTGTTAACCTCCTCCCTCCCCAAAAGGGGGGGAAAGAGAAAAGGGAAAGAGGCTTATGGGTTAGAAAAGTTAAAACAGCTTTAATCTGACTACAGTAATAATGTATTATAATAAAAGGAAAAATAATAATGAAATATATACAAATATACAAATATGTACAAAACCAATATCAGGCTCCCCCCCACCAATGACCAGTACGTCACCCGGACGCTGCGGGGCACGCCTCAGGAAAGTCCCGGTCTGTACTCGGCAGCAGGCAGGAGCTGGATTCAGGAATGCATGGATCGGGATCGAAGGCAGAAGAATCGGACAGAGTCCTGCTCGGATGCCGGCCATAGAAGAAGAGAGCGAGACCCTCGTGATCCCTCAGCTTTATACTGAGTACGACACGTATGGGATGGAATACTCCCTTTGGTCAGGTTTGAGTCACCTGTCCGCCCCGCTCCTCCCCACCACAGGGTCACAGGTGTGACCACTTCTCTGCTCTTTTCAGTTCCGGCGCACAAGAAAGTTAGCAGAAGCAAGCATCGACGTTGATCTCCATAGGGATAACTATAAGCAAGAGCCTTTCTGCATACCATTCCCACTGATGTTCCAGCACTGATTATAAACACCAAGCCTTATCACTGCTAGAAGCAGCTACTGTCTGGAAAAACATGCAGTTAATTTCAGAGAGAGAGGCTTCTCAGAAGAGGCTTAACTAAAAAGCAAAGTTACTAAAAGAAAATTGGTTCTGTCCTGGCCCAAACCAGGACAGGGGAAATATTAAGAAAATAATTCTTCTGAAATAATTTTAAGATTCTGCTGTGGGCACCCGAGAGCAGAGTTGAGTATGGTTAGACATTGAGTTTTTTCGTATGTGGGACTGATTTTTTGATATAATTTAAATAAATCTGCTATGTAGAAAGAAAATAATCACACTACTTTAAGAAATAGCCATTAATGCTATCTTGGTCTGGTTTTGAAATATCTTACATAATTTTTTAACATATATTTTAGTCACGAAGTGTGGACAAGCAACATGCTGTACTTAACTATGATGCCTCCACGGATGAACATTTGGTGAAGGATTTGGGCAGCTTGAATGGGGTGAGTTAACATCAGAAATGGATAGCTCCCTATAGTCTTTTGTATGTTTGGTTTAGGGGTTTTTTTAAGCAAGGAGAGTATGACTTAACAAGTGTACGTTAATACCTTTTTAATGCAAGTTTGAAAATGGGGGAACATTCAAAAGGAAAATGTATTTTTCTTGGGACTTTTCCACTGCATGTTATTTAAAGGGCTGCAGTAAATTCCATTAATAAGAGGACCTTGGCAGTAGGAAAAAACTCAATAAAAAGAACTATGTTACTCTTCTGTGTTTCACAAATGCAGGAAAAAAAATAAAATCTTGATTATATTGTAAAAAAAAAAGGATTTCAATCTCAGAAATGTCTGGTTAAGAAATGGATTTTTATTTCATTTGGTATTCCTTTTTTTCTCCTCTTTTCATACAGAAAAGAATGTCAAACTGTAATTCATATGTGAAAAAACATTTACACAATAACCATGTTTGTAAGCCTATTTAATAATTCTATGTTTGCATTTAGTTTTTCAGTATCCTTTTTGTCAAAATGTCTATTAATAATGTGCAAGTGTCAAGTTACTACAAACTAATATAGGAAAAATGCAAAGTTATGAGCAAAATAAAGTTTCATATGACATTTTACGTTTTAAGGCTTTTCTAGGAATTACATATGCAATATTCTAGGTAAGCTTCACCTTTTATAAGTGGTTTTAGTATTATAATAGATTAGTAAAAACTTAGTAACTCTGTCATATTTTTGTACCCCTTTAGCTACTTCTTTATCAGCTGTTTATACACACTAGTTATGGTTGTTATTTTATATAACCTTAAATGTTTGGCTGTCATGAATGTGTGCACAACAAAATCATTAGTTCATCTGTGATTGCTTATTTGAATTAATATTTAGAAAGCTACGTGTAGTGAATAGCTTTGTCAAATATTTAAAAAAATAGAAGATAAAGAAGAAATCTCAAGTTACTGCCTGTTACCATGGATTTAGGTTTTGGTGTTTGATTTTGAAGGGCATTTCAAAATAAAAACCCTGTTAGTCTGTCTCTATTAGCTTTTATGTATTTTAAGGTAACTATCGCAGCCTTCCAACAAGTCAGAGTCTCAACTCCATATGGAACCAGCGTAACCCGAAGGCTTATATCCTCTGAACAGGTGTAGGCATACAAGAACTTAACTCCTTAAATATTTAATGTACCTCTGTATTTTGAAAGTCAGTGCACTGTTTCAATGCAGTGATCAAAAATGAATTCAGCACATAGTAATTTTTTGCTGAGACATGTGATTTTATTCCTTAATTCCACGTTACTCGTGTAGTCCATAGGCATACATTCAGATTTTCATTGCATTGTCACAAAACTTGAATTTAATACGTATCTATGTTAAAAGGCCTTAATTCGACTCCTTTCTTTGCCTCTGATAAAGAGCTTTCAATTATTTGCTTCACTTGATCTGCTTCATTCTCAGGTTTGAGTTGTCAGTTGCTCTATAGCTGTTTACTGAGAGACATCAAAGGAACTCTTTCTTCCCACAATTTTGGACAGGGAATATTGAGTCTTAGGAGTTCAGTCCTTGCTCTTTGTCTTCACAATGCTTCCCGTGCTATGTCTTTCCAGCTGTGTTTTTCTTACATACCTCTGCCTCGCTGGTTTCAGGTCCAAAGAGGGAACACATAATTTTGTAACAATGTATTTAATTGTGTGGCAGAACAATATATGCAATGCCTCTGTACCATGCAGTGAACGACTAACTAGGCAATAATTCTTCTAGTCTAGCTACTATTTTCACTGAGAACACCATCCCCCTAATAGTGAAGTCCCTCTTTTAGTGCTTCATCAGTGTCTACCCATTCTTACTTTGCTTGCTTCATCAAGAGCAAACATTTATTTTGGGTCTCTCCAGTTAGTCCTGTTTCTTTGGAAAACAGATCTGTACTTTTCTTAGTGTACGAGACTGCTCCATTCCTGCTGTAATGCAGTTTAACCACTCAGAGTTTAAGGAGAGATGGCTGCTACCAATACTTAGGGCTTTTCTGTTGAGTTTTAAGAGTCCCAAATACTTTCACGACATGAACTTTAATTGTACCTGACCCTAATGCCTGAGTATTCTTATCTGTATGGTTGAGTCACACTCAGTTCAGTGAAAAGATTACAGCAGTCTTCATCCTGGACTTCGTACGTCTAGGTTTGAAAATAAAGCAAAAGTAAAATTTAATCAGATTTACATGTTGTAAAGTTTTATTTCCAATAATCCATCATGATGACTCCTGGTCATTCCTGCTTATCTCTTATTTCATACAGAAAGCATGAAGGAATTTCTCTTTTTTTAAGAAGATGTGTATAGTTGCTGAGAAATAATCTGTTCTTTCACTAGTATCAACCCAATTCAGCTGTATTTTCTCTTTTGACTCGCGACCTCAAAAACATACCAGAAAAGTTAGCAAACATCCATGGCCCTGTTGGATAGCATTCTTCTCGGGCCTAGTTACAGGACAGTGAAGTCCTTTCACACTGTTGTTTTCGGACTGGGTTGTGAAACGCTCAGCAAACTTTGTGAAGGCTTAAAGAGAGTTGACTCTCACTATTTGAAGAATAAAGCTTTGGAAATCATGTGAATATATAAAAATGTGTATAGAGTGATTTAAAGCGAGAAAAGGTTTCCATATTTACGTAGTAAATAGTTTTTTCAAGCTAGTTTGTCTTGCATCCCAAAGCCAATGGTGGGATTTTAAAACTCCAGTGACAAAGCAACTGAGGCTTGGTTGTTGTACGCCATCAGTTCGGTTATGAGGATGTCTGTAAACTGCACACACTGCCTTCAGAGTTCCCTGGATTGAGTATACTGCATGCACATGAATTTCAGAAGACTGACCTGGGAGGAAAAATGCATGCGTACATTTATACATACATGTCCACAAGGCAGCCTGAGTTTCAGTGATTGACTAAAATTCAATCTGCCTTGAGGATATTCTTCACATGGGTTTTTGCTCTGGACTCTCACAATGTTAAAGTGGAATAAATACACATTAAACACCATTCAAAGTTTCATGCATGCAAACCAGTAAATAGTTGTACCTTTAATTCTTATTTCTGATGGAAGATATTTTCTATGAAGTAGGTAAGCAATTTTTAAAATAATTAAGTAAACATTATTTTCATTTAGAAAAAGAAAATAGAAGATCCCTTTACTATTTTGGGGTAGGACCTTGTTTGTGTCTTTCCAGACTTCATCTAATACTAGGTTTACGTAAGAACCACAAACGTTCAAAGATTCAGGTTCTTGGCTTACTTCATTATTCTATATTATTTTTTTGTATGTGTGCCCCTTAACTTCAAAGTACTTCAAAAATGGCCTACTTCAGCTGCTGAATTCCTCAGAAACATGTACATGTTGTTGTAGAATTCTTAAGTTTGAAGTAGGATGATCCTGTGGGGTTGCAATACTCTTGAGTCTCCAAAACTGGCACAAACCAATAGTAGATGTGTTACAGAAAGGCACTCTGGATATTTAATCTATCTGTAGTATTAACATGTAGTTATGTAAAGTAAAAATGAGTAAGAAGCTGTATTTTTCTAAGGTTGGAAAAAATACAACTGATAAATAATTCATAAAATAATGCAATAGTCTTATACCAGCTAATCCATAAATATTTTCTTTGCCTAAATGAAGGCTTCATTTTGGATTTTAAAAGAACATGAAGGAAGTGACATCAAAGAACAAGAGACTTTTCACATATAGCTAATTACTCATATTTCTTTCAAGGAAGATGCTACACTCTTACAAGTCCAGATGTTATATCCTTTTCAGGTAAAAGGAGAGGGAAGATTTTAAGAAAGCCAGAGGAGAATGTAGGGGAGACGACCTTTAAGATAAGATGCTGTGCAGAAGTTTTATGTCAACTCACACTGCAGAAAGATTCTTCAAGGATCTGTAACTCTGAAAGTGTATTAAATATTTGCAGAGTTACATTTATTGTTTTCTTTTTTCTTTGTAGCCTGATCTCAGTTTTTTAATCGAGAACTTAATATTCTATTCTGCTAGATAAAACATGTCTTCACCCTTTCATATTTCTCTATCACTGAGTGAATTCAAAAGACACTGACACAATATTGAGTTTTCTCTGAAGGTAATAAATTCAGTTTAAGAAACAATTCACTTTCATAGTTAGAGATTTGAATAGTTCTAAGAGCAGTAGTGTGACTCGAGATGAGCAGAAAGGTCAATTTGAGAGCTGTCATTGGGAGGTGGCAGGTTCTGGGACAAGTCTCTACCTGAAGGTTTAAGCATCCCCTCCAACACAAAATGGCAAATTGTGAGAAGAACACACGCAGTTCCTGAATGCTCATTCCTACCTCAGGGTGTTAGCATCCTTGGTTTCTGTTATCTGAAGTTGCCACATGTAATTTCAAGTCTTGCTGATGTTAGTAACGGGTAATTTGCTTGATGCTGACAGCCTACCTTCCGAAGACCATAAATCAGTCTGTGAAGATGCAGATCAGTTCCAGTGAATGGAGGGTTTTTCTTTTCCGGTTCTTACAAGGAGTTACGTCTGGTTTAGAATTTTATGTTGGTGACTTTCTGGAATTTTCTTTAGGACTTGAATAATCTAACTTCAAGCCCTGTTTATGTTTTTTTTTTTTTCCCACAGAGATGAAATTGTTTTTCATCTTTTCCAAATTACATCTCTAAAGTCCATTTTGACTTGAACATGTACGATTGTTCCTCCTTGTTGCGTCTGTAATTAGTCATTGTATATATCTTGGATGTTCTCTTGAACTTCATATGAGCATGTTTTTGCAAATTCCTTGTTACTTTTCACGGTTAGGTTTAATCTGGACCTTGAAATTGGAGTAATTTGTAAGCTGTACTGCCTCCAACAGCCAACTGATATGGCTGGTGGAATTGGGCAAACTTTCAGGTACATAAATCTTTCTGCAAATCACTGAAAGCTTGTCTGATTTCTCCAACTATGTTTCCAACAGTGTTTTCAAGGAGGAGAGGATTGCTTATTGTACAGTAACTGAATTTTCAAAAGGTCCTACCAAACCTATGGGATTTGCTCTGCTTTGCTGCTGACAAATGTCATTACACCTACTCTTACAAGAGCCGCAATATGTTAAATTCGTTATCACTGCTACTTGGAGTTACGTGGATGCAATAACTTGATCTATTTTTCCTTTAAGTCCTTTGACAATGTTTAGAAATGGCAAGCTACTTCAGAATTCTTGTATGCAATGTTAAATGCTGTGCAACTGTGATGATAAATCAATTCTGACACCTAATTGGGATTGAGAAAGAAAATGACAAGAAAAATAATGAGTGGAGGTGCTACTTTGAGGGAACATTATTCAACAGTTTAGTAAATACTGCTAAGAAGTTTAAACTTGCGAAAAACTTTTCAAGGCCAGTGTGATGTCAGTAGCCTGGTTAGCAACTGATATTTAACCTTTCTTTTGAAAGATTTTGTGAGGCAGGTGGCAATTCACACTTATAGTTTAATTCCCCAGTGAATCACCAGTAGAAAATACACGATGCTGAAAACTTTCTTTTAAAATTAGTTAAGTGTTTTGTCATTTTATTATTTTGGAGTCTAACAGTGTCTCTTTCTGTCCTCATTTATTTCTGTAGACATTTGTGAATGATGTGAGGATTCCAGAACAGACATACATCACTCTGAAGTTAGAAGATAAATTGAGATTTGGATATGATATCCTTGTCATAAAAGCGTACAATGCCCTGACATATATTTCTTGCTAAAAGCATGGTTGTGTTAAATGAAGGCATTTAAGAAGCAACTTCCTGTGTTAGAGAAAATTGTGGGGTTTAGAATACTGTACCTTGGTCAGAACTGTGGATAAAGTACATTTCATTGTTTCTCACCACAAGAAACCTAACTTGCAATTGCTATTTAAAACCTAATTTGTAACTTCTGTGTTGCTAAGAAACATTAGTTCTCTTGGAGGCAAAACCACAAATATTTGTATGATATGAGATTGTATACAAGTAGCGAAGACTACAAATAATTACTCAGCAAACTACCAAATGAAAACAAGAAAGACTACTTGTATTATTATAACATTAAGCTATCCACTCAGTGTTCTATTTAGAAACAGTTAATAATTGTATTGTGATTTTGCTTTGATTAGTATGATTGTACATGCTAGTCGTAACAGTGACATATTTGTAGAGCAAGTGTCATCATTCCAGTGGCAGAATAGACTGCAGAACTGTTACTTTTCTGTAAAACCCATTTGTGAATTGAGAAATCTTTGCAGTATTTTCCTTAGCATTTCCTACATACTAATCTTTTTACTGTCGTCAGGGGAGAGATGAGAGTCCCCGAAGAAGCACTTAAGGTAACAACACGCAGTTCCTAGATGTTCTTCTGTCATTGTATAGTTACTGGTAATGTAGGGGTTTTTTCACTCTTTGAGGGTGGTTTTTTTTTTCTCTTTTTAATGTCATGTAGCATGAAAAATTCACAAGCCAATTCCAATTATCCCAAAAATCTTCAGAGACAGAAGGGTCGAAACAAACCAACTCCAAAAGCTCAGAGTCGAAGGCAACAGACTCCACAGCTGAAGCGCAGCACAAAACTACAGAAGCACTGAAATCTGAAGAGAAATCTATGGGTAAGGTTCATTTTTGCTGCAGGAGCACACAAACTGGGAAAAGATATTTATTTGCTTTGCTAGGATGCTTGTGAAATTATATAGATAGTAAAAATTTCACATGTGAAATTTTAAACATACTTTTAAGTGTAATTAATAACTTTCAGAATTGAATTTCTGCCTTTTTTACTGTAGTATCCACATGTTAAGAAAACACATAAAGGGACATTTAGTCAGCATTTATCAGATTTTTGCATTTCTCTTTCCCAAAATCATAAACTTTCAGTGGTTGTGGCAGGAAAGTGTGCTATTTTTTGGCAGTTTAACTGAAAATATTTGTAGAAACTGTAGCTTCGGTCTTGTTTGTACATCATCTTTCATATTTATATAATATGTCATGGTGGCTCTGCTGGGGGTCTATTAACTTCACTGTGAGGCTTGTTAAAGTTTATTGTTCATCTTATAGTAATTTGCTGTGTTACCTGTTACTACAGGAGATAACCACAAGAATGAGAAAGAAATCAGGTATTGTTGCTTCCGTAATATGAAGCTGACTACATCTGACTCCTTAGGTCAAGGCTGCNATATTTGTAGAAACTGTAGCTTCGGTCTTGTTTGTACATCATCTTTCATATTTATATAATATGTCATGGTGGCTCTGCTGGGGGTCTATTAACTTCACTGTGAGGCTTGTTAAAGTTTATTGTTCATCTTATAGTAATTTGCTGTGTTACCTGTTACTACAGGAGATAACCACAAGAATGAGAAAGAAATCAGGTATTGTTACTTCCGTAATATGAAGCTGACTATATCTGACTCCTTAGGTCAAGGCTGTACAGTTTTGTTTAGGTTTAATCTGTTCTTCTGGAAGATACACTTTAAAGAGTTCTCTTTCCCACATATAGAATTCTGTAGTATAACTAATTAATCTGTTTGTTTATTTGGCTGATCTAGCTGAACCTATTAAGGGTACATAAAGCCTATCCAGTACTTCAGTTTTCCTATTCAATATGGCTTTTCAGCATTTGGGTCTGCTTATATTTTCATAAAGTGGCACAGTGGGATTTTTTTATCCTCGTCTTCCATTTTTCTCTTTACTCTTCCAAAAATAACAGTCAAAGTTAATGATAGGGATTTATATTTGAGTGCAACTCTCAGAAGCTTTTTGGGGATTGATTCTCTCACTGTTGCTGAGAGCCGTATATGCATGGCTGTTTACTATTGCTAATTCAGCGCACAAGCATCAGCCATCACATTTTTAAAAAGAAGTCAGTATTGACTAAAGTGTAATGCTTTTTAAACAAAGAAGTACTTAGTATTTTCAAGTCATATTGAAACTTTTGGCATCTCTATGAAATTATTTATCACCTTTGTAATGATTTGAACAGATCATGTTATTTTATGTAAAGACTGTAAAGTATCTTCAAAATGCCTGTGTGATACTAGAATAGCTAAATCTCAGTAAGGTGAAGTATTCTCCCAAGAGATCAGGTCAAAACTAATCCAGTCAATTTATCATCAAGGTAGAATTATCAGTGTGTTTTTTCTTATTTAATCTTTACGTTTAAATGTGTTTAATCATGTGTATACACCCTATATAGGAAATTGCACTTTTAATTGTACTGTAATTTAACTATTGCCTTTTGAAAAAAATTAAAAATGGTTCTAGTCAGTAACATTTCACACAAGGTAACTTTCAGCACTGTGGTAGCTGCCAGCAATTTGGAACCTTGGCAGCATTGCAAAATTTGATCAGTTTTTCATGCAGTGTGGTCAGATTTCATTGAAAGGTCAACATGGATAAAAGTGAGACTCTTCTCACAGAAATAGCAGCAGACAGCTTTTAGGAATGTACTGCTATGCTGATGACTTCAAACTGAAAACAGAAAATAATGTTTACACATACATCAGAGTAACAATAAGTGATGTTGGGTGCCGTTGCATAAGCGTTTGTGCCAGGAGTTTTGATCAGGTCATTAGTAAGCTTTTATATTTAGAACTCAGATCAGTTATCCAGCCTCTAAGTTTGTTTTGTATTTTGGCAAGTGCATGCAACCAATTCACTTCAGCTTCCAGGAGAAATGATCCAAGCAAATGACTCTCTCTTCATGTTATTTTAACCTAAATATCACAACAAAACAGAGAAATAATTTCCTCTGCTTTGGGCTGGTTTTATAGATCTTTCTGCCATGCCTCGTGGGACACCTTTGTATGGACAGCCAGCCTGGTGGGGTGATGATGAAGCTGATGAAAAAAGTGGTTGTAAGCCAGATAGCAAGCATGAAGAAAAAATGCATGAGACAGGGGCTTCAGGTAATTCTGTTGTCTTACTTTTGTGGGGTTTGTGCTCTTTAGTAAAGTGCATATGTTCTTAACTAGGGAACTAAACAGATATTAATGTTTGGAAGTTTCATAGACAGATTGCATAGATTGAAGCCTATTAAAATTAAGTTAGTTTAAACAAATTGTTCTATGAGAAACTGTGCATTTCCAGAGACCAGTTTCACATATAATGTGTCAGTTTTCTAGTATGTAATACAATTTGTTATCAGTAAATATAGAAAATAATGTTACCTGAATGACTGTGTCTTACATATCAACTTAATCCGTCATGCTCAAAATTAGAGATTGCATAGAGATGTTTTATAAAAATAATTTCTGAAAATTAATGATGCTATGTTATTTTTGCGTTTGAGTTTTAGCTATATAAGGTCATCTGTGCTAACATTCTCTCCTGTAATTCAATAATGCTGCATTAGTGAAAGTTACATTTCTTAGTTCTTGCAGTAAAGATTCGCGTAGTCTAAAGTTATACTGGTAATCTTTATTTCCCCATAATACAGGTATTTTTTTAGTTAGCTTATCTATACAGAGTATGTGTTGCCAAAACTTACACTTCAATGTCTATAATTAGGCTTTTCAACCTATCTTCAGGCGTATAAATAAAGTGACTGCTATTCTAGTGAAGAGAATAACCTTAAAACTTACTCAATTTAGGACAAAATTCAACCATGTTTGTTTAGCTGTTTAGACACACATTTAAGACACAACAGCTTTAAGTTTGCATTTTTTTAATGTACTTCAACTGAGGTGGGAATTGCTCTCTTCCTGTAATAGTAGTTGCTTTGGTTATCATGAATCCTATTTTGCAGGAATTGGAGTAAACTCTAAAAACATGTAAAATCAAACTAACCTAACACTTCAATATAATGAAGTCAACGTCTTTGGAGCTAACTTTTTGTCATATCCTTTAATGACCATTTTCGTATTAGTCTAAAGTTGTCACAATTCAGACAGTGAAGTCAATCCCTTAAGATTTGGTCTAGTAGAAAGAAACCAGGTTAAAACATTTAAATTAGTGACAATTCTTGTGCAATTTAAACAACTTTTCTGCATATGAAAGAACTTCATCATAATGCAGTACAGTTATAGAACACTTTATTTGGTTGATTTTTTGGTGAAAAATTTCTGTACCATAGACAGCATGCGTGGAGTATGCTATTGTGTGCTCCTATGGAGACTTTTTAAGTACAGGTATAATATCCTACATTAGTAATCTATAACTCTACAGTTCAAATCTGTGTAGAAATGTGTTCTTCAAACACTTTTAAGCTTTCTTAAGGAATATAAATTTTATTCCTAGTGGCAGTAATAGTGAGAGACAATGACTGGTAGATGTTGTTCCACTTCCATTTTTTTCAAGAAAAAGGAAAAGCACGTTATGTCATCAATTACAAAGAAAAAGAATTAAGTCCTTGCCTTTGAGTCATGCCGTTGATAGACATGCTAGCCACATGATTCTCCTTGCTTTCTAGATTACAGGAAGCATTAATTATTGGCCATGAAACCTGTGATTCTGTATCTCGCTGTATATGCCAAAAGAGGAATGGTGAAGTCTGTAGTACCTGTGGTTTTATTGTTTAGATGCTAATGTCTGTAGCAAACTAATATAACAAAAATGTTAATTCATCAATCTTCTTATACTTGTGTGTATTTATCTGAATTGTTTTAATTTAAAGAACATACATGTTATTTGCCCTCATTAAATATAGGATTATTAAAAAGTCAAATCCTGAAGTCTGTGATTTTGATGCCATGCCATTAGCAAGGTATGACACAAGATTCCAGCTTCTATTTAGTAGCATGCCTATTCTTATTTTTTCATATTTTTAAATTGCTTTTTCAGGAGCAATAGTGCATCAGATGGTTTACATGTTCTTGTATTTATTTTACCAAGAGATTTTTCAGAAAGCAATCAGTGCTTCTGTCTTAGTTTCTGAGTTCGAAGAAAAGTAAGATTCCGGCTTCCTTTCAAACTAATCCAGGAGGTGCAGTCTGTTTCAGTAGTAGATGAAAATAAGTTTGTTCTAGACAGAACTTCAGTAATGGGGATGGTTTTTATATGCTTAGTGAAGTAATCGTAAGGTAAATGACGAATAGAGAAAAGGGACTAATATTTTTAGTGTTTAACTGATTTTATTTGTTTTTCATATATATAAAAATGAAATTTGGGCCTGGAGCCCTCTTGCCAAATACAACATTTCTTTTTTTTTTTTTTTCAAATGTGCAACCATGCTAGAAATCTCTTTTTGTTTATTTTGTTGTTTTATCATGAATTTAACTCTTAAAAATAAAATCAATCTAAGTAGTGTGTAGGAATATCTTGTGTTTCCTCAAACTGAGAGACTAATAAATCTGCAAGAATGAAATTTGGTTTGAATAAGCACATACTAAACAAAAGCTTATGTGAAGTGTTATAGGAAGACACTGCTGGGAGAAAAACAAAACCTGACATTTTTGCAAAACAATTTAATTTGGGAGGATGCGGAACAAAATCTTTTGTATAGACAAGTGATTTATTTATTTTGATCACTTGATCTCTGAGTAGACATTAGTCATATTTTTTACTTGTCTGGTTTTTGACTGTTGTAGATTTTTTTTAGAAGTGTTGGCGGGGGGCCTGAGAAGACAGACCAGATAAGAGTTGACATTTGCTTCTATGGACAAGTTTCCTTAATCTCGGAACACTGTGTCTGTGTAGAAGTCTGCAAAATTATTCTGAATGCTTTCATACAGTTATAAAATAAAGACGTAAGTAAGGGTTTTGGGCCCTTTTGGCCTCCAGTTACTTTCCGTGAAAACACTAAGTTAATTTTCAACAAGCTAGTATGCATTTTCTTCGTGCACTTAGGTTTTATAAGACAGATGAATATAATGACTGGAAATCAATATTAAGAAACAATTTAATGAAAGGAAATTGGAAACTTCACAAGACTGATACGTTTAGATATTTTAAAAATAAAAACTAACTTTAATAAAAAACATTCAAGATGCAGTTACTTGTTCTTTCTTGGGCTAAATCGTATTAAGTATTTAAAACACCAGTTTGGAACATGCTTCTTAATATAAACTGCCTAAAAGTAAGTACATTACAGGTGAATTCACGTACTCAAGTTCTTAAACTTTTTGTTCAGTAACTCAAATCGATAAAACCTGATACTATTTTAACAAGTTAGTCCTGTGCAGAATCTGCCTCGTGCTTTAATGATCTGGTACATGATTATTCACCAGATAGAAAAGAAGGCATGAATTATAACCGATGAGGCAAGGTTTAATGAAGAGATTGAAGTGGGAGATTTGTTTCTGCTGAGCCAACTATAGACAGTTAGGCTTTACAGTCACAAGTTAGCAAGATTATTTCAATGTTACTGTCTTTCTATCACAACAGAAACCCACTAATGGAAATTATTTCCGAATAGAGCAGAGTAGTCTGGAAAACTTTAAAAAGAAAAAACATTTCTGCTTTTTCAGACATGCATGTTGCTCTGATTTAATGATCCATGGATCTACTATATTAAAATGAACAGTAGCATACACGCCTATAGTGTGATTTTATCTAAGCGGCAGCTGTTAAAGTTACGTGTGATTGGCAAGTTTACCGACTGTGTAATTATTATTATTGCCGTATGTTGCACTCTCACTTCCTGGAAAAGCAAAATCAGCATTCTCTGCTGATCTCGGTAGTAGTTGTAGAATTTTACATCATTAATGCCTGTAGCAGAAGTCTGAGAAAAGATAGAAGTCAATTTTTAATCAGACTTTAAGAATCTGAAGTAATTTTTTCCATTTGGCACGAAGTATTTTTTAATGCCAGCGTTGGGTTAACAATTTATCAGGTTAAATGTTCCTTACATTAAAGAAATGTTGATCATTTTAAGGTAAAGCGGACTGAGTATGTGTAGGAGATTACACACACGTTTAATCACTAATATTGACATTAAAGTTCCTAGAAATTTGTTTTGGAGTTTTGCTGACTTTTGACCAGGAATCCATGCAAGTGCTGCTTATGTAATTTGCATAGCTATAGCAGCAAATGTGCACGGTATGTCACGGGGAGCTTTACAGAACTTTTTAGAGCCATCACAGCAATATATTTAAGTAAGATTAGTTTTGCACTTTTTTCACTTTAACTCCTTTAAAGCATGCAGTTAAATGATGTATTACGAATGGTAAGGATTTCTAGACAACACTTCTATATTTTTATTTAGATATTATTTCATAAGACAGGTTATGATAACATTGAAAGACAAAGATAGTCTTATTTAATACTAGGTGAATCATTACATGTATTTTTTGCAATCTTGTCTTTAAATAACAAATGAAAAATATGCTTCAACCATAAATCAAAAAAAGAATCAAAAAGGTAAGTGGGAAATAAAAAGTAGTAATATGGAGAGGAGAAAGGAAAAAACAACATTCTATTAAACATTTGAAACAGCTAACTTCAGCTTCTTTTTGTTAAACATATCATTGTACAGTACCAAATGTAAAGCTAACATATAAAAAATATTTTTAAGTATTGTGTAAATATGGTATTTTGGCTGCTTGTTATACGTTCTGCAAATATTTTGCTCCAGGTTTACAGACGTTTTTTCAAGAAGTGCTTTGTAAACGCCAGATCATTTTCTTTTGCAAGTTTTATTCTTAAAATTGTGTTTTTAAGGCAGGAAAAAAAAAGAACATTTCTAAAAAAATCTGAAGACTGTGCAAAGTATTTTCTGAGGTTTCATTCTATCTTTGCATATGATAGTATATTTATATACACAGGCAATTTCTTGCATATCTGATAGATCGTATTGAGTAGCACAGAACATGTATGACATTTCTTGTCCAGGTTGGCAAGTAAAATTTATGATTCAGACTATTTGTGAGTGTAACATAAGAAATAAAACTTAAAACCACAAAAAGTCCTAGAAAGTGTAATCAATTCTGCTGATGTCACAAAGTGCGTGTTGCTTTTCTGATTATCATCTCTGAGATTATTCTAGTAAAGAATGTCCCTGAACCTCCATTTGGTTAAGCCTGTGATTTCCCAAATATTGTGTAGTTTCCTTCTTAGCCTCTTCTAGACTCATTATTTTGTTAAAAGTCTCACTACACCTGTGTAGCAGGTACAGTTATTGCTTCCTTACTTGTCTTTTAGAAACAGTTGCACAGTTGTCTTTTGTAGCTCTAGACCTTTGTAGAATGATAGCTTTACAGATACCCTGGTCCATTTTCTGCCCTTTTCACTCTTGCCAGTTCAGAAATCTCTTCAGTTCCTGAAGAGATTGCAGTTCACAACCCATAGTCCCCTCATTTTCCCAAATACACTTTCAATTCCACACAATTACCTTTGATGCTGTGCAGATACTATGCTTGTTCTGTTTGAAAATTATAGAGCTGTGATGACCACTGTCTTCGGTATTTGAGGGTTTTCTCTTACAGCTGTCTGTATTTAGTCTGATATATGATTTCCTTCATCTTGACAGATGACTTTTTATAATAGGATTTCAAAGGTAAGGCTATTTTATAGATCACTCTTTGTAATATTTAGAAAGCTGTAAGGACTTGCATTTAGCATTTTGGTGAAAAATTCCAAAGGGTTGTTCAGATCAGGATCTATATTAATTTTTTGTTTCCTCGTTGTTTTCAATTCCTTATTCTAATCAGTTCTGATGTATTTAACTCTTCTAAAAATGCAAGTACTTCAGGCTGAAAA
Source organism: Steatornis caripensis (assembly GCA_013398225.1). Lineage (NCBI taxonomy): Eukaryota > Metazoa > Chordata > Aves > Caprimulgiformes > Steatornithidae > Steatornis > Steatornis caripensis. The sequence continues at coordinate 58,087 of VZSC01008384.1, read as the reverse complement.
TAGGGGGTTTAAGTAATTAATATTAAGTTGTACCCAGGTATTTTTTATTAAATCACTTGTAAGAATTGTTGTGGTTTAGAAAAATTTACAAGTTCATTGTAGTTCAGTTTCTCACTTCTTTTGATTAAACTAACTCTGTCGTAGTTTAGATTCAAATGATATTACAGCATCTGTTCAATGAAAAATATTAGAATCAAATTCTGTGTGTATCATTACGGAATAAACTGTTGATTTCAAATGTTAGATTTGGTGCAGGCAGATTTCATAGGGAAGATTTTTTTAGAAATTTGTCCATCAGTGCTGACAAGCTATAGATTCCCTCATCCTAAGCCTGCTATACATCTGATACAGTTTGACTACAATCGTAACATTTTTAAAAGATGGTGTTGAATCAGTTGTACTTACTGAAAAATATTGTTTATTGTGTGGCCAGTAGATTGCCTGGCCCAAAAGTAGAAATATTTCTCAAAACATACTGTATTAGCCAGTTACGTTTTGAAGGACCATTGAACACTGTATCTTGCTTAATTATTGGTTACAGGAATCGCATGAAACTTGAAACTCTGAATAGAACCACAGAGAAAATATAACTGTACCTATGAACTGGCTTGCTGGTGGAGTACTCTCCTGTTCAATGATGGTGTTGCGTACTGTAAGGATCCTGGCTCTACATTTGATCCTACTAGAGCTTGATCCATTCCAGCTTGTTAGCTGGATGAAACAAATGAAGAGTGGTGGTAGTTTACCTAAAATCTAGTAGCTGCAAAGTGTAACTTTTCTTTATTTCTGTACATTTTCTGTCTAAACATGGAAGCAGATACAATAAATTACCTCGATCAGAATTATTTTATCCTGTTGGTATCCAAACGTGGCAATAATAAAGAATTTGTACTATTTTATCACTCCATAACATTGTTCCTTTTTTAGCTTTTCCAAATGTTATTCTGCCCCTCAATTAGTTCTATTTCTCTGTATCAAATTACTATCCTTTTTTATTTTTTGATTTTTAACCTTTTCCTGAACCTTCACAAGAAGCATGTGTTTGTGAAGAGCAACATAGGGTGCGTCCTTTACTCCTTAAACTCCTGAGTCCAGTGTAAATGTTTCTATTGCTACTTTATTGTTTCATACACAAATGTTTACTGTCTGAGCTGATACAGTGTGGCTATTTTTTAGTGACAGAAATCTATTAATTGCATTCTTATTCCTGTACTTGGCAACCTAAAATGATTTCTTAAACATCTGAATGTGGTTCATGATAAATCACGTAGGAACTATTCAGAATTATTTTGCTGGAATGTAACTTGCCATTGCTGCTAACATCTCAAGCATCTGTTGCTTATAGCACATCTCTACACCAGGTATTTTGGCTAGCTTACTAGTTCATGAAATGCAATCGGAAGGTTTGTTTCCTTAAAGTCACATTGGTAGCTTTGCTGCAACCACAAGAAGCTTTAACCTTTGTTCAGGCTACACAGTGGGACTTTCAATTACTATACCCCATGCGTTTTTGACATTCTGCTTTCTTGATTGAGTTAGAGCATGGTTTGGTAACATTCTGCATGCTTGTAGCTGTTCTTACTTTTTCTGTTCATCTGCAAATTATGGAAACAAGTAAAGTAAGAGCAGATGACAGTAGAATTTAGCTCAATTCTTTGGCTTTATCTTTTGTAGAAACAAAAAGTGTTTGAATTTGAAAACACTTTTCAATGCTTATCAGCGTTAAACTTCTCAAGCCAGAATTCATTTTTGTCTTATGTTAATGTGTGTATTGTTTTTCCAAAGAATTTTGCCAAACAAAATTATACTAGGTATCCACTGCAGGAGATGAAAGCCAGATCACTAGCACTTGTTTTGGGGGCACCTTGATTTGGTCTTTTTCCAATAGATTGGAATTGCAATAATTATTATCTCAACTATTTCTCTATTGTGATTTACCTGTTTTCCATATGCTAATAACTCATCTGACCTTTACATAATCTAAAAATTTTTGGAATGCTGATTTTCTTTGACAGATTTTAAGTGAGCTTTTTGCTACTTTACACTCCTTACAGCCAGAGCTCGTGCTGTCGTTTCAGTAATACTTTTATATGTAATTCTGGAATTATTTTTCCAGAACTACGTTGCTCAGTCTTCTCCACAGTCTTACTGTTTATGCCAGAAATTACTCGAGTGGCCTTTACAGGTGTTCAGAAACTTCTTGAAGATCCTGAAGTTCCCAAGTATTGTGAAATCTATTGTTTATTTTTCTTAATAGGATGCAGCACAGATGCCAAGCAAGCTGAGGAGCAGTCTGCAGCTGCAAGTGAAGAACTTTATCCTTTCTGTAGGGAGCCAAGTTATTTTGAAATCCCTACCAAAGAATTCCAGCAGCCTTCACAGGTAGCAGAGAGCGCTATTCATGAAATTCCAACAAAAGACACCCAAAGCTCCCATGCAGCAGGTGCAGGGCATGCTTCCTTTACCATTGAATTCGACGACAACACTCCTGGAAAAGTAACAATCAAAGATCACGTGACAAAATTCACATCGGAACAGCGTCACAAGTCAAAAAAGCCTTCTTCCTCCAGTGGTCAGGACCTGCCTGGGCTTCAAACAGTGATGATGGCTGCAGAGAGCAAAGTAGCAGATTGGCTAGCACAGAACAATCCTCCTAGAATGATATGGGAACCAACAGAGGAGGATTCCAAAAGTATTAAGAGTGATGTTCCAGTGTACTTGAAGAGACTGAAAGGTAAAGTTAATAAGTCCAGCTATGCGTATTTTGAAAGCAACGATTCCTCACCAGCCTCCAGTGAATGGATCCCTGAGCCTTTGCGGAGTTCAGTTGAAATCACAGATACTCCACATGTGCACAAGGATCTATGCTGGCAAATTTTATTTCAGTATTAAGTCTTTAAAAGAGGGTAGACAACCAAATCCTAAATCGTCTTACAATAGGTATACTAATTGGAGATAATCTAGTACAACTGAAAACATCAGGTAGTTAAAACCTTGATCTTGAAATGGAAAAAACCAAAACCTTAGTTAAATTTTATATATTTCACTTTTTCCCATGCGTTACTTTAAAAAGCTGAATTGCTTTTTAGAATCAAAGCTCTGAAGTTCAAATTACACTTTTAGCAACTCTTCCAATAGCATATGTTCTGTGAATATTCACGTGCTCTAAGAAAATAATTTATGGCAAAGAATACATCCTATAGTTATTCTGCTTAAATCAAGCATGTGTGATGGAGTCAGCTTTGAGTCAGGAATCTGAAATAGACTAAGAGCTTCAATTTTTATACTACGTTTGCAGAGTATTATTTATAAGAATGCTGCTGTTGAATGGAGTTCCAGGTGATTATATATGTTCATTTACTGCAGACAGTGACACTTCAAATAAAATTAAATCAAATGTTAAGTGTGAAATGTGTACTTTCTTTTGCATACCACTTAGCAGAATAGAGAAGAAAGTAGTTTTGATGTTCAAATGAAGATTCCAGTGACATTCAGACTTTCAGAATGAAAACTTCTGAAGAACTTTTTCAAGTCAGTCTTATTTCTAGTTTTAATTTCAGCAGATTAACTGCAATTCCCATTTGTCTTGATTCTGCAACATTGTCATGTCTAGCTCTTAAACTAGCTGGGACTGGGTGCCACGTGCTTTGTCTTACTGATCAAAAGTCAGGTTTTTGAGGCTGTCTTCCAAATTAAGCTAAAAATTAAAATTTTGAAAACAGAATTATATCGATGTGTTAGCATTAAGATAATAACACGTTTCTTCTAGAGTATATCACAGAGCATTCTTTGGTCTTCATGATACTGTATTATATTCATGAACATTCTTTAAAGTATTAGGTATGCCACTTTGATAAAAAGGAGGGGTTTTGTTTACAAGGCCTTAGCCTTTTCCTGGCAGAAACCCCTCAGAGTTTGATAAATTTTCATCTGAAAGAGGTGTAAGTTATGGGGTGCATACGGCCATAATAAATACCTGAATTTTGTAATCTTCTGTGATCTGTTTGTATTCTCACTCATTACTTGTACTTTTTCAAATCATAAAGGTAGGGAATATACCTAGCTACTTTGAAAGTTTGATTTTTTTTTTTTAAGTTTTTTCTCCTCAACTTTTTCTCAGAGTATCCTGTACTGAAGTCACACTACTGAAATTGTTATATAACTTTCACTGTGGTGTTGATATTGTTGTTGTTTGGAAATATATGAACCATCACATTATTTTCTTAGGCACTGTGCAAATATGTAGCAAACAGGAACGTAAGTTGGGATTTCAGCTGTGTATGCAGTGCTATTAGTGTGTGATTACAATTTAACTGAATAGTAGCTGCATATCCTACCTACTGAAGTGAAAAAACCTTAAAAAAAGCTGTCTTCTTCGGAATAAAAAAAATAAATTGTACATTCTATGTATACATGAGTAAGATTTGATCCAAAAGAGTTCAAAGAAGGTGAAACTGTTCCATCCCAGGAACTGAGCTAAAACTTAAAAGTGTAGACACTTTCATTGTACGTGTAGTTGCTCTGTGTTAAATGTGGCTTACTGTGTATGAGTATCCAGCCTTACATGCCTTTTCAGGTATCATTACAAAGTATATTTATAGGCATATATATGATGTATTAAATACATAATCCTTATTTGTAGATTTCAAAGTAGTTTGTGGAATGAATAAGTAATAACAGTCATTTTAGATGCATACATCAGATGCTGAGAGGAGTGAATGATGGAAAACTCGTACTTCTTGGAAAGAGTAATAAAGAATTCATTCAAATTTTCAGTAGACATTTCTTATGATAAACTCTTGTAAACGTGTGAGAAATCTAACAATATGAACTGTGGCTCTCAATGGGTATTTTCATCTACTGGATAACTATTTTCAGGTTTTCTTTTTCCTCTTAACCCTGCCTAGAATGTTTCAGTAGTCATTTGTAATCAACTGGCTGTGTAACAAAATTAATGTAATGGGGAAGCATACTATAGTACAGCTGGTAAAATACTGGCTTTTGTAAGTCACTGATAAGTATTCACAGATGAGAATTTTGGTGAACAGGGTAGTTCAAATGCACTGCTGTTACTGATCAGCTTATAAAGTGTTTCGTTATTTGACTCATAGCAAGTTGAATGCATTACCAGGAGCTGTACAAAATTTGTAAGCCAGGTACTGAAGGCTGTTGGAGACTAAACAGAAAACCAATTTGAAATTTTTTTCTTTCTTAGTTTGCCAGTTTCTTTTGTATGTGCTGGGTTGGTTGGTTTGTTTGTTTGTTTCATTGTGCTATATATTCTTTTGCTTTGCTTGTAGGGAATAAGCATGATGATGGTACACAAAGTGATTCAGAAAATGCTGGTGCACACCGGCATTACAGTAAGCGGGCAGCACTTGAAGAACACTTAAGGCATCATCATACAGAACTGAAAAAGTCACACCAGAAAGTCCATTCCACAGAAAAGCAGCAAGAGCAATCCAATTTGAGTCAGACTGCCTTTATGATAGAGTTTTTTGATGAAGACCATCCTCGAAAGAGACGTTCTTACTCGTTTTCTCAGAACGCAGGAGCTCTGTGCCCAGAATCTCCATCTCCAACACCTCATGCGCGAGCTGAAAGAGTGAAACCTACATCAGGAGAGAAAGCAGTCCCTTCATCTGTGCAAGCTAGCTCATTGCATCACAGAGCAGTACATGGTGTTCATGCAAAACTTCTAAAACAAAAATCAGAAGAACCCTCTGCTGCATTACCTGTCTTACAAGCTGCATTGTTAAGGAGTTCCGGAAGCCTTGGCCATAGGCCTAGTCAGAACCAGGAGATGGACAAGAAGTTGAAAAGCCAACATATTTCTGCTGCTACTGAAAAGGACAATGAGGATGACCAGAGTGACAAAGGTACTTACACTATTGAGTTGGAAAATCCCAATTCTGAAGAAGTGGAAGCCCGTAAAATGATTGACAAGGTGAGAAACCTAAAATGTGTACTGATGTTAAAGTGGTGTGTGGTGTGCGGACAACAGTCTAGCACTTCAGTTCTGCTTATTAGAGCCGCTGCAATAATGTAAGTTTTTAAGCCAGTCTATAATGATGAAATATGGAATGTCATAAAAGCAGCAGCAGGCATTTGGCTGAAAATTATTCCTGTTTGGTACTGCTGTTCTTTTAGTTGGCAGTTTTAATGCATTCTCAAAAGGTTTAAGTACCATGAGAATACTAGGCAGCAGAATTCAATTAACTGGTGTCTTTATGAGAGTTGTTAGATGTGAATTTTTATGTCCCTGTGGAAATACTCACCTGTTCTTAAAATCCTATGGTATCTGTAGTTCTCAGTATATAAATTGGTTCCATTCAAATTATCGTGCAGAAATAGATTGTAAATGTCTTCTGTACTTATAAAAAAAAGTAAATTCACTAACAGTAACTTAAATTTCAGCATCCGTTATGGAGAGTAAATATAAAAATGCTTTCATTTCCCAAAAATGTTTATGTGATAGCAATGTCATTTTCATAGTTTGAATATAGGTATATGCTTCATTAGGCTTTGGAACATTATGATGCCCAAGTAACTTTTGCTTCTTGGTAATAATATAAATAACAGTACAAATAGTATTTGCAGTTAAATAATTGCAAATAACTCTTTCTGTGGATTCAACAGGAAGGTGTGGGTAGGAGAAGCTACATTTAATCATTTCACTTAACTGACTCTTGAAGAGGATTTTTTTTCTGTTATTGTTGTGGTTTCCTATCATTTGGTTTCCTAACAATATATATTATGTAGAATGCTGGCATCCAAATCTAGGCAATGGTTTGGCCAATTTAACAGGAAATACATTGCTTACTTGTAACAGAATTATCTAAGGATTGATTTTGTGTGTCTACAACTTCTTCAGAGCTGAACAAATACATTTAGAATGATTTTTGGCTAAATGTTGAAAAATTAGGGGTTTTTTGAAAGACAAGCTAGCTTCACTGTTTTGATTTTGTAGAAAAATGCTGACATAGTGGGGAAGTGGGAAATTTTATTACAGGTTATTTTATAAAAGGTGTTTATGGAAGATGTGGGAGGAAGGGATTGAAGTTAAGAGAATTGCCTTCGAGAAAATCATAAAGATAATGGTTTTGCCTCTTACGGATTCTGAAAAGGAGACTTTTGACTTCTTGAAGTCGGTATTCAAAGAACTTCTGAGAACTAAAAGAATTCCAAATGAAACAAGTGAATATTAAAGAACATCATTGCTTTACCTCGGTGACTGCGAATATCTAGATTTAATTCTTAAGTTATAAATCTTCAATTAAATTGCATCAGAAAATGTGTAAGTCTTGTTTTTCCTAACTATAGTTGTGCAACAGGGTGTATTTGGAAACCAGAAAAAATAATAACATTTGAAAATTGACAATTTATGTTCTTTATAAGAATGTTTAATAAGATTTCAAATTATTTGTGGTCTTTAATTATCTGTTCAGGATATCTGCTGTCAGTTTTTTGCTTGGAAACAACAGGAACAGGAGGTGAATGTATGCGTTAGGGATGGTAGTAAAGCACTGGTTAATATTCTTAGTGTTGTATAAAAATATTTTGGATATTATAAATACCCCTTACTTAACCTAAAAAGTGTCACCACTAGAAACTAAAGATTTACTACGAAGTAAAGCAGAGATGTTTTTTCTTTGAGGTCTTCTGTATCTTTTCCCTTGGGATCTGTACTCAGGTATTATAAACAGTGTATTTTACACCCAGTTCAGAGAATCCTGCTGGACAATTCTTATTTGATTTGGTAATATGAAAGAAGCATGATACTATTTTTGTGAAGTGCAGAAAAACAGTCAGTGAAGAAAATAAAAACCAAATGGAAGCCAAAATTTCTTCCTTCAGCTGAGCTCAGCTCTGCTTCCCTCCTATTTTAAATTGCTAATGCTGTGGATTCTTTTACTTTGCTAAAGGTGGATAAGTGAGAAATAAGACAAGGACTTTTGTTAGCCTGTTGACGGCTTTGCTACTTTATTGAGGGTTTAAGACAATTACTGGTATACATTTTCTCAATGATTCTGATATAACCTCTTTTGTTGTTGGCAAGTCAGTCGTTCTTCTGAGCAGTTACAATACCTGCTTAATTGACTCTCATTTAAGAGTGTTTGTTGGGTCAAAAGTTTAACTGAAATTCAAGAGTTACGTTTCCTAGCATTGGGGTGAAAACACTACAAATGGTGAGGACAGCTTTCTAAAACATTTGCACAAATAATGCAGGCTTGTCAGTATCAATTTACATTAGAATAGTGCTAAGATATGTGTCTGCTTTACCTGAAGAATTTCCTATGGAATAAAATATTTCTGGTTTGGGTATTTTTTCCCTTTTACTGGAACAAAGGGTGAGAATGACCAAAATCTCCAAAGATTACTTTCGGTGTGACTCATTCACTTGGGAAACCTTAGCCTTAGCCTTACTCCTGAAGGCAGAGTCTACTCTTTTCTCTGCAAAGGAACCTAAGAGCAAACCACAAATACAAGTGGCATTAAGTTGTCAAAAAACAAGGCGTGATTAATAATGCATCTTTGAGTTAATAATCCAAGAGAGGTATGTAGGAAAGCAAAGTTAAAATTCTCAGAAAAATGGAAAAAAAATCTGTCTGTATAATTTTTTTTTAAAAAGAGGGGGGAAAACCTTGATGTTGCATATACTGTTTTCTTCAAAAGTACCATTTTTGCTTAAGGTAGGCTTTTACTAAATATGCTATGAAATAGACTCAAGGAAAATAGATACTTCTGTGAAATGATTTAAAAATCCAGAAAGGATGCTGTCCTGCTTATTCAACATCTTGATTTCATTTAAATTGCTAAGGACTTATTTCTTCCTCTGCTGCTCTTTCAGTCTAAGAAAAACGTATTGACTCTACAGCAGAAAAGAAGTAGAATAACAAACAAGATATTCTTATTTTTCTTGACCATTTTAAAGCCTGGCTTTTGAGAAGAGAATGAGAGACATGCGAAAATAATTAGAAGAAAAGAGGAAGACATTTTCTAAGTAACAGATAAGAGCTTTTTAGTGAGATACTTTTCCCTACGAGAGAGGTGTAATCATTTATCTGCAGTGATGACTGTCTTGGAGTGAATGCCTGTTGCTTACCCAAAATGAAAGATTCCTAAAGCATTGAGGCTTGTGTCTTGCACACCTAGACTTTAAGCACCTATGTAATTTGCTGAGCCAATGAAATTTAAATCGAACAAGATATCAGCATCTGACAGGTGAGGTCGCTGGAATAAAATCAATTTACATAAATGCCCACAGAGACTGAACTGAGTAGGAAAAGATGAATTTGTTAAATTGATTGGAAATTTACAAGATTTTTTAAAAAATTTATTTGATTTTAGGGCAAAAAGGTAAAAGTACGTCATAAAAACAGTAAGCACACAGTTTTCTGTTGTAAACCTAAAAAAAAAAGATGCAAGACCTGTACATGTCTGGAGTCCTCCAAAGGTTGCTCCTGTTTCACTTGTATGTCAGTTATCATTTGCAGTGGTTGTATTTTAAAATCTTCTATGCTTAGATTGGCCATGATAGGAACTAATGTAATTATTTAGTATTTCAGGAATACTAATAATTATTCCTTCTATGCTATTATTTGAATTGTATTAATAAATCTTAAATATCTTATCAGAGGAAGTAAATATCACAGCATTGTGGCCAGCTTTGAAAAGGTTACTTATGTTGAGAATTGGTGCGTCACGTCTCTTAGAACAAAACAAACATCTAATTTTAAAGATTAATTAAATAAAAAAAAAATTTGTAGCGGTTAGGAGAAACCTCCAACTGTGTTATTAGACAGAGACAGAGAAGCAGTCATCGTAAGATTTCGTAGTTGTCTCTATTTTAAAATATAATACATATACATGTCCATGTCCAGACTTTCCATGAAAGTATGATAAAACAAAAATGGGTGTGGCTTAGGGGTTTTTTTGTTTGTTTTTGCTTAAGTGAATTTCATTTTGTGATATTTGTGAATGGAAAGATATGTCAGGGTTCCCACTGTAGAGATAGTGGTTATAATTTGCAAAGAGTTGCAACCTTCAGCTGTTACCCACTGTAACTGCCTTCTCTCCTTAGCCAATCAACTTGTGAGAATGCTGTCTCCACAGTGTCCCTGTGCTTATATAGGATCCAGCTATGCTTTTCACAAGTAGTGCAAACCTGTGCATACAATCTCCATCTTGTATTACTGAAATTTTATCCGAAACACATATTGCTAGGACTTCTGACTCATTTTAAAGTGACTTGGCATTATTACTATTTCTTTTAAGTCCTGTTGTTTTTTTGATGTATAGAGGCCTAGTCAACACTGCCAGTATTACTGGTATGGAAATGTGTTGTACATTTCTCTCTTTTGTCACTAATTTACTTGCATTTTTATTCTATCATGAGTTTACCCTCTGTAACCTTTAGTTTACAAAATACAAATTCTAAGCAAGATTGCTGTTCCTCACAAATTCACGTGTTCTTTTCACTTGTTCTCTACAATATAAATGTATAGTTGTGTCTTGATGTTCTTTATAAATGGAGAGTGCTTGAAAAATAGCAATAAACCTGGCTTCCTAAAAGTCCTTTCGTTAGCCAATGATGTTTCTGCATCCAGGTGTTCAAATGTCACTTAAGTTCATAAAGAAGAATGAATTGATCAGTAGGCAAACAGGCTTGGAAAATAAATACATTAACAGCAGGAAATAAAGTTATGCTTGAATAATAGATGCTGGCTTGCTTTCTATACTTACAGAGCTCTTCAAAAATTACTCTTGAGAGCAATTTCATCCCTGTGTGAAGAAGAAAATCTGCTCTTACATACTACAAAGACCACCTTGAACACACCAGGCTTACAATATTCTCTACTCAAATAGCTTCAGAAAGGCACAACTCTTTTCTAGCAGAATAATACTCTTACTGTTGCAGCTGACAGCAAAGTACAAAGTATAAAACGAATTCAGAATTTTGATCTGATTTAGAACATATTTTCAGTCTTACTTTTAACACAAAATACACAAGTAAATGAGACAGTCGTGGGATTTGTTTTTCCTTTACATCCAGCCATTCTGCCCTGTAGATATGTTCAATGCTTTCTTCTGTTAACACTTAGCAATTGCTCTCTATTTTGCCCTGAGCTACAAATTTTCTGTCTGTTTTACATTTTTTAAATAATCAAATTTGTTCTGTTAGAAGGAACTTGTCAGCTGTCATATCAGGTTAAAAAGTGTTCCTAGGCCACAGAAAAGGTAAGTCTGTCAGTGGATGAAAGAATTCAAAATGATGTTTCTGCAGTTCATCTTCCTTTTTGTTGTTATAAAAAGACTGGAAATTATCAGGCTAAGGAGTTTCCTTTTTTCAATAAAGCAAAGTACTGCCAGTAATAAATCTTAATAAATGAATGTGCAAATAAATCTGGATGTGTTTGGAATATAAAATACATTGAGGCTATTGCAATAAATAAAAAGCAACTCAGAAAATTCTTTGGGGGTTTTCTTGGGGGGTCCTTTTTTGTTTGTTTTGTGTAGGTTTTTTTGTTTTTCTTCTTCAGCCAATTTCATTTTGGGGTATTTCTGAACGGAAATTTGTAGAACTTACTATAGCGGAGCTAAACTCTTGGATGCATGTGTGGGAAGGGAAGGAACAGAATAAAGGCTATGTGTATGTTTCAATTCTCATCAGCCTAGCTAACCAGGGAATCTAGAATGTTGTAGCAACTCATTTGCATATGGAAACATTGGGCTTAGGTAAAGTTTTCTTTGGTCCCAAAATTGTTTTATTCAATTACATTGAATTCATTTAAATTTCCTGATACATGATTGATTTCTTTTCACCAGCAAAGTAATTTTAGAATTCAAATTCAACATTCTGATTCCCAACCAGAAATAAAACTTGAAAATAAGGACCAAAATCAAACCTCAGTCCATCGTTCTGCCATCTTGGAAAGAATTATTGTGACCATTTAATGATTTTGTTTTCAATACAAAGTTCATATTTTAGATCATATTCCGGTTTATTTTAAACTGGGAAAGGATGCTGGTTTAGTCTGTGTTTATATAGATAGGCAGGCCGTAATAGTAATGACCTTGTTTTTCATGTACGTGCTATCATCTTTAATTTTACTTGATTATATACTATGCAAAGAGTATACATAAAACACTATTCTGTTCACACAATCTTGAAAGAGATTCTTTTTTTCCTCTTCAAAAATTTGGAATAGCTAATAATTTTTGAGGGAAAGCTGTGTTGGTGTTCGTATAAACACCAAGTTTTCCATTTACATTGTCTACATCTTTCTGCTCACAATGATACCTATAGTTCAGTTTGTTTCATATCTTTTTTTTTTTTGTAAGTATGTGTATGAATCGGAATCTATTCTGAAAGGTGATTATAATGAAATGAAATCTTACTCTTTTTGCTCCCAGGGCATGTCTGTTCATACCATATTATGTTACTGACTAATGTGTTCTTCAAGGATTATGTACTTCTGAATGATTTTTTGTTGTTGTTAAGTGTTCATAAAGCTTGTTTACCAAAACTTCTCTGTTGCAAACCTTAAAAGTTCTATCAGTAATCTTACAGATAGCATGAAACATTGTGTTAAGCATAAAATAACTGCTACATGAAGAATTGTGAACTGGCAAGTTTAATGTTATGCTACATATTTTGAACGTAAGAGTGACAAAATCATAAGTAGGTATTTTATTACATTGTTACATTTGTATGTATCAGCCTAGTTCTGTGAGAAGTATAGACTAATTCAGTTATTTTCCATCACTTGTAAATAGTGTGCAATGCACAGCAGGGATTGATTTTAAAACATGGAGCCATATACCAAATCAAAACTTTTTTTATGATCTGCAAAGTTTATTAGAAAATGTATATTCTTTTACTAAAACTATGTTCAGCCAAAAAGTTATATTTACAGTGCAAGTGGAGGGGGAAATGTTTTTCATTGCAATACTTAACATCCGTGTTGTTATAACTCCTGTTGTTACGAAGTTAACAAACACATTATGGAACTCCTCTTGGCAAATTTTTGCAGTATTATAAATGAGAAAATACCTGAAAAGAATCAATGGGCAGGGAGGAAACAAAAGCTCAGCATGTTTCAATGACTGTTTAAGGAACCAATATGGATATATCCATTTTCAGAAAGTAACTTTCAGGACTTCTGTCTTTCACACCCTCTGGGTTTAATTGCTTTTACCATTGCTTCAGCAATTTCTTCTAGAAGGAATGCTTTTTGTCTTGGTTGCAGAAGGACCATTTTTTATGAATACAATGCTGAAAAAGCAGTAGAACAGTTGAAGCCTATCAAATCATCTGAGCAAATCAATTTTGTCAAGAGTTTAGAAGATGGTTGTAATCTTTTCTCTTCTGAGAGGAGGGGAGGAGTCTTGCAGTCTCTAAAGTTACTGCTTCCTTTTGAACTTGGAATTCTAAAGAAAATGAATTCTTCACTGTAGCAAACAGGTACAAAATATGTATGCATGTAAATATGTAACTGGTGTCTGGCAAGGGGAAGTTATTAGACTTGGCATGTTGATCCTTTTCATTTCCTTATGTAGCTTTTTTTATACCAGAGCATCTTGCATCTCATTCTATATCTTCAGTATATAGTTAAAATGACATAAACAGCTTCTGTGAAAATGCATGGCTATTCATGAGACATGCCCTGCACAGAACACAGTCTGTTTGCCTGGGATGGCTGGGATAACTGCCAAGAAAAAGCTGACACTATTAAAATGAGACTTCTCAGAAGCAACTTGGTTAAACACAGTTCATGCAGTAGCTAAATACAAAGTGAGCTTAGGCATTGTACTCTGACTCATCACACTTACTCAAAGCTGGGAAGAAAATGTTTGCCTTTTGTCTTTTCTATGTGATCAGTAACTGACTTTTAACAACTGATTTACTGTATGTTGTGAATGTCTGGACTACCTTCTTTGGAAGAATTATGAGGAGCTCAGTCTGAACACTAAGCGCAGCATTGCCAAGATGATCTGCAGTATGGATCTGAAGCGTCTTCCATTTCCCAGCTCTCTGGAATCCTCTCTTCCTGTCAATCAAGCATCCTCTGAGTGTGGCTTATTTACAGTTTCTTCTTCTTGCTTAGTACATCCAAACTGTGTCCAAATCCTGCTTGTGTTTCCAAATTCATGTCTCTTTCCTCTTTTTCTTTTTTTTCTTTCTTTCTGGTCTGACTGTATCAGTTCACAGATGAGTTTCTGAAATTTACTTTTATTTGACTTCCCTGACAATCAAATATATTCATCATCTTACTTCCCTCTAAAAAGTAGTTTACATTCCCATCACTTTACAATGGCAAATAACTTATTTCAAATGTAATCCCTTGCTCCTTGTTTCATTTTGCTACAGTCCTGCCTTTAATACACTGTACAGTACAGCCGCTTGTCCCTTACCAATGCTCCACTTTGATTTAGTTTGCTTTTTTAACTGTTCGTCTTTGAATTCCCTTGTATGTGCTTTTTGTCTTTGGGTTTTGTTGTGCGCCTTGTGTACAGATTGCCTGCACTGAAATTGGTAGCACTTAAATCATCATCCTTTTCAAATATGTCTCCAGACTGTGGCTATAACTGTTGTTAGGATGTGGAAGAATAGGAGGGGAATTATTCAAATGCTTTTAGTTTATGAGTACCATCATTAATGGATAGGTTCCTAGTTATAGCTCTCTGAATTGCAACTAGAATCCTTATTATGTATTTGTTGGTTTTCTGTTAATCTTGCTAATATTACTAGTAATTACGGCATGTTCTTTATGTTAATACTACAGCAGTAAAACTATTGGGGAAAATTTAGAAACTCAAAATTTTAAGACTAGATAGAATTCTTCAGATTTGTGTTTTGAATAAAATTTATGCTCCTAGTTTGTGTTTAGTGCTCTTGGAAATGCTTTCTGATGCTTTGTGTGCTAAGTATGTATGCAGAACAGTAGAATCCCTGTTCTAGTGTACATAATTTACTATAAAGCTGAGTGAACATGTCTATTGGGAGTCTCAAATAAGACCTTTTTTCCCATCAATATCAGTATCTTCAATAACAATTTGGATGAAGAACTAGATCTGTGGACATTAAGTACTGAATAATTATAATACTGTAGAACTGCAGTGTGATCTTCATGAACCATGAAATAGTTTAAAATTAATGTCCTGAAATTAAATTAAAGTAAGTATGAAGTCCCAACACTAGGAACTCTGAAAGGCATGTAAATGAGATACAACTGGAGAAATTTTTTTCTTACTCAAGAACTTTAAATTTTATAAAAGTACATAAGGAAAAGGTCAGGTGGGGAGCTGGGGTTTTTTTAGCTTACCCATTTTCTTCCTTTTGATTCAGAAAAACTGTTGCTGTTGCCATTAATTTTTCTGGCCAGTTCTTATTTTAATTTCTAGACAGTCTCGCATGTATCAAGAAAGAAAAATGGCTTCTGTGGTTTTAAAGAATCATCACTTTTGCTAATTAACCCTAAAGTCATTATACTGACCTCTAGTATAGTTCATCTGTGGTACTGAAGGTATTAATTCGTCTGTTGGGGGGCAGGGGAGGGGAGAAAGGAAAGCGAGCAAGACCAGTTTCCGATCACTTGTGTTAAAGCTGTGTGTGTTTCAGCTATTGTGACAAGTGGGTATGCTCTGAGTCATGAGCTGTTTTCACAGGAAAATGCATACGGCCTGCCGAAAGAGATTACTCTGCTTTCTACAAAATTAGCCCTTGCAGAAGAGGGCAAGGCACGTGCTCAGACTTGGTCGTGTAACTCATACTGTCTCCGAAAATACACCACTACTTCTTGCAATGATTGCATCTTGCTTGTATTGTTACATAGATTTTGTTAATTTGTGTTTGTCATTGGATAAAGATTTTTTTTAATTATCTTTTATGTAGATAAACTTTCAGTTACAGTATTGGAAAAACTGTCGCTGAGATAAAGTGATGGAATTTCTTAATATCTACATCAAGGTGCAGTTGTTCTGCCATCGGTTGTTTTGTACTTCGCCTCTGTACTTTTCAGGTTGAGTTTGCATTCCAGCAAGGAACAGCATGATGCTTCGGGACCTGCCATATTTTTAGCCGGCTGTTTTGCCCCTTTGTTTTATTGGTGGAACCACAGGATGTAAATGGAGTATCACAGTGGGAGCTTTGGAGAGCTTACCATTCATTGCTTTGAAATGGAAAAGTATGTTTCAGGAACTCTGTTTCCCTGCTGATTTAGGAGACTTCATTATATGTAAGCCACAGTGTTTGCAGCTCTGCAATTGAGAAATTATTGGATTTCTGTTTGGGCTTTCACAAGACTGACTGAGGTAGAAGGCTGAGCTGAGATGCTAAGTTATTATCTAGGATCACTGTTATTAAGGATCATAGGACCACGTAAGCTGGAAATGACCTTAGGAGGTCTCTAGTCCAAATCCCTGCTCAGAGCAGGGTCAGCTTTGAGGTCAGACGGGTTGACCAGGGCTTTATCCATTTGGGTCTTCACACCCTACAAGGACAAAGAGTAGGCAACCTCGCTTGGCTGTCCTCAGCGTGAAAAAGCTTTGCTGTATATCCTGTCTGAACCTCTGTTACTTCAACTTACGCAAGTTATCCATTGTCCTGCCGTGCACCGCTGTGAAGAGCCTGGCTGTCATCTTGATATGCTCCATGTAGGTACTGGGGGGCTTCTGTTAGGCACCCCCAAAGCGTTCCCTTCTCCAAACTGATCAAGTCCAGCTTCCCTAGACTCTCCCCACAGGCAAACTAATCCAGCCTTTGACCATCTTGGTGGCCCCTGCTGACCTCACTTCAGTCAGACAATGCCTCTCAGGTATTAGGGAGGACCAAAACTGGATGCAGTCTGTCTGTCACCTTTGCTTTAGAGGTCAGCTAGATTGCAAGTTAAACAAAATTATGTTGACTACATTTCATAAATGGAGCTTGACTTTCTACAGCAATGTTGTTGTTCCATTGCTGTTTGAAATGTCCTCATTTGCAATGGAAATTGTTTCATGCTTGATAACAACAAAGTAGTTATTTTTAAACACTATCATCACAGGTTATACAATGTTTCTGACTGTTCCACCATTACAGCTGTGTGACAGAGACCCTGCAGGAACCTCATGTAATGGTGCAGATTGGTGCAGTGCTTAGATTTTTCCCTGTCAGTCAGATTTCAGGGATTCTGTGGAAAATTATTAACCTGGTTTTGTTTTGGGGTTTTTTTGTAACTTTATAGCACTTGAAGCATTCAGGATGAATTAATCTAGTCTTTCTGCTAAAATACAATTTCATAAAAATAAACAATAGGAGGGCAGAACAGGGCAGAAAACTTTAATTTTCCAGAATGATTGCATATAGGAAGCTGTTAGAAATGTCTTTCTCTGGTAGTTTCTTTTTTAAATAACATCTGTTTAAAATCCCACCATTAATATCTGAGATGATTTTTTAAATTTTTTTAATTTTTTTTTTTAGAAAAAGTATTTCTAGGGATTGTTTTCTTCATGGTACATACAGCTACCCGAGTTAAAAAATAAACGTATTACTCTCCATCCACCAGACTCTCTCCAAAAATGCAATATCATGATTTTGTGAAAGCCCTTATTGTTTACAGTGATATAAAAAGTGTATAAAGATTTAGGAGACTTCTCTTTTTCATTGACAGCTGTGTACTGGATACATCTGATTTCAGATGGTTAGGAACGTTCTTGAAGTCCTAAATGAGTGCATAGGCTCCCTTTACCTCCTTTATCAAAAATAAACCAAAAAATAGGCATTCTTCTCATTTTTCAAACAGCTTGCTGTGTCCAAACCTGTATCTTGGAATTTACCTTCATCTTTTTCTTCCCCAAAACACAGTTAATCAAAATACAGTTGGTAATTGCTTCTGTTTAAAGCTGTAGCTGCTGCTTCTGAGAAATACAAGCTTTACAGAACAAAGCTGTAGATTTTTTGTATAAATAGATGAGATGCACCCATAGGTGTTATCAGCATTTCCTCAGGGCTTTTTTAGTTTGGTTAAGTTATCTCCTAGACTTCCCTTAAAGCCTTTGAAATCATGAAGATACTTAAAAAACAGAAAAATCTGAAGAATTGTAAGCCTTGAAGAATGTCTTTCAGACTCTGTAGGAAGATACAGGTCTCTGTCCATTCAAGCTTCGATCACAACGGCCCAGTGTTTGCACATACACCTTATCATTGCAACCCATAAAGTACAAGTTGCATTTTTCTAAATGGTAGAGAGATTATTTCCTGGTAGATTATTTCCAGCAGAAACCTTCAGGTTTTTCCATGGCTGTTTCTGTTGAGGGTATATTCTCGTTATTTGGTGAACAGTGTAAGTGGATTGGTTAATCCTGAAATTCTGAGAGTATTCGTTTTCTGTAGATGTGACGGATGTGTAAGCAATGTTCTAAATTTTGTCAAATACTAAACATGAGTTGTTTTATCTTTTGCATAGTTTCTGTATTTAAAGTTTTAATTGTATGTTAATGGCATTGTTTTCAAAGGGTTTTTCTATGTCGCGGTTGTGAAATCTAGTCTTTGGGCTAGATCGCGGTTGAGTTGAATCTATTCTTTCTTGCTGATAAGAGTTGCTTTACAGTTGTATAGCAATCAAACATTGACAGGGCGGGTACGTGCACTTACCAGTGCTCCTAGGCACAGAATGAATGTGTAGTGTAAAAATTTACATTTATTGAAGAAGCTACTTTCCCTTTTTTGGTAATAATAGTGTCCCCAGATATTTTTTGTGTCTTTTCTGGCCTATGATATCCCCAGTATATATGCAGAGGGAGTATTAGGAGGTAAGTATGTTACTTGGGTTTTATTGCTACTCATATTGGCTTTCACAGAAAGATAGGCAGTATTCAGATTTGGTTTTGCAGTAGTTTCAGTAATAGAAGAAGAATAACAAAATTTGCTTCAATCAGTACTAGAAAATGTAAGACTTAAATAAAGAAGCCTTAGGTGCTTTTATTTGTGATGCAAGTAAAGAAATTTGTCATGGTAAATGAATGTGCCACCAGATAATATGAAGCAATTTACAGGCAGCAGTTTACTCCTGTAGTCCTGATTAGAGATGGAAGTGCTGAATTCATATTTTCCTTCAGGTGCTTAGGCAATAAAACCAGAATTTCCTTTCATTTAAAGGAATGCGTACAACTCTGTAATCAATAGAACTACATTAAATAAGGGAAAAAGTGGTGGCGGAACAGCGATATGTTCAAAGAAAGGAGGCAGTGGACGATAATTGGTTTGTATCTTCAAAAATTGCTCAACTGTACAAATTGAAAGTGTATTATTAAAGAGAAAAGTCACATCACACTTTTTTAAAAGAAAATAATATTTATGAAATACTCAAGTAACTGGTGCGTAAGTGTCTCTAGACGTTTGTGTATTAATTGAAAATTGGAGAGCATTGCCTCATTTAAGACCTGCAGAAAGCAGGCTTTTCTTACGACAGCAAAATACAAATCCAATGCATTTCAAAGAGCTTCCTCGGTTATAAATGTACAAATGCTATAGCAACATCTTTCTGGAAATTAGAAGGGCATGAACAGGAGTTGAATGACAGGATGCCTGATTTTTTTCTTTATCTGCTTCTCAGACACTAAAAAACGTTATGATTTGTGGCCATCTAGTGGTGAATCCATTTTAAACACACAAACCTTGTTCAGGATTCTAATAAACCAGTCCTCTGGCTTTGCTGTGCAAAACTGAATTATAAAACAATTTTGGGGAAAAAACAGTTCTGTATATCTTTTTCTCTTTTGCATTACTAGTATTTTTTACAAGAGGAAACATCTGTGAAGGTCTTTTCTTCTTTCCTTGTCTTTGTCTTTCTCTAAGACAAAACAATTTTTGATGTTAACAGTTTCTTTTTAGCAGCCAATTTTAGTGTGGGGGAGGGGGATCCATTTTTATTCGGGAATTTTTTTTAATGTTCAAGTCCTTAGTAATAAAATAGGAAATTTATTTCTTAGTCAGAAATTTATCAATTTTATACGTTCTATGTTTCCAAGATACAAAATATTCTCTAAAATATTGTTGAAGTATACATCAATTCTGAAAGCAATTCATATTCCTTAGTATCTATGACTGGAGAAAAATGACAATATGCTGGCTCTGCTGCTTAAGTCCTTATTGCTGAATTGCCTTGGTAATAACATTTTTCTGGTATTTTTCTGTAAGCAATGTAAAAACGTCATGGGAAAAGTATTCTGTGACAAGTGGAAGGGATTAATATAGGCAGCAGTAGGAAACAGTGTAGTAAAAGAACCATGGCAAGTCACATTTTGAATGAGATGAGGTTATGTGGTTTGTGAGACTTGGTAGACTTCTAATATCTGCTGAGTCCCTAACAAATGGAAAACAGAAATTCTGTTTGTATTGGAGAAATAATACAATAAGCTTATTAGTAGTAGATGTAAGCATTTCTATTTCTTGTTTTCACTAGATAATAGCAAAAATCTGAAAATTTGGTGGTTCCAGTTGTTGCTTTTTTTCTTCATTGGGAATTGAACTGTAAAATGTTTTTTGTAATGATTTTGCCTTTTGTTTCTTTCATCAAAGTGTCATTTTTTCACGTCTGACCATTCCAACTAGCCGTTCCTTGAATTTTCACAGTAGTCACATAGACTTCTACTCTCTTTTTAATTGCTGCAGATATTTCTTGTATTTAATTTGTAGATTTCAGCAAGGTGACATCTAGATAATAAGCATAATACAACAAAACCTGTTTAAACTCACTATCCAGCATGCCACCATCCATCCATTAACATTGAACATTGTATCAGGATGGTATTGGGTTAATGTATGTAATGGTTTGTTTCATTTTCAGGTATTTGGAGTGGATGACAGCCAGGATTATAATAGGCCTGTTATCAACGAGAACCAGAAAGATTTAGTAAAAGATTGGGCTATAAATTCTGCTACAGTAGTGCTGGAAGAAAAAAGACCACTGAGTACAACTGGATTTCTTGACACAGAGGTAGAATTTAATTTTTGATGGTCTTCTTTTTTCTTCCAATAAGAGAGAGCACTAAGAGCTGACCAGTAAGTGTTAAACAACAAACAAAACTTTGCCTAGAAAACATTAGCTCAAATCTATAAGTATTTTATTTTTCTTAAGCTTTTATTGCATTATCAAAACTTCCCTGTCAGAGATAGGCATGTTACGTTGTGGAGATTTTCGATTTTGCTACGTTTCTGTGTGCACCAACACCAGCGTATTGGAAATGTAGCAGGAGCTTCCTTGCAACATTATATTTGCAACACACATTTGCACAGTATATGCTTCTTGTGAGTTATGTGGCAGAACTGAGAAAAAGCTGCTTGTATTTTATAGCCCAAAGCAAGTAACTATATTAAAATTCAGAAATAAGGTGTATGCATTTAATGTGTGATACAAAGTCATCTAGGGGAAAAATGGCGGGTAATACATTTCAGGTTTTTTTCCAAAGCCAGAGGACTTCAGGTTTTTAACATTCACAGTTTGAGTTCTCAAGTGAGATGCCACTCATGAGAAGTCACTTATGTTAGTTGCCTCAGAAGCAGTACAATTTCATCAGTTAGTGAAAGATGAGGCAAAGGAAAATGCCTGTTCTTTATATATGGCTCTGAATATGCACACAAGCTAGATGTTAATAGTATTTCATACTGAAATCTTGGGAGACATTCTGATAGCATTGTGATGGATAAACTTTAACTTGAAATGTGTTGGGAACAGAACGTGCTCACAGTGGAGCAGAATTATACGGGTAACAGTAATGAAGCACACCACGCTTACTTCTGCTTGCCGTGGCAAACTGTTTCTTAAGTATGATCCTGTAAATTAGCAAACTTTATAAATAAGCACATTTTCTGGCATGTATGAAGAGCTTAAAGTATGACTTTGTGTGCCTGCTATGTAAATACATTGTTTTAAGTATATAGGAATCTGTTTCTTGTAGAGATGGTGTGCTTTATCATGGTTTTATTTTAGCTACTGTGCAGTCCTGATACGCTAAGTATATTACTGTATCTAGATTAGTATCTTTGAATAGTGTCTCTAAGGTTAATGCTCCGAATAAATTATTGCCATACAGCATGGGCATATCGTGTGGAAGAATTTGACAAACTTTGCCTTTCACCTTGCTTCTTTGAATGAATCTATAACCACAATCTTTCTCTCTCTTCTTTTTCATGCCTTTTACAGCATTCAGCTCTTTTGTGCCTTACCAATTTTCAAGATCATTAAAAGTATTGATATTTTTCCATTTCTGTAATTTCATTAGCAGCAGAAGAATATATGAGTTATTTTATGAACATATTTGAGCTTTCCAGATGTCATATTTTGCAAATAACGGGGTTTGATTTTAGAAGACTGAGACTTCTGCAATCTTAGGGCAGGTTTAAGAATCCTTCTGGCAATGGCATATTAAAACTCACTTTGATTTAGGTTGAAAATACAAGAATGATGCCTTTTTCTTACTGTGGATGCTTTTCTGAATAAAAAGGTCTTCGTATATTGGGAAGGGAATGGGTTATTTGGTATAGTCTTAATTTACATGATTATTACGAGGCACAGTAGGAGAAAAATGAAAATTGTTGATTAAACAAAGTCGATTAAAGTCGGTAAAGGAGTAAAACTGACATAAGCAATGTGAATATAGCAAGACTTAGTGTAAGAAGAGATGAGAAGAGATGAAGATGGAAAAAAGCTTACAGAGAAAGTTAAAAATGTACGTTGGTTGATATACGTGTAGAATACATGTAGAATTAGAGAAGCTAATTCAGAAGAATACAGGTGTGTTTTGTAGTATCATAGTGGGAAACTATCATGAGGCTAACTATTGAGTGAAGACTGTAATATTTAAAGTCTCATTACCAAAACTTACACTCAGTTTGTTTTATCTTTAGGAGAGGGAGAGGCAAACATGTTTGATTTGTAAAGTACATGGGTATCATGTTCTCATTCTGTACAAACTTTTCAGCTTGTGGTTTTTGGAAGACTTACTGTGTTACTGAGCTGCTGATCAGAAGTTAATAAACCTTGTTGGAGATCTTGGCTCAGTAGTCAGGTAATCTCCTGGTAGCATCATGTTCCAGGCTTGCGTCCACTCAGATTGTAGGTGGACCTTGTTCCAGCTGCCCATGACAGTTGTACTTATAGACGATGTAGCAGAATGAGATTAATTCAGAACATGATTGACATAGAAAAAGCAGAGAATAAAAATCTAAGGGATTTTGATTCAGGAAGATGGAAAAGATGGCTTGGGAAATTACAGACATTTTATAAAAACTGTTTTGGAGTTGAAAGATTCTTCTGAACGTAAATGTCTTAAGTTTAAAGGGCCTATGAAGTATTGTGAATAACATGCTTGGAGAGGACTTAAAAAAATGCTTTTCTTGTAAAGAAACTCTCAACTTTTCCTTTGATATGACAAGCTTTGGTACTTTGGAGTAGTATATGTCATGAGACTAAATAAAATGCAGAGTGAATGTCTGACAAAGTTGGATCGAGCCTGCACACACTGGTTCTTGCCTTTTCAGTGATTACAGATAGGCAGTAAGAATACTAAATCCATATATTTAAAATACTTAAATGTTTTTATTTTCTATATTATAAGCTGCCACTTGCCAACGAAGGTAAGTGTAATTTAAGAACAAGAGTTAAGTAAGAGAGAACAAAAGAATATTATTGTTGTTGTTTATTCTTATTGTGTGAGCTTGATTAATAAAAACACCTCAGATATTTGGGCTATGATTTCTCCATTTAATTTGGATTAATGTCCGGTTATCTATGCTAACAACAGTTCTTAAACAATGTACGTGGTTTATCAACATTGTCATTGATGTGCTTCTTAAGGACATAGCTAGGTTTTGTTTGGTTTGTGTTTTTTAACTTTTTTTTTTGTTAAGACTGCAGCACAGTTAGAAACCCGGTCCTGCATCTGCAACATCATCAGTGCCATTGACTACACTGTTACTTTCCTCTTTTCAATGCCCATTTCATATCTTGCCACTGAAGATAAAAATAAATAATGCCACTGACATTCTGAATAACACTATTCATTTAAATATTTGTTGTGTTGCTTCTTAGAAGTGGAGGACTGCTGTGCATATTTAGAGGCTGCATTTCTTTTGTTTGTCCTCTCTAATTAGAATAATTTGCCATCCTCCTGTTGACTAAACCATTCAGTCTGCAGTTTGGCTTGCTTTTTGTTTGAACTTAGATGCTGTACTGAAACATAGGATGATTGTGTCACCAATGTCATATGGCTGTGAAACGGCAAATGCGACCCTCGGATGCTCTGGAAGATGTATTGTCAGTAGAAAAGGACAGTGTTGTCACCATGATAGAAAGTGTTGGTGAAACTTTGTAATACTGTCACTAGAATTGTTACCATTCTTGGTTAAGAAGGATGAATACAAGACTAGAAGGTCTACTCAGATTATTAAGGGAATGGAGATTTACCTTACAAGAACATACCGACACAATTCATTTAGTCTAGCAAAGTAGTAGCGGAGATGGGTACAGTTGCTGGGTTTTGCTGTATAAAGTGGAATACATGCAACAGGCGGAAAAAGAACTATTTCAGATAGATGTCAGTGTTGTTCCAGGAACAAATGTGAAGATGTTGACTGTGAATAAAGTGAGTGTGGAAATTTGAAAAAAGATCATCATCCCTGGAGGAATATGGTTCTGGAGCAGGTAGAAGGGGGAGGGACTAAAAACTGCTTTCAAGATGGCCCTTCAATTTAAGAAACGCTGGCATAATGTGATTCTTTCAACATGAGACGACTGGCCTCTGTGTCTGAAAAGACTTCTTTTTTTGTATTATTCGGCTTGTTGAAATTTATTTTTAAAAACTATTATTCTGCTCTGAAATGCTAAGTATTGGAGATGCTTCCAGGTGTCATGTGTGTGCTGTGGTGTTTTTTCAGATGTAGAGCCTGAAGCCCTACATTTTCAGGCTGAATAATAAGTCCGCAGAAATCCGTTGTTACATTTTCTGAAGATCTGTTACTCCAATTTAGTTTGGATAAACGATAAGCACAAGGGAAAGCAGATTTAACATGAAGTTAAAAGGCTGGTATCTCTTACGTAAACCCAGCTTTTCTGAAAGACTAGGAAATTCCTTTTGGTGTTCAAGAGAAAACTTGGAGGATTGCTTACTTGAGAGCCTGTAAGATGCAAATTGATACAGATTGTAGGAAGAGCATTAGGATAACTAAATGTGACTATTTAAATGTGTGTTTTATAAACGTCACCTTTTGGATGTGCTAAAACTGCTATCAAAAGAAACTGCTTTGCATAGCTTAGTTGTTTGACAAAACACGTTTACATCCGCTGCTATGTAGAAAACTTTCTTTTTTGGCAGTGTGTAATTACTTTCAGAGAATAGTAATTTACCTTGTTGCTTTACTACAGTTAATCTGCAAAGTCTTAATATATTTCTCTATTGTGAAGTGGGATTCAGAGTTCTGATGCATGTCATGTCCATATATCTGGAATTGCTTAGGTGACACGCAAGAAACTAGTTAGAGTTTTCTGCAGCAAAGATAGTTGGGGCATCTATCATATTTGGTTTTGGCTGTAATTAATTGTCTTATTAAAGATGAAAATTCACTAGTATAGACGGGAAATAAAGAAAAAGTTTAGAGATAAAAAAGCAAAATCTGTCTTCAGCAGCAATTGTCCATGCATAAATGCTGCACATTTTTGCATGGGGTTTTTGTAATATTCTTTCTGGCACCCTTTTCCTTGCATTGTATTCAGAAATGCCCATAAATAACAGAAACATTTTGAATTGCCTTCCTTTACTGTTATTTGAATTGCCTTCCTTTACTGTTATTAGACTTGAATTTTACAGCATTTTGATTCTAAGAAATGAATTCACAATGTGGAAATTTGTATAATGGTTCAAGCAGATGATTTGGTGCATCTCTGACTTACTACATTCATCATATTCTGAAAGAGATTTGTGATGTGACACTTGTTTGCATTAATTAGGGTCATTCATTTAATCAGGAGAAATTCAAGATCATAAATTCAGGTCTTCTCAGATGAAAGAAGTCATCATACACTAGATGACATTTTTCACCATTCTATTTCTGCTAAATAAATTTTATAAAATGTATAGTGTTGGTTCCTGGACAGAGACTAGAATCCTGGAGTGGCCAAGGCATCAGGCAGAAATCAGCATTTTGAATGGAAGTGCTGAGATTTGAACAGGTAGCAGAGCTGCCTGTTGAAAATAGCTCCTTTGAAATAGCTCCTACAAGTTTCCTTACTAAGCAAGTTACTGGTATTTCCGTGTCCTTCTCAGTTCTTTTGTTGATCTTGAATTGTGATTTCTCGCTTGACTTGCCTATGGTTATGTAACTCCTTTGGAACTGTAGTCAATGACTTCTGTCATTCGCAGTGCTTTGTTTTTTCTGTCCAATAAATTGGACGCTGTAAACTTCTTTAAAGCCTTTGATAGTGTACAGCCCGTCTGTGTATGTACATGTGCACATATATATGCATCAACAGTTGCCCGTTGTCTTTTTTTGGAGATGTGAGCAAGAGAGACTATAATATATTGGATTAAACAGTAATATTGCATTATGTTTAGAAATCAATTTTTAAAAAAAAATACTTAAGATATTGTAACAACACAACATAGGAAGATGGTTTAACTTTATTTTTTTTTGTTTAACATTTTAAATATTTTTAAGGTTTCAAAAGGCTTACTGTCAAGAAAGTAAATATATTTCCTTTGTAAGTCAGCTGCAGAAAATGATCAGATACTGATTACATTGACTTCACTGTTACCCAGGAGGACGGTTTAAAACTAATCTAAAGAAGACCAATGGCATCCTGGAGTACATTAAGAAGAGTGTGGCCAGCAGGTCAAGGGAGGTGATCTGCCCTGTGAGGCCGCATCTGGAGTACTGTGTCCAATTCTGGGCTCCCCAGTTCAAGAGCGGCAGGGAACAACTGGAGGGAGTCCAGCAGAGGGCATGGAGATAATGAGGGGACTGGAGCATCTCTCTTATGAAGAAAGGCTGAGAGACCTGGGTCT
>VZSC01008384.1:0-30822 GCA_013398225.1 Steatornis caripensis | reverse complement strand
GAGGAAGAACTTCTTTACTGTGAGGGTGCCAGAGCCCTGGCACAGGCTGCCCAGGGAGGCTGTGGAGTCTCCTTCTCTGGAGATATTCAAAACCTGCCTGGACGTGTTCCTGTGCACCTTGCTCTGGGGGCACCTGCTTTAGCAGGGGGGTTGGACTGGCTGATCTCCAGAGGGCCCTTCCAACCCCTACCGTTCTGTGATTCTGATTCACTTTTTTAGGCCAAACAAATGATCTGACCTTCCTTTCCTTTCCATCTTAAGTTATCTTGCTCTTTCAGTCTTTAAGGTAGTCTAGCTAATGAAGTAAATACAGTATTTCATCTGGAAAAGAGGGTCTTCCAAAGTGATGCAGTGTGACTTTCTTGTCTTTCTGAAGCATGTTTTTAATTTTTACCCCCCCTCCCCCATGTTTTTTTCCTGCCCTTCTGAGCTGAGGACTGAAATAACCTGATTTTAAAACTAACATGTTCTGATATATTTTGTATAGTTTCTGATGTTTAAAAGTTCACTGTACTACGAAATGCTGTACTGATTCTGCAACTATATAGATTTTGTTTGTTTGCCATTCTAGAGCTGGTAACTCTAAAATTCATTGAGGTAAACTCCTTTTTCAATTTCCT
Source organism: Steatornis caripensis (assembly GCA_013398225.1). NCBI lineage: Eukaryota > Metazoa > Chordata > Aves > Caprimulgiformes > Steatornithidae > Steatornis > Steatornis caripensis. The sequence continues at coordinate 30,202 of VZSC01008384.1, read as the reverse complement.
CCAGGAAAATAGTGTCTGATGTCTATTCAGGAAAAATCTGGAAAGAGGACATGCTTTTTAACAAGCAGTTGTAATTTTTCTTCTGCTTTTTTTGTTTCTTAGGAAGGTTCTACTGCCCCTGGAAGTAAACGCTGGGTATCACAGTGGGCCAGTTTGGCTGCTAATCACACACATCATGACCAAGATCACATCAGATTGGAGTCATCTGTGCCTGCTCCATTAGAAAACGGTATTAAAAGCTCTTTTGTCATAATTTCTGCTGAAGAAACCTATGAAAGGGAGAAAAGAGTGATTATGTACCTGCACAAGCAGCTTTCTTACTCTTAGTACCTCATCTTCACCTGAAATTCTTTCATATCATTCAGAAGAAGTGTAATAAAAACAAGCTTGAGAGTAGTGGTGTTTGGCATGGCAGAAGAGTGCAGTTATTAAACTGGATGTTACTAAAAGAAAACATATAAAAACTGTATAATATTAAAGAAGCTTTCACTTGAATGCAGTTTGGGTTGGTCTGCATAGTATGTTTCTTTCCTTAAATCTTTTCCAGTACTGGCCCCAAACTGAACTTTAATGGATTGATTGTTAAACAGTCCAACTTGAGACTTCATTATGCAGTTATTATTCAGCTGAAGCATAGCATACTTCCTTATCTTTGAAATATAGAAAACCTTCTATGTTTCTTCAAAACCACAGAAATCTTCTCCTAACTAATGAAAACATTTATATCCCTTTCTTGTGAGTGCCAGATGTTCAGGCGATGTCTTTCCTTATTTAAAACATTCACATTTCTTATTTTAAATGGTTAGTTCTTCAAGGTTACACTCTTGACTATGAAGGACTTGCTTACCTTACTGTAGTTCCCCTCTGCTGTTTTCTTCCTCTCAATTTCACCTTAGAGATGATGATTTAACACAAAATTCTAGTGTAATTTTTATGTTGATACTTGTATATTGAAGTGGAGTTAATGTAACTCTTAATTGTAAAATTGACTTGTGACTACAAAGGAATGTCATATTAATGAGTGCTTCATATTCTGAAAGTGATACGCTGTTTAATGATCAAGAGGTGATTAATTATCAGTCTACTACTTGAGATATGTTTTTGTCCTGCAATTCCGGTATTTCCTCTTATTCTAGCTAACTGAAATTTTCAGCATCAAAGCAAAGTTTAAAGATTTTTAGTTAGAGAAAAAACTGTGATTTAGAAGTAGAAATGCTTTTCTGTATACACCACTTCTGAAGATATACTGCCATCTACGGAACATGCCCAATAACCTCTTGTTAGACATTGGTGAGTAGAAGAAATTATTTTTTTCTAGAGTTTTGAGCATCTGTTTAGGGTTTTTTTATTTTTTTACCCCCAAAACTTATATTCACAAGTGTAATATCTATTCTCTACTTGTTTGTTATAGCTGCTGGCTTTCTTGAGATTTTCAAGAATCCATGTCTGTTAAAACTTCAGAGCAAGCTACATCTTTGACCTGTGTTAGTCTCTCAGAAGACTGCATTTTCAAGTGATAAAACCAAGTCTTTACTGCTTTCAGAGTGGAACTCTGATTCCCTGCCTGCTTAGACTGCAAACCTTGTCCCAGCACTCTGCGCTGCAGTCAGGCCTTCTGCAGAAAAAAAAAATTGCCTGTTACTAAGTTGTTTGGTTTCTTGCTTTTTTTTCCCCCACCACTGCCTTGGGTCCTCAGACCAATGTAAAAGTGTAGTGACAGAGATTTCTCTAAAGTATTTATTTATTCCACATGACATATATATAAAAAAGGGGCAAAAAAAAATTCTGCCCAAATTTTAGATTTCTCAGTAAATTTGCATAAGTCCCTTTGTTCCTTGCCCAGATTAGATTAACTGAACCATTGTCTGAACTGTTCAGTCCTGAATCCCACAGGCAATAATTGTATTTTCTTCCTTTCAAATTCCTTCTATTTCTCCCACAACATTTTAACTTAGTTGTATCAAATATACATGTTTACGAAGTGAATTTCTGATAGATTTATTTTACTGCCCTCACATTTTACATAACACTAACAAATTAATTCAAGTACTTTCTGTGTTCTTTATAGAGAACTTACCTGTGCAATTCATTCTTTACTGGAAAAAAAACCATTTAGCTTCTTCACAAAAGTTGGCTTTTAATTTTGTGTATAATTCTGGCACAAAAGAACATGACTCTTAATTCTAAAGTTGAATAAATAACTGGACTGCTTTTTTTTAAAAAAAAAAGATGAAACTGTAATATTATTGGGAATTTGTTCCAAAATTAAGCTACTGTTTTGTATTGATTAGTAACTGAATTTCTGTTCAGGTTTGCATTCAGCAGATGAAAGTATGTATAAGCATGTTTAATTAACTGGTTCATAAAAACCAGTTATTCTTCTGATAATTTACTTGTTAAAGTAAGTTTATGTGGTTTTAAAATCATAGGTGAGACCGTTTCTTAAAGCAAGCAATAAAATACATTCCACCTTCATAGTCTCATTTTACTTTTTGGCAAAGTTTACAAAGAAATTTTGGTTTTGATGTTGTGTAATGCAACTTCTGTGTCAATGCATGAAAGAATTCTTACCAGTAACTGCGTCTTATATAGTAGCTTTTCCACCCCTCACAGCTGTTGAACTTTGCACAGGATACTAAAAGTCAAAGGAGATAGAAAGAGGAAAAATTAAATTATCTGATATATCTTGTACATAGGATAATGGAAATCAAGAGCAAATTTTGTGCTGTTTGGAAGGATCAGGCTTGCATACAGGGCACTTAAAATCATAGCTATTGAGACCGATTCTGTGGGTGGTTAATCAGGAAGTTTGGTGGTCTTTCGTGTATTGTATTGTTTTAAATTGTCACTTTCGGGTGGGACGTTAGCTAGGATCTTCCTTTGAAGAGATAAACACTGCTTTTACCATTATAAGAACTTCATGATCTAAGTGAAGCAACTACTGTGTAGCGAATACCCATACTGCAACAATTCTAAAATACTTAAGGAGAAATCCAGAAAGCATTTAGGCACCAAAGATGTAATGAAAATACAATTTGATATGTATGTCCAAAGAACAATTCACAAAATCTGTCTTCTTGGCTTAGATGCCTGCATTTTCTTTAGAAATCTTAGTAGTTGACACATAACATGTATATAGCCAAAGACAGGGCTGAACAACTCCATGCCTTTCTTCTACTAAAGACTGACTGAAATTCACCAAGAAGCAAGTTACGTGCCTAAAGACATATAAAAGATTTTATCTGGTAGGTATGTCTGAGAGAAGTCAGTCTTCACAGATAGCAGTCCTATTGATTTTCATTGAACCTCCAGTTTTTTTGTAATTTCCAAGAAAAATAGTCCAGGTATTAGTAAACCTTGCTTAGATTTCAGCGATAACCTCCTGCTTCTCAAATGAATGTCGTAACATAGATTATACAAAAAAAAAGTGAGTCATTTTGCATTCTTCTTCAAAGGTGTGACACTGCAAAGAGAAAAGAAAGATTGAAGAGCTCAGAAAGTAGCAGATATGTACAATATGTACAATTCTATACATATAGTATGATTGTTGATATTCAGTTAAGTGCTTAGAGAATTCTTGCAGAGGGGGAAGCCCTATACTCCGGTTTATGTTCCTGGAACAACCAGTGTTGGTGGCAAACCGTGATAGAAAGATCTCAACGGGGTATGCAGAGCAGTTGTTTATAGATCTCTCTTGGTGAAAAGTGAATTGACAGAGCAATTCATAGAGCAATTCGTATTATCTCTGAATAGTAAGGGCTTGTTTCTGATGGCACAACTGCTGTGTTTATTAAATGGGCAAGGAGGGTACAGTCATCACTGTGGAAAAATAAAGTTTGGTTTCTAAAATGGGAATGTTCAGCATCAATTATTCCTTGCAACAGTTTGTGGGATGGCCATATTTTTCTGCCTAAAGAACATTCCGTATCCACTAAGGATTCAATGGAAGTGCTTTAGCAGTAGTACTGCGTTCTTTTGATGCTTTTTATAAATTTTCTATATATTCCCATACTCAGTGGCTTGTTTGGGTTAAGAGCGTTCTTTTTGCTTTCTCACTCCTGGTAAGTTCTTTCTTTGTGAATAGGGCTTTTCAGTACTGCTGAAGGAGTGTCTCCCAGCACTGCAGCCTCTTCCTTGAGGGGAGGTCTCGTGGGGAGAGGCTGTAGCACCTTGGTGAGACAAGACCTTGACCTGTGGAACAGACAGGTAGGGAGGAAGGAGGAGGATCTTACTCCATTCAGTAGCTTTGAAATCTGGTGCGGAATGTGTTTAGGAATGTAACGCTTGCTTTCCACTCCCTGCTGTAACGGTGTGCTGGTATGACAGTGATTTGTTGTGTACCTGTTTTAACCTACTGTGAGAGCATAAAAACTTTACGCTCATATGTATGGTCCCAGTGTACATAGCTGGCTAAAACAGTTTGATTTCTGGGAGAGCGTATCTCATGTAGCTCAAATTCTTGTATCTATGAAAGCTTTCCTTTTGCATGAGAGTGGTCCTAGCCCGTATTTTGGAACATATATGCTGAAATTACGATGAAGCAGGGGAGAATACCATAGTCCCTCTGAAAGAATGACACAAATGTTCATGAAGTGTTCCCTTTCCCGGTATACAGTCACAGAGTGTCAGCATGGTAGTAACTAGCCCAAGATTCTACACAGACAGGTGATTGTTCAATCACAGCCAACATTATTCATGTATGGGAAGAAATTGTGCCTCTTTGTAGCAGAGCAGGATGAAAGGATTTTCTTCTGTCTTTGCACTCTTACCCTGCTTCTGAAATGACTCCCTCCCTTTTCCAGTGATATGTTGCTTTTAGGAAGTACACTTTTGGAAGATGGCTTTTTCTGTTCTGGTCATGTCTCTGTGATAAACTAGAAACGGTTCGTTGCAGTAATTCCATTGCAACCTTTTAGACATTGCTTTTGTAGACACATGCTCTGTATCAGCACTTTGGATTGTGTAGAGCAAACTGTTCTTTTTTGTGATGCTCTTAACATTCTACTTCTAGTAATACAGAATTTTTTTTTTTAGATAGGTAGTCTCTTTAATCAGGAGATACCCATTCTAAATTATGTTAGCACATGATTTTGTTCGGGTTTCATTACAAAATGTATTGTAACAGTGAAATGAGATAATATAGCTAGTTGTGTACAACTTACTATAGTTTGGAGGTAGTTAATGTCATTCACAAACAGAATTTCCACTCTGTAATTTCCAGGACTGTTTCCATTCTTTCCTGTGAAGAGGATATGATGCCTAATGAGAATACAACAAGCAGTAATGGGCTAAACTATAGAAAGGCCAGGTCATGTTAAGGAATAAGGACATTATTGTAAGAGTTATCTACCCAAATAGCTCATAGGGATAGTCAAATTTCCATCAACTGAGATTTTTAAGAACTTGTTAAGTGTTTTCAAACATATATTTGTCTAAGGACAATTGATCCTGCCATAGAACAGAGGGATGGACTAATGACTTTTTTTCAGTTCTGTTTTATGTTATTACTCTTAGCAGTCTTAAAAATTTAATGTTTCTATTTACATTACTATTGAAAGACTTCTCAGGTATTTTTTTCTTTTTCATTTTTAGACACAGACATCAGTGAGTCTGGTATTTCCGTTAGAAGCACTGGTTCAGCTGCTTCTATGACCAGCCAAGGTGAGCGAAAGAGGAGGACACTTCCACAGCTTCCCACAGAGGAAAAAGTAAATGAAAGCTCAAAAGCAAAAACTACATCTCATCAGAGATCAGAAATAGGTGAAAAGCAAGACACTGAACTTCAGGAGAAAGAAACTCCAGCTCGTGCCTCAGATGCTGACAGCAGAAGTATAGCTAAGTCAAGCAGAACAATGAATGGTCTTTCGCCCAAAGCTACTGGAGACAAAGTTTTTTCTTTCCCTAGCTCTTCCAGTAAAGAGAGAGTTGAAACAGGCCGAGAAACTTCTGTGGTGAAACAAGCTTTAGCTAAAATTCAACAACAAGAAAGAAAGGAGCAAGGACACTGGACACCCACAAAATCATCCTCTGCAAAACCTGCTGCAAACCAGGTTGAGAAAGGTAGGGAGGAGATTGCTATGTCACCCAAAACTTTGGATAATCAAGACAAAGCTCCTGGGCATGTTACAGATAAAGCAGAAGTGAAGTTGGTGCAGAGTGGGGGAAAAAGAAGAAAAAATGAGGAAACTATTAAAGGACAAAGTCCTAAAGCATATGGAGAAAAAAAGGAATCTTCAAAACCGTTAGTGAGGCAAGGTAGCTTTACTATAGATAAGCCTAGCACAAATATACCTATAGAACTTATTCCTCACATTAATAAGCAAAGTGGATCTGCTGCCCCTTTAGCATCTGCAAACAGGGTACGTGACAGAAGTGATTCGATGGACACTGATTCCAGTCTAGATACAACACTTATTTTAAAAGACACAGAAGCTGTAATGGCTTTCCTTGAAGCTAAATTGCGTGAAGAAAATAAAACTGATGAAGGTCCTGAGACTCCTAGCTATAACAGAGATAATTCCATATCACCAGAATCAGATGTAGATACAGCCAGCACAATCAGTCTTGTTACTGGTGACACTGAAAGAAAATCCACACAGAAGCGGAAGAGCTTTACAGCCTTATATAAGGATAGATGTTCCTCAGGTTCCCCTTCAAAGGATGTTTTAAAATCTGCAACAAGTGCCAGAGAAAAGATGGAAAAGAAAACTAAAAGTCGGTCTTCAGATGGTGGATCTAGAGCTGACGCTCGCAAAACTGTGCAATCCAGTGGAAGAATGAGACAACCATCAGTAGATTTGACAGATGATGACCAAACATCTAGCGTACCTCATTCTGCCATTTCTGATATCTTATCATCTGACCAGGAAACCTACTCTGGCAAATCTCATGGAAGAGTTCCTTTTGCCTCAGCAGATGAACTTTTACATTCCAAGATGGAAGGAAAGTCAGCTAAATCAAAAACCTCTCCAGTTGCACTTGGGCAATCTAGTAAATCTACCACTCTTCCAAGACCTCGTCCTACAAGAACTTCTCTCCTGCGCAGAGCAAGACTTGGTGAAGCCTCGGATAGTGAGCTTGCTGATGCTGATAAGGCTTCAGTGGCTTCCGAAGTGTCCACTACAAGTTCTACGTCAAAACCTCCATCAGGGAGGAGAAGTATTTCCAGAATAGACTTACTTGCTCAACCTCGCAGAACTCGTCTTGGCTCTTTATCAGCACGTAGTGATTCTGAAGCAACGATAACTAGAAGCTCTGCCTCATCTCGTACGCCAGAAGCTATTATCAGAAGTGGTGCAAGGTTAACATCAGCAGGAGACAGCAGTAAAGTTTCTGCTAGAACTCGAGCCAATAGCATTTCTCGACTTTCAGATTCGAAATCCAAATCTTTGGCTTCAGCTCATAATTCTCCTTCAGGTATGTGAGATGATTTGAACTAGTCTTATACAATACTAGATGTTCTTATATGTGGAAATTGTTAAATTGTTTTTTAAGGAACAGTTTTTATAAAACATTTGTTGAGTTTTAGTTGATACAGTCTTTCTCTTTGGAGGAAGAGTCTTCCTTAGCAGGTCTGCTGGATGTTTCTCACTTAAAATCACAAAGATGAGAAACTGTAATCCTTTACCTATTTGGTTTTTGCTTTTTTTTTAACTGAAAACCAGTAAAAAAGAATTACAAAAGAGGCATTCAGGTGTGGCAGCACTGATTTGTGTTGGTACAAAACCAGAACTGAGATCTCTCTGCTCAGGTCATACTAGTAGTTCAGAAAGTCAGCAGCACTTTTTACTATGTGGAAGATACCATATTTATTTGTAAGGTAGGCTTGTAAATATGCAGACCCGCAAGTGTTCCCTGAGGTATACCTAAAGCATCTGTAGGATAGTTATTATAATTTAAAATTAGGTTCCAGAACTACAAAAGTGAGATTTGTTTGATAAGAATAATAACAATGAAGTAACATGGAAAAATTAAATACTACCTAACTAAATATCGTAACATTAAGCAATTTATGTTAAAATGTTTGCCTTGCTGTGGTTTCTGTCCTCTGTTCCAAATCATGACAATTTATGATTTCATCATGGTTTCCAGATCGTGTTGATCTTCTTTTGTGTGGTAGTTCCTTTACTATAATACTATCTTGTGTACGGAAGGAAAAATCCATACAACTGATTAATTTTAACCTACTTTTCTTTTAGAAGTTAACATAATACTTTCAAGTGCAAGCAGTGTGAAAGGCTGCTAGTTTTTTCTCAACAGCAGTATTAAATCACCAGGAATTAATACACGATAATTNAGAATAATAACAATGAAGTAACATGGAAAAATTAAATACTACCTAACTAAATATCGTAACATTAAGCAATTTATGTTAAAATGTTTGCCTTGCTGTGGTTTCTGTCCTCTGTTCCAAATCATGACAATTTATGATTTTATCATGGTTTCCAGATCGTGTTGATCTTCTTTTGTGTGGTAGTTCCTTTACTATAATACTATCTTGTGTACGGAAGGAAAAATCCATACAACTGATTAATTTTAACCTACTTTTCTTTTAGAAGTTAACATAATACTTTCAAGTGCAAGCAGTGTGAAAGGCTGCTAGTTTTTTCTCAACAGCAGTATTAAATCACCAGGAATTAATACGCGATAATTCTAAATAATTCAAATTTCATGTGGAATGAATATCTAAAATTGATGTCCTCTGGCTTTTTGAATTGTCATACTACCAGCTTAATCTTATTGAAGCCAATCCACAATCTAAGAAAAACTAAATAGAGTAGCTTTCAATGTTGTGTTACAACTGAAAGTATAGATTCTCCTTTACACAGTTCTACTGCCCTTTTGTTGCTTGTATATCACAAATGTACCTTCTTAGGATTCTTAGCAGTGTTTATTCTCCAGACAGGTATCTTTTGGCTGTGTCATTTATTAGGTGAATAGAAATTTCTGTAGAGATACAAATGGGGTGTTCACTGAACTATACGGTTGAATCTCTGTAACAGGATAACATATGTCTACAAAGATAGAAAAAAAAAGGTGAAATTTCAGACAGAAACTCTTACAAGTCTTTCCTTGTAAGATATAATTGGAAAAGTATCGTGGTTTCAATTTTAATCAAAGTTTTAAATTGACGTGTGCAGCCCGAAAGGTGGCAACATTAGGTCGGGGAATAATGTCAGTTAAGACTGCTCCTATATGTCTGCTTTAAATAATTAACACTAGTTCATATCGTGATGTTGCTGATTTTTGAAAAGATAAACCCCAGATGTTAGTTGTCACTTCGCTGCTTCTTGTTTTTCACAAAACTGTGTATCGATTTTGAGTTTTGTGTTCGTGTGAACTATTGCATGCTTCCTAAACTTTTCCCAGGTTGCTGCACTGAAGTGGTTTGCTGCTTCTATTCGAGGGAGTGGGTATATCTTCCTCTTCTCAGTCTACTAGTCTATCACAGTCATCTTTGTTTAATGTTCATTTTGTTTACCTGCACTGCACAGTCAAAGTTTACTGTAGCTTGTATAAAATACGCTGTTTTCAAGAGAGAAGACATACCATCTTCTCATGAGCTAGGTATTGTAAAAAGACAGTTTTTAGAAAAATCTACAGTAGAAATAGCTTCTGTCATAAGAAGCTTTATCAGTTTATATATGAAAATCAGGGAGAAGCCTGTATCAATGTAAAGGCAAAAATCTGAAAGCAATTAATAAAGCAATTGGATACTTCCAAAACAAAATCATGGCTTAATAAATCAATCAAGTCTTGTTACTATATAAGTAAAGAATATTATTACTGCTGTTTAGGATTTGGAGTTCCAGATTTTGTCCACGTCAGTAATCTTATTGTATATATTTTTTTACTGGACTATTTAGAGTATACTTTAGGAAAATTGGAATTGCTTTAAACGTGATGTAATATTCAAGTATATATAGAAGCGTGTATATATGTATCTCTCCTATTATATATAGGTGACTACTCAGGGCATCCGCATTTTCCCATTAGCATCTTATAAAATGATGCTAGTAACTACCCAACACATCAAGTTATTAAAATATTATTTATTATTTTATACTTAGTTAAACATATTTAAAACACCTTTGAATAGAACGTGTTACTTGTATGTGGTGTATGAAGATGGAACGTAGCAGAAGCTTTTGATTCCAAAGCATATAATTCCTGAATTTAATTATGTTTCTAGAGAAGTCAACAATTTGCTGAATTTTAGCATGTTTGAAAATTACTAATGAAGTGCCTGATGAAAGTGCCTCAACTGTTTGTGTGCGTTTTACTTTGAGCACATTTAATCAAGGCGTAACAGTTACGTATTTTCTTCTCTCCCTGGACCTAGAAAGACTGAAACATTGCATGATCATTAGCAATATAGGGTTTGTTGGTTTTTTTCTTTTACCAGAAGACTGGTTGCTATCAAAGTGTTAAAAATGTTAATGGGTCTTCTCATCAGAGTTCAGTTAATATTACTACAATGTAGATCACTAAACATTGGCAGCAGAGTCTTGCTTCTTAAATCCAGTCTACCAAAGAGAAGAGTATTTCCGCGTTTCCCAAATCTTTTTGACTGTTGAGACATGCATGCCTGTAAAAAGAGAGCAAAAAAAGATGTAGTCATTGGATTTGTTTATTGTCTTGTTCATGTGGATGAATTGCAACATAATAGCATTAAAATTGTCAGAGCTATCAGCAAGTCCCTAAGTTCCAGAATCTTTTTTAATCCTTGATACAGTTAAGTATTGCTTACTTTTAAATGAAAGGGCAAGCAGATAAGTGGAACGTCTTGGATGAGAATTACCAGCATTAAAGTAATTACCAGGCTGTTTCTGTGGTAGGAGGCTTGATAACTGACAACACTGTGAAGACATCTGAAGTAGAATTGGTAATTTTATAGCACAAGCAATGAAAGACTTAATCAAGGCACTGAATCATCAGTAGAGTGTGATCAATAAAAACAAAGACTACCAAAGACCTTGTTTCACAGTTGCACAGGATAATTGAAGATTATGTTACAGAAGGAGCTTTGTATTGGAAAAATGAACAGAATAAGACCTTGTGCAAAAGTGCTACGCTGCAACTGTAAAATTAAGCATTAAGTCAGAACAGAGAGAGCTTGAGCAACTAGTTGTGTTCGGCAGCTCTGCTGGCTTGCTGACGTAGCTGTCATTGCAAATAACTAGCAGATACATTGATCAAAGCTGTTGAGGTATCTTTGGGGGAGAAAAAAAAAATCAAGACCGATTTTGAGCATGGAGAGAAAACAACCGTTACTAACTGCGCTTTAGTATTATTGCACTACTGAGCACCAAATTTCAGGATCTTTGAAATGGATGAACCTTAAGAAGGCAATGTATCAGTGAGAGTAGACTGTTTTATAAGGGATATGCTTAATAAAGTCTGTCCTCAGGTCTTAAAAGTGTAATTACGATGTCCAAATCATTAAATCTGCCACCTTAAGGTGTTGTGAACACATGCTTCTCACAGAATAGTCACCCAGTTGGGTTTGTCTGCTGATTATTTTAGACGGGTTTTTGGAGGATTTTCTAGTTATTGGTACTGATATTCACAATCTTTGGTGTCTGAGATAACTAATTGCATGATAGCTTTCAGAAATCCACATAAACTACAATGACATTATGAGGATGCATAATTTATCAGTAGTATTAAAGGCATGTAGGTGCAAATGTGCAGCTGGCTAGCTTAATGGGAAATGTGCTTGGATATTGCTTGTCATGAATCATACAACTTTTAAGATTTTTGCTGTTAAGCCTACAATAACTTTTTCCCCATATTAATGAGAAACCTATTGATAATATATAAATAAACAACATTTTAAGGCCTTAACATTTAATGGTCTTAAAAAATCTAGAAGGGTTTTATGGTACTATGTAGACACTTATTTTCGATGTCATTTCAGTTAGTATGTCTGAAATGTTTAAGCTTTTACAAAAGTCAGTATTTTTGATTGAATGTGCAATTTAAGAATCTTTTCCTAAAAAGTGTGGGTGGAAAAGAGGACCTAAGACTAATCTCATCAATATATTTTATTTAAGCAAATGCTTCTAATCTGAATGTTTTAATACGAATTAACATGATAAAACACTATTTTGTACACAGAGAAATCCAAGCTTCTCCCAGACCCAGATCCTGATGTTGAAACTTACAGTGGTAGAGTACTAGAAATCAAATCTGTTTCTGATGTTTCACTTCTCATTCAATTTTTGGTTTTTGAATATATGATTACATATGCTCATTGTACAGTGCTGAGGTGCTGAACTAGCTCAATTGAGAGATTTTAAGATAAATTTTATATTTATTTTGATGCATATAATTGCATATGATATATAATTTGAACCAGGACAAAGAATTTAAACGAAAACCGATGATAAAATGTGGGCCCAACTCATAAAGCTCTTTGGACTTTGATCACGCTTTGCTTGCATGCTATTGGTGGGGAAATGTGCTTTTTCTGCTTATGTTCTACTTCCCTAAGATCAAAACAAGTTTGAAACCTCTAAAAAGAGAACAGTGACTGGAGAGACATTTTTATTTTCTTCAGTAAAGTTAGAATATGAAAAAAAAAATACAAGAACTGGACATGATTTGAAGCCCGCATTTAAACCTGAAAAAAATTACACAAGCATGTTTTGTTTTCAGTGATTAAAAATGCATTATTTATATGAGGGAAGGGATGTAAGCTTATACAGCAATGTCATATTCTACATACGGTAATCTTTGACCATTACACAAATCTTTTATCAACTAAAAATTACTTTCATTATTTGTTGCTTAAATTCATATTGATGTACACGTCATTTGTAATGATTTTTTTAAATGTTTCAGGAGAAATCATTATTACTTCTTGCATTTTTCTTACACTAAAACCAATATACATTACTTGAATCTATTATTTTTAAACTAGCAATAGGTGATCAGACACTTTTTCAAATTTTTACGGTAATTTATAGAGCCTTATGAAGTTCAGTGAAGTTTCAGGGACTAAATCCTCTGCACGAATTTAGCAGGTTGTCGTGATGAGCATTCCTTTACACTTAGTGATATCTCTTCCTGGTGGGAATGTTTGAGGACAGCATATCTGAAATGCATTTTACTTTCACTTCTCTTATACTTCAGGCTGTCTTCAGCAACATGGCTGTTGTATATGCTTTACGTGCTACGTGTGAGAATATATGCTTTTTGCTCTGAGGCTGCTGTTTTTGTAGATGTGCTGCAGATTTTTATAACACGGTATTAATTTTCACATATTTTTTCTGTACTAAATACATAATGCATCATCTAGGATTTTTATGCTTTCCTTATGTAAGTATGCTTTTCTGGCTTGGTGCCAGCACCATCCTTCCTTCACGTCTCTTCGTTTTTTTTGTGTATCGTGTAAACCTTGAATGACACTTGGGGGAAAAATATGCAGAAAAAGTGCAATCTGACTATATACTTAAATGTTAATGAATTGGGCCCTTGTTTTGTAATACAGTTTGCCTGAGCTCATATACAGTTACTGGCTTTTACATCGTTTCACTCATCATTATACAAAGAGCATCCGTTTTATGTTTTTATTAATCAGTATTTATTATTTAACACAAATTTTGTAGCTTTCTTTTTAAGGTGTAGTAAATAAACCTTTTGTGAGGTATCTGGGGATTGATAATGAATAGTTGTGTAATTTTGTGATGTTACTGAAATAATACTGGTTTTTTCTTACTAAAGATGCAATAATAATTCTTTTTTAATAATTAAACTGATTTAGTAAGTGCAAGATGGAGGCGCTTTCCTACAGATTATGCTTCCACCTCAGAAGATGAATTCGGATCAAACCGTAATTCCCCTAAACATACCCGTCTACGTACCTCTCCAGCCCTGAAAACCGCACGACTGCAGAGCACTGGGACAGCAGCTCAAAGCAGCAATACATTCAAGCACAGGATAAAGGAGCAGGAAGACTACATTCGTGACTGGACTGCTCATCGAGAAGAAATAGCAAGGTTGGTTTTAAAGGAGTGCCTGTAAAATAACTAAGATTTGTACGCAAGCAGTTATACATGTGTATATACGGGAGAAAGAGAGTTGATGGATTTTCTGTATCACTCTGCTTACCACTTTCATTCTCTAACTGAGTGTGTAATTCAAAATTCTTCTGGTGAGAGACTGACAGACAGAGCACTCATGTTACCAGCACATCTCTTTCTAATGGAAAATGATAGTCATTTCTGACTTTAATAGCCAGATCTCAGAATATCAACTTCTGGTTGCATTAGTGGGACTTGCAGAGGTACTTTATGTACAACTGTTAGTTGCTAATGGTGTATTTCCTGAGGCTGAAGTATATCTTGATTTTGTACTACCTTTACATTCCTTTTGAGGTAAATGTCCAGATCAATGCATAGGGGACAGAGAGAGCAAAAGTTATTTTGGCAGTGTGAGAGACCATGTTCTTATTTTAATTTTCGATTTACCTAGACATTATTTCCTGTTAGATATTTTCAGATTTAAATCATATGTGTTCATCAAAAAGTAATTTGTGGCAAGTCCCTGAGATTAGTACAGCAATTCCTCCATGATTGCTAGCAGCACCCTGCTTCAAGCGAGCCACGGAAAAGGTAGTCAGTTCTACATTCTGGTAACAAGTTGTTCCCATATCGTGCAATACTCAGGCAGTGAAAACTTCAAATAGCTTGCCCTAAATAAATAACATTATGTAAGTATGTAAATGTTATTTAAAACTTAGATGCCTGTGTTTGGGTTGTGAACATTTTCACAGAACTTAATTTGGAAGCCTAAACAAGAAAAGCGTTTTACTTTTAAAATTAATCTTAACACTGTGGTCTCGCCTGTGAGAAGCATTGTGTTTAGCTTAGTGTGATTAACTATTTTTTGTTTCCTCTTCTTGGTAATGTTTTTCAACATTTGTTTTTCTAGTGCGGTCTGTGCAAAGGGAAAACTCTTGAGGGAGTCTGATAGCATCTTGATAAATGATGAAATAAACATCTTCAAAGGCATCTTCCTAAAATGTATCTTTCTTTACAAAAATCTAAAGTTAGAGATGCATGTAGGGAGGAATGTGTGTATTATGGGGAAAAAAATGAGGATAGCCATAGCATATCACTTCCTCTTTATAAAAAGTGCTGCTGAACCTCTGCTTCACTGAAACTTCTTGGTACATTTTGCTCATTGGAAGAAATAATTGACAATTCAGTCTAAACTTATTTGATGCTTAGGTTTGCAGGTTTTTTTCTTCCCTTCAGCTTCTTACAATTTTCTTTATTTTGATACTGGTTTTATATTTGTTTTGAAGGCTGTGTACTTACCCTACCTTTTTCAGCTTCTTTATTTCTAGTGAAACTGGTGAGAAGCTCAAATCAATATTGCCAAATTTGCGATTGCGTGTAGAAATTTCACACAAACTGCATTAAATGAGCATATTTAAAGTTAAGAAAGCTACCACTCAGCAGCTGAGAAATGCCAGGCTACCGTCATCTATTGTCACTGATTCCAACGCCAGTTTCCTTGGTTAGCCTCTGCTGAGCCTCCTTGCTCTAGGTCACTAGTTGATCCTTTCTGTGCTTTCATTTCTCTTTGTATTCATTCACAGTATTGCTCCCCTGGCTTTAAGTTTAATTTCTGTCCTTTATAAGATAGTTTTTGTCTCCGCTTCCTTTGCTTGCTAGCTATAGTCTTGATTGTTGTCAACCCTGGGGTTTTTTTCCATTCCAGCCCCCAGCCTCTATGATCCAAGTCCCTTCAACTTTGTTTAGAGTTCTTAAAATAGGAAAAATTTGTTACGTGATCTCATTAAAATTGGTTTATTTCATTTTTTTTGTTGAATAACTGATTAGATTAAGCAGGTGTGAAGAGAAGTATTTCATAAAATAAATGTGCAGCTAAAATTAGTGTAGAGACTGTATGAAAAACATTACATTGCGTCCATGTTACCATCATACTCTGTTTTAACTGGTCTTCCAAGACTGACCCAGTTTGTACTTTTTGCAGGCTCTACAATTTACAAATGTTAATAAAATTGAAACTTGGAAAGAGATGTTTGAAAAAACTTAATGGAATAACTAAATTTGATCTAAAACCACCTTGGCCTGGAGGGAATATACACTCTCGGAGTAACAGGAGCTTCACAGATACTTTATTTAATGATTTTAAAGGATCATTACAAAATAAACTGATGCCGTGTAGGAAGTGTGACATGGTGGACTAAGCATAAAAATGTTTTTTGGTAATCCGGCAATTCAGAACTATTATAGTTATCTTAGAATTATTCCTATTTCCTTGTGTGTTTTCTAATACTATGGGTGTTCTTTCACTACAGCTAGGTAAGAACTAGAGTTCCAGGTTGTTGAAAAAGGAGGTCATGCTCTCCCCACCCCCAAGCCCTGTGTTCTCACCTTTTCTCTTGCATGGAAACTCTCTCTTATGTAACTGTGTAGCTGCAGGAGTCTGCTCACTGAGCAAATCTAACAGCAACATTTCTTGGGGTGGGGGGGCAGCGTATTAGGGGATTTAAAGTTTGTTTCAGTTTTGCCTCCCTGAATTGATTTGCCTTGTATGATTGCAAAGTCTGATGCAGCAAACAGTAGCAACAGAGTAAATAGTGTGTACCTAAATCCTAAGTCTCTTCTTGATTATACAAAACATACTCCCTATATTTAAGCAATAATTCCTGTTTCTAAAGGTTAATGTAGAATGACTTGAAAACTTCATTTAAGTCAGGCTCAGCTCTTAGCTGGTTTCTAATTTTCTTTTCATAATGCTTTTTGTTTAGCGCTCTTAGTTGTTTCTATACAGAAACATTATTGAGTAGTGATTATAGCTTACTGTCCCATTGCAAGTAATTCCAGATTTTGTTCACTTGAGTAGTGTTTGACTATGATGATTGTCTAACCAGTTACTTGCCATCCTTGTTAGAGTTGTTTATTATGATATTTGGATTCATAAGATCCTTTCAGGATTCATTTGAATTCATTTTTATGTAGATGTCTTGCATTTTATGTGATTTTGGTTGCTTGGCAAGAGCTCAGTTGAAGTGGCTGTGGCATGTTGAAGCATTGCTGATTTCTGTGGAGAGTTAAGTCCTAGTTGATTGATGCTACTTTTGGTTATGGTGTTTAATGACATTTGTCTTCTGGAGGATTTACTGATAATTGAAATTACCTGGCTTTTATTTTCTTCACAACTATTCATTAAGTACCAAAATTTGTCACAGAAATTCAAATGTCATTTTTAGCGACTTCACTGTTTAAGAACAAAGTGATGTGGTTGTGTGAAACAAAGGAAGTAGGTGCTCTGATATCTCTACTACTTAGTGTATTAGCTCAAACCTTGAAGTTTTAATGGTATTTATATATAAGAACATGAAATATAAATTAAAAATTACACCAAAAATGTAGTAATTAGGTTAAATTAATTAATGTAATAGTAGGCACTTACCGTATTTTTATTTATCAAAATGAGCAATTAACTTTGTTTCTCTTTTAGTGTTTCAAGTCTTTGATAGTTTGAATTCAGAAATACTGTCTTGAGTGGTCACGAGTAATTGCTGCATATTCTTCTACAGCCTTACCCCAACGATATGAGTATCTGTGCTGCACAAGGTTGCACTTTATTGCAGGTTGCTGATGGTTAACCGTAAAACCCATTGTTGGAATTTGACTGGAAATTTCTCTAATTATGTTTGCCTTTCTAGTTTAAATTATGCTCAGTCAGTCTTAAACTATCTCTAAGTCAATGGTGTCCATTCTTTTTGAAGACAAAGTGAAAATAAAGAGCAGAGAGAAGCTCACCTTTAACAAACACTGCCAGTACGATGTACATCACTGTCACATGGCTGTGCAACTCCTTCCACTTAAGTGGCGGACACTGCTGTTCAGAGAGTCCTTGGTGGTGCACAATTAGCACTGCTGACTTCTGTACCTTCGCTCCTCTCAGACAGAAGTATGAAAGGGGATCACTTGATGGGCTGCTCTGAATTCTAGGTCTTCTGAACTGCTTGATGCAAGCTGGAGATTCCGGGTGACAAAGTTAGTAGGGGGCTTTCAGCTTTTTCTTTGGGTTTTTTCCCTCCTTTTTGGGTGTCCTGGGGAGGACTAGCACAAGCAGAGCTAGGCAAGCTTCCTCTCCATGCTGAGCAGAAGAGACAGCAGAGCTATTTCATGATGTGGCAGATCAGAAGAATGGAAAAGGAATCTTTAGCCGAGAAGTCAGATGTCTTTGTGTAGTGCTATCTTAACTAGGTTTTTACAGGCATGTTGTGTTTTGCCAACTAGAAAGCTTGTCTTGATTAAATTTGAGGATTTAGGGTACCGGTCTGGAATTTCAGACACATAAGCAACTTGTTCTGAGCAAGCTGCAGGGCTGCTGGATAATCACAGGTCCTGAAGAAGTTCTTTGTGAGTAGGTAAACTTAGGTATAAATTTGTGTTCTGGACACTTCAGATTTACTGCATGTACACAGATCATCTGTGCAGTATTTTTAGCCTATTTCCAGTGCATCCCGTGTGTGCATGTTCTAGACATCTCTGCCTGGAAATCCTAGAAAGAAAACAAGGATGGTCTGTCTTTTGACATTGCCTTCTTCCTCTAGAAAGGCATGTTATGAAAAGCTTCAGTGAGAAATCTACTTTTATGGTTCTACAAATAAACGTTCCGTTTAGAAGGGCATGCACATTTTCATAGCACAGTTACCAGGAACTAGAACTTAGAAGCTCAAAGGCTGCAAGTTGAGCTCTACTGGTCCAGAAGTATTTGTAGGGGAGAATGTAACACTTTCTTTATTACTAGGATCAGTCAAGATCTGGCTCTCATCGCACGGGAAATCAACGATGTAGCAGGAGAGATAGATTCAGTGACTTCATCAGGCACTGCCCCCAGTACCACAGTAAGCACTGCTGCCACCACCCCTGGCTCTGCCATAGACACTAGAGAAGAGGTAGGAGATCTTCATGGAGAAATGCATAAGGTTCTTCCTTTTCTTTATTTCTTTTGCTTTTAGCATTTTGCATAGCCTTTTTTTGTTATTTCCACTCAACTCGTATGCATGATCTCCACATTGTTTTTTGATTTAAAGTTCCTTTACATTTCAACAAACAACCGAGAAATTATTCTATGAACACAGCTTGTCGAAAGGATGCATAATATCTGTCTGTCTCTTTTTTTCCACGAAACATAGGACAAGATAGTTACTTGTTTCTTGCTTGTCTGTAGCCTTAGATACCGTTGGGTAGTATCTAAGTGCATTAAAAGATACTAGTGTGTATGCACAAATATATATAAATGTATACATTTAATACTTTGCATAGCTATTAAAAACAAGAAAGTCCCTCTCTTCACAGGTAATGTGACAATTTCATCTTCTGAACACTGAAATACTTAGGTACCATCAGTTAACAATAACTTTAAATTTTCTTTCTTAATAACATTGTCAAAAACTGCCTTGAGATAAGTTTGCCTTGTGCTTCTAATAATTCTTACTTTCTTTGACTATCTCTAGTGTGCTGTTCTATGAATATATTGACTAACTCGTTCTAGTAACCATCACAGGTCTAATGCTGGTAAACATGTTAATCCGAATTTAAATCATCACTTTCTACCATATTACAATTCACCCTAATATGTTATAAATGTTTACTGCATTTTTTTCTTCATATTATTCCTTTCAAAATGTGTTTATTCATTTTTGTGTGCATAAAGTTTGGTTAATACATTAGTTTTACTGTGTTTAGCACTGTCTTTTTCTGTGGAAAAAAAGATATAAACAGCGATAAGAAATCTGTGAGTTCGGTACTCAGAATAATTATAACTGCACTCACATAGATTTTGTTTTGAATGTTCATGGATTTATGGCTGAACTTTAAGGAAGTGAAGTGCTCGTTTTCTCAGATCTGGTTAGGTCGCTCTGATTTTTATATTACTAAATAATTATTTTCTTCTTGAAAAAAATATTGTAGTGTGTACATACTGCAGGTGGCAGTATCGCCTTTAAGTAGGTATAGGTGTTTCTGTAACACTATGACTAATCTGAAAAAAAGCCTAAATTTGATAGTACTGTACTTAATTCCACAGATATATTCCATTAATCAATGGAATAAATTATTCAATATGAGTGTATGGGTAATTTGTTATGTTACTTGGCCATAAGCAAAATTTCTGTGGGGTAGTCTAATTTTGCCATGTATGTCTGGTATTTGAAAAAAAAAAAGTAGTTCATTTTTACAAAATATTGTTATATAAGAGATGCATCATTTTATACTATACAAGACAACAGAATTATTATGTTTGATAGGCTTCTAGTAAACTGTTTCAGACGAAAAAAAATGATTTTTGCATGTATCCAGTAGATTTCATAAACTGCATTTTTCTTTTACCCCCCTAGTTGGTTGACCGAGTATTTGATGAAAGTCTCAATTTTAGAAAAATCCCTCCACTAGTGCATGCCAAACCACCAGAGGGGAATGGTCGTCCTAGTGATGCTAGACCTCAGCTAACAGATGCCCTCGATCCCCCAACAATTACCCGGAGAAGGACTTGGAGCAGAGATGAAGTGAGTACACAACAGGATTCTCTGTAGTGATGTGTCTATTTTAAACTTTTACAATTGTCTCCCCACTCTTTTTTTCCTACATGTAGCGGATGACATTGATACTAAAAAAAATAATGTGTGTATTATTTAATTTGAAAAATGTTCAAATATGATTGTTTGTACATGGTACTAATTAGAACACAAGCATGATTTTTTGAAAGTTAAAAATAATTTCAAAATATATGGAATAGTTTTTATTTATTTTCCATTAAACTAGTAATACCCTTTTTTATTTAAAACTTAATGCAGGTTATGGGAGACAGTTTGCTGTTGTCCTCAGTCTTCCAATTTTCTCGCAAGATAAGACAATCCATAGACAAAACAGCTGGCAAAATCAGGTGGGTTTTTAAAAATTACTGTTATTACTGAAAATGTTCTGCTCTCATCAACATTTCTACTAGTAGAAGAGATGTATAATACAAATAGAGCAAATGTATTTAGTAGCAACTTGTGGTTTAGGAAAGCAATGTTACTGTGGCGTTTTTAGCATTCAGAAAGATTTGAGATGAATCATTTTTCCATTATTGCTGGTGTGTATTTCACATTACATGAAGATAAATATCAGCAAAGTTTACACAGACAGAACAATATCCATCATACTCCCACCAGAGGAGCTGTTCCAACACGTGCAAATGCTGTGCAAAATCTACACAACCTCTGTGCAAGTCTTGTAAAACTCCCTTCCTTAAAGGATAAGGTTAAAACGTTGCTGAACTGTGAAACCAGACCCTGTACGTTTGCGAAGTTGTTGTAGGTATCACCCGCTTTAGGAAGGAAAACAAATGGTACTGAGGAGAGCGGTTTCAGTAAATCCTTCTGAAAAGGAATTGCTTTGAAGATAATGTGGTCGCTATTGAGTTCTAAATCTAAAATAACAGATATAACCTTCTGTTATTTTTAATTGGAAATTCCTACTTAGATAGTTAGATTCCTGCATAAAATCTCATAGGAGCTAAGAGGAAGTATAGGCATGTCAGAAATGATAATATGTTGTTCTGCAAACAACTCCATTTAACTTGAAATACAAAGTTCAGGACTGTATGGTTCACATGTCCTTCTTCATGTCTTTGTGCAGTTAGTAATTTAAAAATAGAGTACATTAAAAATAAGAAAGGCACTTGGCTGAACTTCGTCTATAATTTTCTGAATGTGAGAAAATATTGTAATTGATACGTTGTTTAGGAAGTGTCAGATACTGAAATCTTAGATGAATGACAGATTAATCACCAAATCACAAATTTTTTTCAGCATAGGGTGATGTAACTAGTAAAAGCAGCAAAATTGTAACATATGTGAAAGTTGTATTCTCGTGAGAGTACCAAAAAAAGACCTAACATAGAAATCAAGAAGAAAAAAATAATCTATGTAAATCAGTAAAAACTGTGGGTTATCTGCCATTTCTAGTCCTGCTGTTTCTAGTAGGAAGAGTATCACTGAGCAAAGAATCAAGTCTTTAAAAGCCTGCAGCTCATTATATGATTTCTCCTCTAAGGTTCTTTGTATGTTGTTTTTACTGGTGGTTAAAGATAACATTTGTGAGTACCTTATTTCTGCATATCCAAGGAACATGTGCCTGGGCTGACATTCATCTGATTTCTCTTTTTTCTAACTCACCATTTTGGGGCTGCAGGATTATACTATTGGAAATATTCCATTTGCTGCCTTTTCCTCTTTGGTTTCCCCAGATACGTTCTTTAGGTATCGTACCATTTATTGGAACATCCTTAAACAGAAGACGTAAATGTCTTTTGCTATGTAAATTTCAGATACAAATGAGCTTGTGAAATGCAGGTGTACAATACAGTTACTGTCAAAGGCTATGCCAAATTAACAGAGTTCAACTTCATTATGCAGAATTTATTACAAATTATGCAAAAGTTCACAATTTGTTCAAGTTTAATCGACCTCTGAGTGCATACTGTCATTTACTTTAATAGCTGATCTCAAAATAAGAGCAAATAAATACATGCGGAGAGGTACTTAAGCATGACCATTCTTTGAAGGTCATCTTAAAAGGCGTTTGAAATTTGGGAATAGAAACAAAATATTAGCTTAAGTTTTGTTTTGTGCATATTTCTCTGGGAAGATACAGTGACCTCCATAAGGAACTCTGCTTTTCAATATATTTTTTTTTCCTTTCAAAGCTGCATCATTGGAACAAGAATCTTGCTTGTAGACTGACTTATTTGTGGTAGGCATCTAGGACGATATGTACCTTAAATTCCTCAGAAGCAGTAGATAGCAGATACTGTACTTCTCGTCATGCTGATTTTTCCTAATGGTTGGCAATTTCTGATCTGTGAATATGTTGCTAGCACAGCTGTAGTTTGCTTAATCTAAAAAACTGAGTTCAGTACACTGAGCTAAAAGAAATTTATGTATGCAGATTCATTCTGAGAAAAACAGTTGACTATAAAAGTTTTACACTTTTCGGATTAGTTTTCTGAGCTTAAAAGGTAAGTGAGCCACTTTGTAATAAATGTACTAATTATGTGATCATATGTGATATTATAAATACAAGCATACCTATAAACATTTTATATACATTTAAAGAGAGTAGCTTTGCATATTTCTACAAATATACACTGGATAAATATTAATTAATAAGCAATTATTTAGCTTATTTAGCTCCCCAGAGCTGTGATCAAATCTTCCTTTTCCTGCTACTCAGAATGGATTTGAATAATGTGATGTTACTCATAATATCATTAGTATTTTGAATCGGAAAAACAACAATAGTTTTAGATTGTTTTTAGAGAGCATACAAGGCAGCTAGAACCTATTACAGATTTTACTTTTGCTTTGTTTGATGTACATGAGTTCAGCCAACTGGCGTGCGTCTGTTCCTTTTACTGGAGTTAAGCTGGTAAAATTTTCTGCCCAGGACAGATACAAAGAGGATCAATCAGGATTTGTCAAGTTAGCAGTTGTGTATTTTTCCGGAGTACTGGAACCTGAAAGGAGAGGATAAATTTTTAGAGGCATCACGAAGAGTAAGCCTGACTGTGTTTTAAAAATCCTCGCTCAGATTTTCTCGTTCACCAATGTAAACCTCTCTCCCGAGAGCACAGACAGTATAGGGTCCTTACAAATTGCATCATGCGTATTAAAAAATTGCGTCCTTCTTATCTGGGTCCAAATGGAGAAAGACATGCTTCCTGCGAATGTGAACACCCTTCTTTCTGTTATATTTTAGTTCCGATAGCTAGCTTTACAAAAAGACCAGTTTCACTTTGGCTTAAGTATTAAGAACACACATATTTTCAGTCATCCTTGACAAGCAGATCTATTAGAAATTAAAATGAGCTGAAATCAATCATGAAAAATTAATATGAGGATAAAAAGAAATGTATCTTTT
Organism: Steatornis caripensis; assembly: GCA_013398225.1. Lineage (NCBI taxonomy): Eukaryota > Metazoa > Chordata > Aves > Caprimulgiformes > Steatornithidae > Steatornis > Steatornis caripensis. The sequence goes on along the minus strand of VZSC01008384.1, from coordinate 6,242 downwards.
TACTTCGCTAGTTTCTTACCCACTTCATTAGAACTGCCATTTCTGTTTTCTACTTTATAGATAATGTTCTGAGTTCTACTGAGTTCTGTAATTGTTCCTGCCTTATATTAAGAAATAGGATTGAGGGAAGCTTTTGATGCTGTTTTCCTTGGCTAGCTTCTCCCAGTGCTGGCCAAACCGGTTTTTTCCCCCAAGTCCTAGCATGGTGTTCAGATTGAACCAGATTCTTCAGGTGCCTGGTTTGAAAGAATCGAAAGAAAAGATTTCACCAAATCCTCTATATATTTGTAATTTTCTTCAGGATAAGGTCATAGCTTGGGTATTGCTAACTTACTTTTTTATAAGTTTTTTTTATTTATTACTTTGTATAATCAGATAGGGTCTTATCTGCTGGTGTACACAAAACTACATTATATTTAAAAATTCTGCAGCATTATTGTCATGTATCCTTTAACCCCTTCTTTGCTAACAAATTATTCTGGTGGCTTCTCAGGAAGCAGAGATGCAGTTTGATTGCTTTTCTGTCTTTTATATATTATAATGAGTTTGCAGGAATTTTCAGAGATTGTGGAGGGAAGAGGTAAGTATGTTTTGCAGTGAGAAGACCCGCGTGGATTTATCAGTGCTGTACAATGTGAATGCAGTGTCATTGGCTTGCTTTGTAGCAGGCAAGTACCTCTTCAGTCAGGCAAAATCTAGGCAAAGCATTCAGGTCAGTGCAGGTGCTACTTGTCAGTCTGCAGTTTGCTGTGCATCCTGCACAGTGCAATAAAGAAAATAGGCTTCCTAAAATTGTAGCAAAAACAAATTGGCCTTTCCTCTTTATAGTGGAAATGATAACAATATTTTTTAAATTACTGGTTTCATTTTTGCCTCATTTTTTAATAAAATGACCTAAGAAATGGAAAGCTTTCAAGTTGTAGCAGAGAAGTAAGAACATCATCTCTAAAAGAAAGACTGAAGACACCACATAAACAAGAAAAGGCATTAATCACATACCTAAAGTATGTGATTACTTAGAAGTATTTTAATATAACATGAGCAAGAGAGTAAATGAAAAAACAAGCAGTGTCACAATAACGTCTGTGTTTTTCCTACCAGTGCTGTTTACTGCTAAATAAAGCCTTATTTTCTCTGCTCCTGCTGATCTTGAGTGATACAAATGCTATTAAAGCACGGAAATAGCTGCATAACATTCTCCGTATGCTGAATCCAAATGTTTCCAGGATTTGCCTGTTTTCTAGTGAGATCCTATAAAGGATTTAATGAGCTCTGCTTTTTATTTATTTATTGTAAGTCATCATTGTCAGGCTAGTGCTAAGTGTTCCATTGTAATTGGACTTCCGCGTGTCCAGGTTTGCAGTTGTATGGCTTCGCAAGCTTTTGCATTCCCTTCCAGAACATAAAAGCAATCTTGTCAGATGTCTGATGATCAACTTTGTTACAAGATGATGGCAATACTTGAGGCCATAGAGTGTTTCATGTTTTCTTCACTGTAGTTTTGATTACTTTTATTTTTTCCTTCTCCAAGAAGAAGTATGTATTAATGTTTACTCTCTGTATGCTTTGTACATTGATACGCTGAAGTCACTTGCAGAAGTGGTCATTTGCCTTGATCCCATGGCATTGTGTCATGCAAGTAGCACTTCCCCACAGTGAAACATCTGACGAAAACATGTTCTGAAGCAGCAGAGTGAAGACCTCAAAGACAGAAGAAGAGTTAAAAAAGCTTCTAGATGGGCTGTCTACGGACATCTGTGTACTGATAAGATAACACAGGGGTACACGTTCTGAAAAACTAGACTTTCTTGACAGGATAATAATAGAGTGGGATTTTCCATAGATTATCAGTAACTGAAGAAAGAGTAACAGAAATGCAGTACTAAGTCCTCCAAGCTTTCTTTCAAATTGTTAGTCTTTATGAGATACAAGGTATCATGAGTTTCCACCTTAAAACTTACAACTTACTTCCTCGGAGAACTACCTACACTAAAAACTTCTTTAAAATGTACTGCTTTTCGACATTATTTTAAATTGGTTGGTTTGTTCACACGGCAGTTTTATTGCACCTATTTTTGTACTTTTAGAGAAGAAGTGGATTTGGAGTCCTCTATGTCATCATGATGTCAATTAAAAAAAATTAATACCTTGACCTTAAATACCTACACTTTTTTTTTCTCAGTTGTGCAAGCGTAGACAGTTTAAATGATGTTTATGATATGACAAAGAAAACAAAAAATATTTATCACAGCAGGGAAGCAAAACATAAAAAACAGGGAATCACACAATATGTTTGGGGTTTTACAAATAATAGAAGTGACTTCTTTAAACACATAATACAAGTGATACTTATATTACTAAAGCATCTATGTACCATTTGTGTGTCGAGACTTTTCAATGAAAACTTCTATGAAATGCATTTTTCTTTTAATTTCTTAAAATGTTTTATTTTTCATTAAACTAATATACGAATGTAAGAGAGTTGCATTTATTTGCCATTTTTAGTCTTTCTCTTCTGTATGTAATTGCAAAATGTTGTAAAATGTTAAAAAAGTGTTAATAGGGAATTTTTGGACTACTGTAAAATAGTTGGATTTTTAAAAGTCTCAGTGCTGGAGAAAAGAATCAGCTGTGTCTTTTCAACACCATTAGCAAGTATTTAGCTGTAGAACTGCCCTTCTAATGTCGATAATAATGATATTGCTGAAACCCTGTATGCTTCCCTGAAAATGTGTGCTGTATGGTTGGATTCTGTCAGAGTTCAATATTTCAGATATTAATTTTATTCAGTGCTCCCCATGCTGCTTTCTCATATCGTGTGTCTAACCTTTCAGTTTTAGTTTTTTTATTTTTGTCTTTTATACCTACTGTTCTTGAATTTCTTTCTTCTAGAATATTATTTAAGGACAAAGACAGAAACTGGGAAGAAATTGAAAACAAGTTGCGAGCTGAAAGTGAAGTTCCTATTGTGAAAACATCAAGCATGGTATGAATGGTTACCGTTCCTGGAATTGAATGAGCTTCTCATCTAATTTCTAAATAATCAGTAAAGGAATGTGTTATTTTCAGTGACATAAAGGCAAAAATCCTTCAAAGATTTTTATTTAGATACTCAGTATATTTCAGGAATAAACTTGATCTTTTTTAGTAATTACTAAGACTTACTGTCTTGTAAAGAAACGGTCTTAAGTAATTGTTCAGGGGAAGTTCTTAGATAATGCAGTAAAAGGTGTACAAACTATAAACAGAACATCAGTACTTTTGTTTAACAGAAGGTAACAACCATTAGTTTGAATGTTGGATTGCTTTCAAATCAATCAAAGACTACTTTACCTGCTCATTATTAATACTTGGTGTAGAATATTTAATACCATTAATACTGGTTATTAATATTTAGATAAATAGTTGTATTTTGCTATATGTGAATGAAACTAATCTGTAGGCACATCACAATAAAAGCACTCTTCAGTGAAAAATAATCATGTTGATTTTGTGTGGAAGTGATAACTGTAGGTACCAACTACAACTCTACTTGATTCTTGTAGTCTTACACCCCTTCCTAACTAGGGCCATTTCATGACCAGACTGTGACAGCGTGAAGGAACGGAGCATACATGTTGTTTCCTAGTACACTTCCCTGCTTCTAAACACAGAGCGTAGGGTTTGAAAAACATCTCTGCATGTGAGAGCATTATTACATTAACCCGTCTGGAGTATCGCGCCGTTGAGAATGTCAGCTTACAGGGGCAGTGTTCTTTTCTGAGGGAAAGGTGAGAGAGGAAACTTCTTCTCACATAGTTTGTACTGGACTGCTCAGCAGCAAAACGTGTGAACACGTTGCGTCTGGCATTGAACTGGCTAGCACTTCTCTGTTAGCTCATCATGAGTTATTAAAGTCATCCAGATTGATTTTTCCTGGAAGTATTAAAAACTTGGCCCATCATTTCTGCAGAACGGTGTATTTTTTAAGAGCAATCATTAGTAACTCAGTGTTATAATTTATTAGATACACTAACACTTTTTTGGGATTTTTTAAGTTTAATTAAGCAAGTTATCATGGAAGTACCTAATTTTAAAAATTTGATAATATAAAGAGTTTCTCTTATCCTTTCCATTTACAGAATAAGATTGGAATTTAGAGTTTTATATTTGAAATGTCATGAATATGGTGGTTTAAGGCATTTATTAAAAAAGAAAAAGAATAGCTGTATATTTGTTCCTAACACAGCATTTTGCAAAATCTGTTTTCAATGCGTTACAGAATTTTGCATTGTTTGAAGTGTATGGGGTTTTTTTTTGTCTGTGGACTGATTTTCAAGCTTCTGCTCAGTTTTCAGAGCAATATGTTGTTAAAATGCAGGCTTATTTTTACAACAGAATGTTATGAAAAGTTAACAGAGGACAATTGTAACCAGTGTTTGTTTTGTCCTTGGGACATTTATGTCCAGCTCGGATGTGGAATCTGCTTAAAGATAATGACTTTGTCAAATCCAAGGTAATCAATCTCTTTGCCACCCACAAAAATCACATTACTTAGTACAGACTGTGTACAGAATGTTCTGAAATGGGTTAAATGGGTTTCTGAAATCAGTGCCTTTGAAAATTCTCAACTTTTGAAGACCACCGATAGCTCTCCTCAGCGGTTGGATTAACAGTATTCTTCAGTGTGGCCTACTTCGGTTGTAGGATTTACATATTTATAATTCAAAATGTGGTACATTTAGTGATAGTTGTGTTTCTGAGTGCATTGCTGTGGCTGCATCTGTGTTAGCAAGTAGTGCAGCACAGAGGAGAAAAGTCTGTAAGGCAAATGAATGCTGAGGACCCAGCACTGGTGTGCTGTACAGGGTCTCGTGGGCCCAGGGCCCAGTGGTTACAGACAGAACCTGATGCACTCATCTTACTGTTCTGACTCACATCTGAACGAGGTTGTAAATCACCCTATTCCATTGGTACTGGATTTATACTGTAACTTTCCTTTAAAGGTTTGCTGTTACTTTGCCCCATTTCTACAGAAAATAGTGGTGTTTTTATGCTTGAGAAGTAGTGCGGGCAGATGAGCAAGGGACAGAGTGAGCTTTTGTTGACCCTAGCGATCGGCCAGTGCAGAGGGGCTCTGCACTTCTGAGTGGGCCATGGCTGTCCAGCCTCAAGCGCTGCTGCCCAGGACCCATGGTGGACGTGGCTGGGCCACCACCAGCAAGGGTGTTCTTGATGCCGGGAGGGACAACCCAAATAGCATATTGCAAGGGTTGGGGAGGGGGATTGTTTACTACTGATAGGTAGGTCGAGTCTCTTTTTCTTTAATGAAACCTGTTTGTTTCTTTCTTAGGAAATATCATCAATCTTACAGGAACTGAAACGAGTTGAGAAACAACTGCAAGGTACATATCTTTTTTCACTTTTCTCTTTTGTTGTTGCTTGCTTTAAATTTTTTTAATATGTAACTATATGTATATGAATATCATTAAACAAAGTTACCACATTTTATTTTAAAAAACATACATTAATATAATTACTGGCACATTTGATAAAGAAACATCACTGAATTATTTTAAAACAGGAGAGTAATGAGATCTTTTATATGGGTGAGAAAAGGCTCAACTAAAAATTAAATGTGGAATTATTTGTGAAACATTCTTAATAGAAATATTTTTATAGGTAAATATTGAAGTACATAATAGAGAAACCTGAGATTAGGCTTTATAGAATAGTTTTTGCACATCAGTAACGCCCTCAAGCATAGCACGGTTCGGTATAAGGAATGCACTGGAACAGTAATTTATAGTAAATATCAAAAAAAAACCCCAACTTTATCTGAGACAATAAAATGAAAATTTAGGATTAGCTCTTGACATCTTCCCTTGACACTACTGAATCCACTCTTTGTAGCTGTGGAGTCCACAGACTACAAAATGGAAAAATTACTTTGCTTCTCACGTGGAAAGACTTACCTGTGTATGAAATGGGAAGTATTGTGTTGTGCTTACAAAGCCTGCTATTTAGACACATATTCCATTTATCAAAATAAACTTAAAAACTGAGTATATTTTAAAAAGAAGTTGCGATCTTATTTGTCTATTGTTTATACTTAGTTTATTGTTTAATTTGGAGTGGTCAAGTGGACTAGTGGTCTGTGCTTATATCTAATCATTATTCTGTTTTTGTAAACTTCCTATACTTGTTATTTTTTAGTATTCAGATTTAATCCTACAATAAAACATGTTTTAAAAAAGAGTATT
>VZSC01008383.1:4337-15902 GCA_013398225.1 Steatornis caripensis | reverse complement strand
AACTAGTGCTACTATATATCTATATAGAGGTAAAAGATATAAATTATTTTTAAGGGTGTAAATTTCAGAAAGCTCCATGATTATGTAAGATCATTAAAATCTTTGAAAGTTTATAGGGCATGAGATTCCTTAATTTGTTTAAGAGATATTACAATTCCATCTTGATTTTTTTAAACTCAAGTTTAAATTATTTTCTGTTTTAATCTAGTTTTAATCTGATCATTTGCTATAGAATAGGAAGTGTTAAACTCTTTTATTATGATTAGTGTAATGTATCTTCATGCATTGAAGGTCTTGATCCACTAAGAATTTTGAACAAGTATCTTTAGGCTTTGGCTTGAAGTCAAATATTGATTGCTTCAAACAGCACGGTGTGATTCTGAGAGCAGTAAATTAGTGCTGCTTATATGATTATATGAAAGGAAAATAGGTCATTGAAGCATCTCAAAGTGCATTAAGTTTGTGTTTCAGACAAAAAAGCAAGAACTTTCTTGTGAACATTGCAATATGATTTTTCCACGAGTCTACGTGTTCCCTATTCCACATTATAAATCCTGTTGAATAATACATGCACATATAAATACAAAGGAACATATTTCGAAGAAGGTAGTTTTTCATTTCTGTAGTAAATGTTAAAAGACTGTTAATACACAATTATCTTGGTACCTTAATTCAAGTTTAGCATCAGGTAGCAGTTAGGGTGTTTCTCAAACCACAGTCTAATACTTCTCTTAGTTATCTCCTCCCCTTTTTTACCTTGGCATTGTCTTGGAAGCAGGAACAGTGACAGTTAGGCTGGTTCTGGTTCACCTGATTGTGGGCACTGGGAATCATAGAATTATAGAATGGTTTGGGTTGGAAGGGACCTTAAAGATCATCTAGTTCCAACCCCCATCCCATGGGCAGGTATACCTTGCACTAGGCCAGGTTGCTCAAAGCTCCATCCAACCTGGCCTTGAACACTACCAGGGAGGGGCCATCCAAAAATTCTCTGGGCAACCTGTTCCAATGTCTCACCACCCTCACAGTAAAGAATATCTTCCTAGTATCTAATCTAAATCTACCCTCTTCTAGTTTAAAACTGCTATCTCTTGTCTTATCACCCTTGTAAGAAGTCCCTCTCCAGCTCTCTTGTAGGCCCACTTCAGGTACTGGAAGGATGCTATAAGGTTTTCCCAGAGCCTTCTCTTCTTCAGGCTGAACAACCCCAACTCTCTCAGCCTGTCTTCATAGGAGAGGTGCTCCAGCCCCCTGACCATCTTCATGGACCTCCTGTGGACTCATTCCAATAGGTCCATGTCCTTCTTATGTTGGGGGCTCCAAAGCTGAATGCAGTGCTCCAGGTGGGGTCTCATGAGAGTGGAGCAGAGAGGCAGAATCATCTCCGTTGACCTGCTGGTCGTGCTTCTTTTGATGCAGCCCAGGATATGGTTGACCTTCTGGGCTGTGAGTGTACATTGCCAGCTCATGTTGAGCTTCTCATGAATCAACACCCCCAAGTCATTCTCCTCAGGGCTGCTCCATTCTCTGCCCAGCCTCTATCTGTTCTTGGGATTGCCCTGACCCATGTGCAGGACCTTGTACTTTGTGTTGTTGAACTTCATGCAGTTCGCGCAGACCCACCTCTCAAGCCTGTCAAGTTCCCTCTGGATGGCATCCCTTCCATCCAGCATGATGACCACACCACACAGCAAACTTGTTGAGGGTGTGCTCAATCCCACTGTCCATGTTGCTGTCAAAGATGTTAAACAGCAGTGGACTCCATACCGACCCCTGAGGAACAACACTCATCAATTGTCTCCACTTGGATATCAAGCTATTGACTTCAACTATTTGAGTGTGACCATACAGCCAATTCCTTACCCAATGATCGGTCCACCTATCAAGTCCATGTCTCTCCATTTTAGAGACAAGGATGTCGTTTGGGACAGAGTCAAATGCTTTGTGCAAGTCCAGATAGATGACGTCAGTTTTTCTTCCCTTATCCACTAATGCTGTAACCTCATCATAGAAGGCCATCAAATTTGCCAGGCACAACCTGTCCTTAGTAAAGCCATGTTGGCTGTCACCAATCACCTTCTTATTTCACATGTGCCTTAGCAGAGTTTGCAGGAGAATCTGCTGCATGATCTTGCTGGGCACAGAGGCAAAGCTGACTGGCCTGTAGTTCCCTGGGTCTTCTTTTTTTCTCTTTTAAAAAATGGGGGTTATGTTTCCCTTTTTTCCAGTCAGTGGGAACTTATCAGACTGCAGGACTTCTCAAAAATTATGGATAGTTGCTTAGCAACTTAATCTGCCAGTTTGCTCTGGACCTGTGGATGCATCTCATCATGTTCTGTGGACTTGTGCACCTTCAGGTTCCTTAAATGGTCTCAGACCTGATCTTCTCCTACAGCTCTTCATTCTCCCAGTCCCTGTCTTTGCCTTCTGCGACTTGGGTGGTGTGGCTTTAGCACTTGCCAGTGAAGACTGAGGCAAAAAGGTCATTGGATACCTCAGCCTTCTCCATATCTTCTCCATATCTCCATATCTTGGCTAACCAGGTTTCACATTTTCTTCCACATAGGGCCCACACTTTCCCTAGTCTTCCTTTTATCACTGACATGCTTATGGAAGCTTTTCTTGATGCCCTTGACATCCCTGGCCAGATTTAATTCTATCAGGGCTTTATCTTTCGTAACCTGATCCCTGGCTGCTTGGACAAATTCTCTATATTCCTTCCAGGTTATCTGTCCTTGCTTTCACCCTCTGTAGGTTTCCTTTTTACATTTGAGTTTGTCTAGGAGCTCCTTATGCATCCATGCAGGCCTCCTGGGTTTTTTTGCCTGACTTCCTCTTTGTTGGGATGCATTGCTCCTGAGCTTGGAGATGATCCTTGAACATTAACTAGTTGTCTTGGGCCCCTCTTCCCTCCAGGGCTTTATCCCATGGGACTCTACCAAGCAGGTCTCTGAAGAGGCCAAAGTCTTCTCTCCTAAAGTCCAGGGTAGTGAGCTTGCTGTGCGCCCTTCTTACTACCTTAAGGATCTTGAATTCCACCACTTCATGGTCACTGCAGCCAAGACTGCCCTTAAGCTTCACATTCCCCACCAGTGCCTCCTTGTTGGTGAGAACAAGGTTCAGCATAGCTCCTCTCATTGGCTCCTCTATCACTTGGAGAAGGAAGTTATCACAAATGTATTCCAGGAACCTCCTAGATTGCTTATGCCTTGCTGTGTTGTCCCTCCAACAGATATTGGGGTGGTTGAAATCCCCCATGAGGACCAGGGCTTGTGAACATGAAGCTACTCCTATCTGTCTGTAGAGGACCTCATCCACTCAGTCTTCCTGGTGGGCTGGCCTGTAGCAGATTCCCATTATAATGTCACCTGTCCCTGTCCTTCCTTTAATCCTGACCCATAAGCTCTCAGGTGGCTCCTCATCCATCCCCAGTCAGAGTTCCATGCACTTTTGCTGGTCATTGATGTAGAGGATAACACCTCTTCCTTGTCTCCCCCGACTGTGATTCCTAAGGAGCCTGTATCCCTCTATTCTAACACTCCAGTCATAGAAGCCATTCCACCATGTCTCTGTGATGCCAATAAGGTCATAATCCTGCAGGCATGCATACATCTCTACCTCCTCTTGTTTATTCCCCATGCTTCTTGCATTTGCACAGAGGCATTTAAGTTGAGCTCCCAATGAAGCTGACTTACTGGCTGGAGTGGCCAGAATTCCTTTGTGCTGCACTTCAGGTGCTCACCTGCTGACCTGTGATCCCTGCCCAGGCTCTGGGTGTCTATTGCTGGCACTGGCGTCAAAGTGGTAGAAGTGGGATGGATTGAGGTTCCCCTCTCCCGGCAACTTTAGTTTAAATAACCTCTTCACCAGCTTGGCAAGCCTATGACCAAAGATGTTCTTCCCCTACTCTGACAGATGGACCCCATCAGCTGCCAGTAGACCAGGTTTCTCAAAGTGAGTCCCATAATCTCACCCTGGCTGTGGCACCATTCCTGTAACCATTTGTTAATTTGCCAAATTTGACTTGCCCTTTCAGACCCTTTCCCTTTGACTGAAAGGATTGATGAAAAAAACCTACCTGTGCTCCAGAGTGGGTTACCGCTGCTCCTGGGGCTCTGTAATCCTTCTTGATACTGCTCAGACTGCTTCTGATCGCATCACTAGTGCCCACGTGAAACAAGAGTAGCGGATAATACTCAGTGGACTGCACAAGTCTTGGCAGTCTCTCAATGACATCCCTGGTACAAGCCCTCGGTAAGCAGCACACCTCTCTAGAGAGTGCATCAGGTCAGGAAATGGGTGCCTTTGTGCCTCTCAGAAGAGAGTTGCCTACTACTGTCACCTATCACTTTTTGTTATTTGCACTGGTAGTTATGTATGGAGCATATTGGGTTGCCTTACTCAGCTCCAGTGTCTCTCCTGATGTCACGAGTTTTTCCTTTTTGGTCTGCAGAACAGTGAAGCAGTTCTGCAAGGGCACAAGAATGGGACACAAGTCTGAGATATTGACTACACAAAGACTGAACAAAAGTCACTTTCCACAGGTCAGATCTGACATCAGTACTCACAGAAATGACACACATCAGTGCAGGCTTAGCAACAGAAAGGCCTCTCCCCAAAACATGTGTGGAAGAGTGTGATGTATCTCTTGTTATTCAAGCATGTTCTGTAACTCCACAATGGAAGGCAGTCTTGTCCTATAGTGTCCAGGTATTGTCAGCAAATAATTTTTGATTATATTTATGGTGTTGCTTATGTACAAAACAGCTTCTCATATGGATGCCTCCGTACTCTCCGATGTATAACTCATGGCTTTCTCTGATGTCAAGATTCTTCATTTTCTCTTCCCCATAGTTCCTCTACACTCTCTTTTTTAAACCATGTTTCTTTCCTTTTCCTTCCATTTGCCACCATTTTCTCTTTAAAGATGGTAGATTTTCCTCTCTTATGACATAATAAGTAGAATCCCAAAGTGGATTGTAGGAATGTAGAAATGGGTGTGTTAATGTTTAAAAGCCAGTGTGAGCCTCTTGTCTGAAAACCTCCTATCTGAAAAATAAAGCAGTCCTGTATTTCTGGTGACAAAAGCTCAGGGAACTTTTCACATCCCCATGAACTGTGTAGGTGCTTAGAAAGAAAATAAAGCCAATAATAGCCATCAGGTTCAATACATGAATGCATTGGGTGTAGGTGTCATGGTGCTGGTAGCAGGGGCTTGCAGATGTGATGTCTGTGAAAGGAGGCCAGGGGCTGCCCCAAACCAGACACAAATGGTTCCAGCCATCTACAATGGACCCACTACAGGACATAGTTGAGCCCATAAGCCAAGCTGGTGACACCTCAGGGAAGACTTCTTTGAAAAAGGACAAAAACCACTGCACAGAAGTTGTGAGAGAGGCGAATGAGGGAAAAAAGTAAAATAATTCTACAGACACCAAGGTCAGAGAAGAAGGAGGGAAAGGTGGTGCTCCATGGCAGAGATCATGCTGGAGCAGATATCCATTGCAGCCTGTGGAGGAGCCATATTAGGGAAGATGGATTTGCTGAAGGAACTGAAGATGGTGGAGACCCCATGCTGGAACAGATGTTCTTGATGGGAACTGTGATGTGTGGAAGACCCATGCTGGAACAGAATTTTTGCTCACAAGCTGCAGCTCAAGGAGAGGATTCATGCTGGAGCAGGAGAAAAGTGTGAGGTGGAAGGAGTAACAGAGAGAAACAGCTGTGTATTGACCATAATTTGCCATCCCCCCTCCCTCCCTTCCATGTTGCTTGTGACAGGGGAGGTAGAGGAGCGAAAGATGATGTTTTAATGTTTGTCTTTATTTCTACCTAACCAAATATATATTAATTGTCAATAAATTAAAATAATCTTCTCCAAATTGAGTCTGTTAAAATAATTTTCACTAACTTTAGTCAGTGTTCTATGAATTAAGAGAATAAGATATTTAAGATAAGATATTCAAGTCTAAAATAAAAGACGTTCCAAAGAGACCTAATGACCATGTGAATAGTGCTTATTCACGGACTTGTAAACCTTATGAAGGTTTGGCATTTCTCTTTCAATTATAAAAAAACTTGTCATGCACAACTGGAACTGTATTGGTTGCCTTTGTACCTTTTTTTTTTACCCCTCCCAAAACTCAGTCTACTTTGCTGTGCACTACTGGGTCTCCAGAGTAATCATATTGATTAAATGTGGTTTGCAAGGCTCAGGATCAATAATTTCTATATATCAAAAAAAAAAATTAAGAAATACTGATTTAGGTTTCTGAGAGAAAGTGACAAATAGCAGAGGACAGAGGAAACAATGAAACACTGAAAATGACCTTTTAAATAAAGCATGACTGAAACAAATGTTTGTATCATTTGAAAACCATTAACATCTCATGGATGTACAAGCACGATAAGACAGTGTTATGAGGTAATCAGATGAGGTAATTGCATGAGGATAAAGCAACGAGTCAAGAAAGAATTTTTCTTCTCGTGCTGCCCTGAAAATTTGCCAGGCTAGCTCTATGAACTCTGTAGGAGGAACAAAGTCACCACTCTGAGTTTGTTCAGTTTACCTTACACAACTAAGTGCAAATCAATTTAGATTGTGTTGACACTTGTCTTCTTGTGCAGCAAGGATTAGGACAGGATTTGTCACTGTGCAGCATCATTATAATTACACATTTAATAGTGAGGATACCGCAAATGACTTATTTGACCTCAAGAAGGTCCATCACAAAAGATGTGAGATAATTTTCCATAGCTCATTATAGGATAAGTGATGGTTTGGACTAAATTCAATATCTTTGAGATATGCTGTGCTTTGACTACTATGAAGACAATAACCTTTCTGTAGAAGCCTGATGGCCCCACAATAGTACTTCTTGTTTAACACTCCTGTGCTCAGTTTGGTATTCTCACAGAGATCCTGGGTAGATGAGGGGGGTTTGTGTCCGGGTCACACATTTTAGAATCTTACAATAAAAATTACTGGCAACTTCATGAAATTCAAAGAGTTCTGTGTTCTATCTTATTAAATGTTTATCACAGTACTGGTTTTTGCATGAAATTAACTTAGAAAATATTTCTTGATTACCCTTATTCTCACTGTGGGAACACAGATTATATCTGACTTGAAATGAAAGAAACCACTTGTTTGCAGTTACTGACAAAAGTTGTCTCTTAGATTTGCACATACTCATTTGGCTCCTATTTTATACAAAGGAATAATTTCAGGTTTTCTCTGTGAAGCTGGAGTTTTCAGGGCATGCAGTAGGTTACATAGTGAAACAAACAGAAATATTTGACCAAAAGCTGTATGGATTGCTAAGTATGATGCACAAGTAAAACTTTCTAATTTTTCAGTGGTAATTTAATATGAAAGCTGTAACAAAAATACTGAAAAATCACAGTCAGAAGAAGGAGAGTTATTAAAACTAGGATGATAATTATGGTTTTCCTGATAACTGGTAGATCACAAAAAATCATAAATTAGTATTAAAAACCAAACAAACTTTAGTGGTAGAGCTGAAGTATCACTATCCCTTGAAAAGAAAATTCAATGACATAGCTGTCAGGCACAGCAGGGGCTGGTGTCTCCCTGGGGCTAGCGAGCAGCAGGGGCTCCCCAGAGTAGTCAGACAGGGCAGCACCTGGAAGCCAAGGCCCATCCCACTGGCCCAGCAGCTAGCCTCATCATTTTTGTATCATCTCCCTACTTCTCATTGCTTTCATCCCACTGATGTCAGTCTTATGAAATACATACTGTCACATGCAAAGCCACCATAATTAGAGTGTTCAAATCAGCAAGAGAGATTAAAAATGATTTTCAAAGTAAAACTGAGGAGCTCACTTCTCACCAGGGGAAATGGTGACTCTCATATTTGCAACAAGAAAACATCCATTATAAAAAAAAAAGGTAGAGAAAATAATACAAATATTTCACAGCAATAAATATTAAAAAAGAAACTATATTTTTATACTGCCAAGAGACTTCACTATGTTTTGTTATCTCAGCAGGTAGTCTGCTGTATTGGATTTACTTAATAAAGTTTTGTCAGTGGCTACAGGGCCGGCCGCTGTTAGGAGAGGCCAGATGCTGTCCTGTGCTAGACACAGGTGGTTCTAGATGGCTCCAGCAGACCGACCATGGGACACAGTTGAGCCCTTCAGCTAAGGTGGTGGTGCCTCCTGGAAGATGTATTTTTAAAAAGGCAAAAAATGTTACACAACATCTGTGAGAGAGAGGAATGATAAACAAGTTTGAAACAATTCTACAGACACCACGGTCAGAGATGAAGCATGGGGAGGAAGTGCTCCAGGCACTGAAGCAGAGTTTTCCTTGCAGCCTGTGCAGAAGACTATGGTGAAGTACATTGTCCCCATGCAGCCCCTGGAGAGGACCATGTCGGAGCAGGTAACCACACTGCAGTCTGTGGAGGACATCATGCCAGAACAGATGGACATGCTTTGAAGGAAGGTGCAGCCATGGAGACTCCGCACCAGAGTAGGGTGCTGGCAGGGACCCTGCCCATGAAGAGGAGCCCATGCAGGACCTGTGACCCTGTGGGGGACCCACACTGGAGCAGTCCATTCCTGGAGGACTGTACCTGGTGGTAAAGACTCCTGCTGGAGCAGTTCTTGAAGAACTGCAGCCTGTAGAAAGGATGACTGTTGGAGAAGTTTGTGAAGGACTGTCTCCTATGGGAGGAATCTCATGTTGGAGCAGGGCAAGGGTGTGAAGAGGAAGGAGCAGCAGCAACAACAGTTTTGACTGCAACCTCCATTCCCCATTCCACTTGCACCACTTGAGGGGTGGGGTGGGAGGAGGTAGAAAATTTGGGAATGAGTGAGTGAAACTGAGCCTGGAAGAAAGAGGATGGGGACAGAAGAAAGTGGGGTTTTTGTTGTCTTTGTTTCTCATCATCCTACTCTATGTTTAATTAGCAATATTGAGTCTGTTTTGCCCATAATGGTAATTGGTAAGTGATTTCCCTGTTTTTATCTCAACCCACATGGTTTTCCAGGTTATTTTTCTCTCCCTGTCCTGTTAAGGAGGGTGAGTGAGAGAGCAACTTGGTGGAGGTCTGGCAGACAACCAAGGTCAAATCCACCAGACATACTAACCTACTTATCTGAGAAATAAATTATTTTCCTAACATACTCTGCTGCTACAGTTGAGATCAGTGATGGGACTTCAAGTTTCATGAAGAAAAGAAATTGTTGAATTGGAAATTTGCATGTCTATCTTATGTTATTTGGATTTAAATTTTGTGCCAAGTAGATTAGAGATTATATAAATCTTGTATTGAATATGATGCATATTTTATCAGAGTGCTAACAGTAGGTATTAGTAGGTAATACACTCTTGAGCCAGTAAAGTTTATTCTAACCTTCTTCTGGTTTGTTTTTTTGTTTGGGTTGGACTCCCCCTTTCCCATGAACTGTTATTTTATACAATTTTTTCACAAACTGATTTTCTACTGTTTAACATCTTTGTCAGCAACAGTGACAGTGGGATTGAGTATAAGTTTGCTGAAGACACTAAGCTGTGTTTTGTGGTTGACACTCTGGACGGAAGGGATGCCATCCAGAGGGACCTTGACAGGACTGAGAGGTGGGCGCGTGCAAACCGCATGAAGTTCAACAAGACCAAGTCCATGGTCCTCCTACACATGGGTCAGGGAAATCTCAAGCACAGATACAGGCTGGGTGGAGAATGGATTGAGAGAAGCCCTGAGGAGAAGGACTTGGGAGTGTTGGTTGATGAGAAGCTCAACGTGAATTACCAATGTGCACTTGCAGCCTGGAAAGCTGACTGCATGCTGGCCTGCATCAAAAGAAGCATGACCAGCAGGTAAAGGGAGGTGATTCTGCCCCTCTACTCAACTCCTGTGAGACCCCCACTTGGAGTACTGTGTTCAGTTTTGAGCCCCCCAACACAAGAACATGAAGCTATTGGAATGAGTCCAGAGGACGGACGTGAAGACAATCAGAGGACTGGAGCACCTCTCTTATGAAGACAGGCTGAGAGAGTTGGGGTTGTTCAGCCTGGAGAAGAGAAGGTTCTGGGGAAACCTTATAGCATCCTTCCAGTACCTGAAGGGGGCCTGAAAAAGAGCTGGAGAGGGACTTCTTTCTTACAAGGGTGTGTAGTGACAGGACAACAGGTAACAGTCTTAAACTGAAAGAGGGTAGATTTAGAGTAGATATTAGGAAGAAATTATTCACAATAGAATTCTGCCACAGAGACACTGGAGCAGAATGCCCAGAGAATCTGTGGTTGCCTTCTTCCTGGAAGTGTTCAAGGTCAAGTTGGATGGAGTTTTGAGCAACCTGGTCTAGTGGAAGGTGTCCCTGCTCATGGCAGGGTGGTTGAAACTAGATGATCTTTAAGGTTCCTTCCAACCCAAACCATTCTATGATTCTGTGATTGTATTACATTACTATATTACTATACTGTATTATAGTAATTCATAGTTATAACATTGATAAATACTTTAACATGAATTAAGGTTGAATATTGAATGTGTTTATATCCAAATGTGAAATATGAATCTAATGCAGATACAAATAAAATTACAGAGAAATTACATCTTTGTATTTCCATGTTATGACTTCAGCTGCCTTCCAGTTATTTATTTAATTACACCTATAACCCTAGGCATTGCACAATACAGTAACTGGAGGAATGTATCGCGAGATCCCAGAGGATGGCTATGGTATTACTTCCTAATTGGCTTTATATGGAAGACATTTATGTGGGCATAGTGAATATGAAAGTTGCAGCTGTCATAGGAATCAGTAGGAATATCTGAAAATTTCTTAAAAAAATTATTAAGTCTCTAATGGGTTAAGTGTTACAAGGAAAGGTTACAGAAATCAGCACGTTTGGGATACGTCTTGAATATTAAAGGGCATTCTGTTTAGGGGAAAGAAATCAACCTAAATATGTCACATCTCTTTAGCATTTTTATTTTCTTGTTTCTTATTATCACAGACGTTTTTATGGAAACAGATTTATTTCATAAGAATTCATCTGCTGCTTCTGTTTATTCCTCCAGCTGAAGTCATAGTCCTCTGACATCATGATCATTGTCAGGATTCCTCATCTTGATGTCACAGAAGGGACTCCAACCACACAAAAATAACAGAAGAGGTTCTTCATCATAATTAAATTTTGTCCTCCTCTCCCCATATAAAAAAAAAGAAAGAGAAAAAAACCACATAATATATATGATGTAGTAGTGGGAACATTCCTTTGTTGGAAAAACTACTCAGAGTTTTCTCAGTATATTTAACCAATTTTCTGCTTTCTTCCATTGTAAGTCAAACCACAGAGAAGTTAGAACAGATGTAGTATATTTAATATTTGAATTTTTTGCAGTTACTTGAATTAAACCTTGCTTCAAATATCTGTTATTGCAAACACTTGTACCTATTCTCTGACTAAAAAGAAGATAATCTGATGTCCACTAGAAACAAGAAGTGTTCTATTTGCTATTGAGCATTTTAAAACAGTGTTTTACAGGATAGATACGTCCCCCACATCCTACACCCCCCCCCCCCCCC
>VZSC01008375.1:0-12062 GCA_013398225.1 Steatornis caripensis | reverse complement strand
CCCCCCATTCTCTGTCCCCCTGCGCCAGTGAAGGGGGAGGAGGGAGAGACATCGGGAGCAACGGGACTCGAGCCTGGGAAGGAGGGAGGGGTTGGGGGAAAGGTATTTATTTGTGGTTTAAAATCTGGCTTTTCTTGTCTCCTTATCCTACTCTGCTTTGATTGGTAACTGATTAAATCAAATATTTTTTCCCCAAGTGGAATCTGGTTTTGCCCATAACTGGTGAGTGAACCCTCCCTGTCCTTATCTCTACTCATCCTGGTGTGGAGGGAGGAGGGAGCAAGCAAGCAGCCTCGTGGTTCTTTCTTGCCGACTGGGCTCAAACCACGACACGTGTTTTTCAGCGTTTGCAATTTAATCATATTAAACTGTTCTTTCTTGATGAAAATCATGAGGAAGATGCACATACGTGAATACTATCTCACAGGGAGTGCTATGCTAATATTTAGCTAGTGCCCAAGAGAGGGAATGTTAAACACACTCTGTTTTTATGCTGAACATCATAGAGAAAGGATGGTCTCATAAGCAAGAACAGTCTCTTCGACAGATATTCCCTCTGAGCTTGGACAAATAAAGCACTCCCTCCATGCCTCTGTTTTTCCATTTTTAAATCAATGGTGTTGATAACTTCCCTGAATACCTTACGTGATGTCAACCTGTAGTTACTAAATGTATTGCACTGTTTCCGTATTTACAGAATCACTGAAGTATTGTTTTCACTGGAGTACAATCTGACTCATCTGAGACAAGGAAGTTTGCATGAGATTTTATAAGAAATTTTGCAATGCAATTGTGGTGAGGAGAATCACTTACCTTAAAGACTTTTTTTTTCAACAAGATTCTTATCTTTACTTGGAATTTGTTTGAATCTTTAATAGTTCCTCAGATTTTCTTTTTCCTGTTTGGGTGTGTGCCATATGCTGTCAAGGAGACTTCCTTAGTTAGATAGCTGCAATTGAACTAGTAGCTCTAATAAACTCTGATAGCAATCAGGTGAGAGATCTTAATTGTAAGGTGTGAAAACAAGATTTTTTTTGTTTAATGGTTAAGAGACCATGTGAAGGTTGCAATTATTTAGAGGAAACAGATTTTATGTTAATGTAATTATTTCTTTAGATACAACTTTGCTTAGGAATCATCTTCCATAGCTTGAACTTTGTATTTAATAACAATTCAAAGGTATATATGGTGAAAAGCAATATTCTATGGCATCTAGCTTTATATTTAGAAGTTGGTCTGTCTTGCACTTTTTCTTCATTAATGGCCATCAGGAGGTGAAGAAAAAAGCTTTCTTTGACAAGCAATAAAAATGAGAAGTTCTGTTCAGTCTGTTTTGAAATATGGGGGGGTGGGTAGTGCAAAATTTGTATTTTGGCAATGAATCTTTATGATTGCATGGAGCAATATCAGCTCTTTCGTCCAAACTATTTGATCTTAATTAGCAATCAGTTAGCTGCTGTGAAGTCAACATAGGATATTCTTCTTTTGCACTTCAGTTGCATGAAGAAAAACCATTCAGATTCTTTGTATTGCATTCCTTCTTTTCTTACCATCACTGCAAAATTTCTAATGGGATTTTGTCAAATTAGTGGGCTAGTATAGCCAGCATTAATGGTGATACAAGGAGATAACATTCTTTAACCAGATTGTGTCTATTGAAGATCTGGGCAGTGTAGACAAACGGTTTATATTATCACTATTTCCATCCATCTGTACATATTTTTTCAGTGCTGAGTTTGTACATGAAACAAAATGGCCAGAGTCCAGAATTTTGCAACAGTTTTGTGGTATGGGATTTTAAGAAGTAGATCATGTTATGACATTCTGCTGGCTTTGTCTTACATTGGAGCAGAGGTATAAGAATACTCCAACTATAAGCAGCAATTCAACAGCATAATTCTTCTTTGCTGCCTTATGTCATACTTCATTTGTCTTTAAAATACAAGGATACAAATAATGAAAACTAGAACTGCTGGCCAGAACCATTAGTCAGGTATTTGTAAGCATTTTTGCTGGGTTTCCCTTCCCTCCATTGAACACGTTACTCAAAAGAGAGTTTGAGGAGGAAAATTCAACTTGTTCTCTAAAACAGAATTTCGTACATTTTCACCTGGAATGAGAATGGTTATAGGCCATGGAGAAAGATATATACAAATGATGATACTGACTTTTTTAATACTAATGAGGTGAATGCAGCTGTAAGAGAAGCTAATAAAAATATTTTTAATCCATTTGCTTGAAAGGTAATAAAAATCCGTGTTCCCTGGAATAAAAGTGTAATACAGCTATTAAAGATATTGCAGGGAGAGGAAGATCTAAATAAAGCTGAGACGTCACATTTAGTAGAAGGCTTAATGGAATATAAGAGGCTCAAAAGGTTATAAGGCTGAAAGTATATATTGGCATAAGTTTTATTCAAGTGTTAGATGAAATACAGTGTCATCAAAACTGAGATGGAGAAAAGGTCTATAATGCTAGGATAAGTAGAGAAGGTAATTACATAAAAAATGTATTACTATGTGAAATTTAAACTGTGATCATATATAACGAAAGGCTTTATTGTACAGTGCATCCGTGGCGCCTTTTGATGCATTAGGACAGGAGAAGAATAAGGAATGGTTTGAGCAGCCAAAGAAGACACTCTTTCAAGAAGCAGATACATCTCTATATTAAAAATTGCTGCTACATTTGGTTCATTAAAACTCACCACTTTGGAGGAGAATGATATGTGGAACATTTCACCTATATCCGTCTTTGAGTCTGGCTTTATGAGAGTCAGAAGCTGAATGTAAATGTTTTCCTTTAAAGGTGATCCTTCCAGTAAAGCAAGATGTCCCACAGAAGAGCAATGCAGGAAAACACACTCTTGCTCACCATGCTCTGTCTGAAAACCATACTGCTTTTATTCCTTCCACTTAGAGTGCATCTACATTATCATTTTCATGTGGATCAGGAGTCCTCTTTTGCTGTGACTCTCCTCATTCACACCCACTTACATTATTTCATGATGAATGGAAGTGTTCAAGGCCAGGTTGGATGGGGCTTTGAGAAAGCTGGTCTAGTGGAAGGTGTCCCTGCCGGCGGCAGGGGGCTGGAACTAGGTGGTCTGTAAGGTCCCTTTCAATCCAAACCATTGTATGATTCTATGGTTTTAAGATTGAGTGATATGCTTCAGGAGCACACCTAGTGCACTGCATTCACTAATAGACATTCAGGCCATGGGAACAAACCAGAGTCAGTATTATGCACCCCCTGCCCTCTCATACAGTGTAGATGTTGGTCCTCAATGTCAACTATTTTCTTTATAAATTTGCTGTTATTGATACATGCTAGTTACTGAGATAGACGTAGCCTTAATGTTGAGTACTCTTCATCTTATGATTTGGAAACATGACAAAAAAAAAAGGCTTTAACTCATTGGCGTATAGTAAACAATTAAGCACAGTTAATGGAAATGGCTATAAAATATTTATGTTTATCATTAAGTCTTACAGATTTTTGTTACTTTCTTAAAATAATCTCATTCTAAGTTTTTCGTAGCTAATATCTGGGGAAAAAAGTCGACATTGAGTATGTCCTGGCAACTTTTGACAAAAAAAGGCTTATTTCATTAATAAAACTCCATTTTTTTCCCTCCTTCTATTTTTAATTAAGCAATCATTATCAAATATTACTGGAGCTGTAAACACTCTGCCTACTGAACAGAAGGAATGCCTGTGTAATTTATCCTGGGCTTTTAGTAGTGATTTTATTTCCTAAAATCATTCTGTTAATTGTTGTAAGTCTACTTAGAACATACACACTTGAACTAACAGTAAATAGATGTAATTTGCATTAGTTTAGTGCATTGGAGTAAATAGGACACAAAAACCCTAGTGAAAGCACTTATTATATATTGTACAATTTATTAATCTGCAGTAGGTGGTAGAGCCTGTTTTGGTGCAGCAGACAGTTCCAAAGGACAATTAAATACTAAGTCCAAAAGTGATGTTTGAATGACTTGTTAATTTGACCTTATGCGGATTTTATCTTGTTTGAGGAAACAATGAAAAGCAAATACATCTTCTCATGAAAGCACAGGAAAATTCTCATTACCACTTTTTTTTTCCCTAAAATAAATATTTTTTATTTATCCTGTTGAAGGAATTTAAGAGGCTATCAAGTTTTAAATTGGGTTAAACCCTATAAGCCATATGGGAAGGAAAAATCTCCCTAGTTAAAGAAATGGTCTTAGAAAAAAGTAATTAAATTGCAACTAAAGTACTTTCAGGAAACATAGATTAGTGAATCCCCCATAGCAGAGAATGTATAATTTCACATAACAGTATTACTAAATCTGATCATAAAAACATAATGTGAGCTCATAATATAAATCTTATGATTCATTATAAAACAATTGCCCAAACAGTTCTCATCAGAGTCTTCAGATTGTCTCAAATTTCTTGATTTATGGAGGCCCCTTTAAAAACCTGGCTGTGATGCCGCATGAAGTGAAAGATGATCAAATAATCTGGCAAATGTTTTTATGCAATATTCTTACTAACATAAATTCTAACAAATTGTGGTGAGTTGACCCTGGCCAGATGCCACATCCCAACCCAGCCACTCTCTCACTTCTCCTCCTCAACAGGACAGGGCAGAAAATAAGATAGAAAAGCTCATGGGTCAACGTAAATACAGGGAGTTCACTCCCCCCTTGTGTTTCCCTTTCTCACTTCCTGTTCTCACCTTGCTGAGAGTAGAGACAGCAGAAAGCAACAGCATTTTTCTTCCTCCCTAAACATTACACTGTTACATAGGAGGCTTACACAAAGCAGAGCTGCATCTTATCTTTCACCAGCTTTCACACCAGCCAAAGAGAACTACCAAATTTTTAATTCAAGATGACATGCACTTGCCACAGTGAACTACTTTTCTGATATATGAAGTCAGAGCTAGAAGTGATCAGAATTTTCAAAGTATTTTTCATTGTTATATAGTGTTACCAGAGTTTATGACAAAAACAAGCGTGCCTGTTCCTGCAGCAGATTTATTATTTAGATTTCTAATCAAAATAATGGAGATCTCCATTCTGAATACACAATAGTGTATTGTTTTTATCATTATGAAGTTTGGGATAATTTTGAGTTCAAGGAAATGATTTATCACAAAGCAGTGGTAATAATGACCACATATAAACTGCCTTTTGAGGAATGACAGAGGTGTGTTTTGAAACTGGGTATATTCTCTTTGCAGAATGAAGTAAATCAAAATAATCTGAGAACAGGCCTGTATTATAAAGTTGCTGAGCCTGTGTGCTGTGCACTGGTATTATATGACAATGTCCTTCAGTTCTTTCCATAGTAAGTAGTAAAAATAGTTTTTAATCCATAGATAAAATAGAAAATTGGTTAAAATATTAGTGTGCATACCATGTAGGTGAATGTTTGCAGATCTGTGGTATAAGCTTGCACAGCAAGACTTTCACCGTCATGTCAAAGTTCTGTCTTGAAGATGAACCAGTTATTGTATCCATTTCCATTTACATGTGCCAGCATCAGATTTTCTTCTATGTAAGTGATCATTGCTATGCATAAAAATGTTAGGAGAAATAAATCTAGGTTTACTTCTTAGTATCAGTTTTTACTGTGTTTACAGATTTCTTCACTCTTTACAGGTGTATTAGAAGACAACTTTTCTGCTTATTACTACTAAAGAAGCTATAGTTGAGATAACACTTCTGATGAAACCTTTTACAAGATATTGCTGAATCTTATTTGCTACTAAAAAGGCTACACAAACTTTTTTTCTAAGAGCTGAACGCACACTGTTCCTATTTGAGAAGCTCAAACTTTCATTATCTCTGTGCTTTTAGGTTCGCTTTCTCACTACCCTTATTTCATTTTAAGTAATCAGATTTAGCAGACTGTTACCACTCTTAGGTATTATGCTTTACTCTTCCACTCATTTTGCCTTCTGTATTTCATTATACTAGCATTTCTGTTTGCTGCCCTAGAGGATTTCTTTTTCATTATTTTGACCGGAATTTGCTTATGTGTCTGTATTTGTCTGTATTAAAAATTTATGTATAAAGTATTTGTAAATAAGAACAAACCATCTAGCTCATCTCTGGAATCAGCACAGCAACACTCTGCACATACATACGCTGAAACATAAGAAACGTAAAAATGAGCATTTAATGTGGTCACCGGTATAAAGGAATGCCTGGGATTAATTGGCAAATAACACCTGGGAAGGGATTTAATAAAATTATTTTTCAGATAGGAAGGAAAAGGCCGTAACACGTCACAACTGTTCTGAGAAAACTTGCAGGATATATAGGTCTGTCAGAACAACAATGGAGTATGCTAAATATCAAGACAAATGGCCAGCCCTTCCCAACCCACACATGACTTTTAGAAAGCTTTAAAGCCCTGGACAAACGTACCATCAGAAGATACAATGCTCTACCCAGAAAGGCATAAAATATCTATCCATACACAAAGTAGATACAAATATGATAGTCTAGATGTTGCTCATTCTCTTTTTATATATTTTCAGTTGTCTGTTCAACATTTTATGTGTCAGTTAAGTTCCCTGCTTTGAAATTAGGAAAATAAATATGAAATCATGTTCTTATGTATCCTGCATATTTATCATTCCATCATTTATTGTAACTTACCTCTATTGTCAATGTTTTCCTTCAGCTTTTTCTTGCATATGCCGGTCTGTATTCTCATCTCTTTTTTTCCTTAGGTCTTCATATCATTATCTTCCACTATATGATGCTTAAAAATCCTTGGGTTCTTGGAAACTGCTGCTCATGAGCCAGAGGAGGCCAGGCAAAGATGCCTTTCTCATTTGATCTTTGATTTCAAGGTAAGCATACTGCACAGAGTGCCAGCAGACAAGCAATCCCACAGCTGGACACCTAAACCTTGATTATAAGGTGGGCATTTGGCTTAAAGGGCACCAAGACAATCCAAAAGGGTGGCTTCCACCCATTTTGAAGCCACCCTTGTTGGAACCCCACCAAGCATGTTTCCCCTGGAGCATAATGTCACTCATGTTTGCACAGTTGCATCAGACCTAGATCCATGTTACAGGGTAATCTTATGGTTCCTACTTCAAAAGAGCTTCCTCCTCCCTAGTGGAGGTTGCTTTCACTGTGGTAGCTCTGAGTGGGGTAGAATGTACCAAAGGAGTAGGATGTGATGAGACCATGTGGGCAGAGAGCATGCCCATAGAGAGGCAAGATCCAGGCTGCCCATGGGGATGGGGCACCGAGTTGCTTATGGTGACAGGAGGCCAGGAGGCTTTGGAGGAGAGGGCTCAAGAGCAACAGAGAATGCTTGTCTGATGCTAAGCCTGACAGAAAAAAGTGTCTGGATCCCGTTTGCCGCTTCTCACTGTTCTATGGTTCCTACTGACTTGCAGTCCCTTTGATAATTTATTGACTTCAAATCTGAGTTAAAAGCAAAAGAGAAACTCTGCATAGATTTCAGCAAAACTGTTGTAATCCATACCCCAATGCTAACAATACCAGCAAGTGCCTAAGACTCTCAGGAAATGGTCTCTGAAAACTCATTTCTGTCAGCTCAGTACTGTGCAAGGGAGCACTGAGCTTCCTAAAAGATTCTGTATGGATGCTCCTACATAACTTACATTGTAAAAAAATGTCGTCCTTTCTCAATTTATTCTTATTTATTATTATTCTTTTTAGTCTGAGGTCTAGAGAAAGCCAGTGTGATACCACTTACTATAGAACCTTTTTCTGTGCTGAATTTCTCTGAATCTATGATTAGATCCCTGATCCCATTTTGGCAATCTTGTCTCATGCTACTTTATATACAGTCAATTAACATTAGCAGTATTTTAGAGGATGGCAACAGGTTCACTGTGGTATTGCATCAAAAGTGAAAAATCCCAAGCTTGGTGAATAAATGCTTTATTGTTGTTTAATGATTTCTATTTCCTTGTTCATTTGTTTATGGTGTGTTCAAGTAAACAATGGGCTAGGACTCGCAGGAGAGAAGGAAAAAAGCAACAGGGCAGGGGTAAGGTTAAAAATTGCCACTTAAATACTAAATAATTACTTTTTCTGACAAAGCTGCAAGACTGCCAGAGATGGTCTCCAGGCTGTTCTTTATATGGGATCCACCTTGCTGTGTGGCAATTACATTACTGAGAGCTTAAGACTCTTGTACAATATAGGAGCAAAATACAAGCAAGTACAGGCTTTCTCAAATCCTGTTCCTTGTCACTGCGAGCTTCCCTTTCTCACCCCATAGGAAGGGATGATAGTTGAAGTCAGAGGAGGCCTTCCAAGGGAGGCCTATAGTACATATTGGATAGAGAAAGAAGGCAAAATTGTGTCTGTGTGCACAGCTGGCTGACTTTTGACACAGGATTATCCCTGTTCCTTGCACCAGCAGGTCTCTGAAGTTCATCAGATGAAAGCAACCTTTCGGGCTGGAGTAACTGTGGTTTTATATCGGCAGGACATGTGAGAACAGCATAATCACTACCATAATCCATGATCATCCAAATGCTATAGATTGACCTAGGAAGTTGCAATAGAGGGAGCTAAAGCATAGCATCACATGTGATTATGTAATTGCTAACAGAAGCTTTGAGTTTATACAGAAACTGAGGAAACTTGCTTTGGGACAACAGAGAGTATTCTCGTACAGAGAAAATACCTGTGATAGCCAGCCCTCTCTCTCCGTGGGCACAAACCCTTATTTATCTAGTTGATGCCTGGGTCCTTTATGAGGGGCAGCTCACTTTTCCTTTGCCTGATATCATCATGATGTATTGACACTTGGCCAGCAGTTACCACTGAATGGATTATGCATGGCAGCCTGGAACCTTTAGTAAAGTAGGGCTTCATCACGCATAACAGTTACTTGGGAAAACAAACATCATAACTCTAAATGTCCCCACTTCCTCCTTTTTCCGCACAGCTTTTATTGCTGAACATGATGCCATTATGGTGTGGAATATCTCTTTGGTCAGTTGGGGCCAACTGTCCCAGTTGTGACCCCTCCCAACTTCTTGTGCAACCTCAGCCTGCTCACTGCCAGGGCAGCATGAGAAACACAAAAGGCCTTGATACTGTGTAAGCACCGCTCATCTATAACTAAAACATCCTTGTGTTATCAACACTGTTTTCATCACAAATCCAAAATGTATAAATTTTGTACACCATACAGCTACTATGAAGAAAATTAACTCTATCCCAGCCAAACCTGGTATACTAGTGTGTATGCAGACAGCCCAAGATGATAGCAGGCCACACAGATTGCAAAATTTGTGGGCAATACTTGTCCTGTGGTACAGGCCTGCTACATGAGTGCTAAATTTAAAATAACTTTACTTATGGTATAAATTATGTGAATTATCGAATAGTAGGCAAAAAATATCCAATCTCCATCCCAATTCATTGTGCACAAAAAAAAATTATTATGCAAAATTAGAATGATTTGTAAGACATCATCCTTAAAAAGCATGAGCTTTTGAAGTACAACAGAATTATAGTAATATCTATATATTTGAAAAGATGTGATTCTTCTATTCAGCAACCTTTTGTCTCCCTTTTCAAACCTTCCTTCATTGTAATGTTATGTGACTCAGGTTACTTGCAAGATGGAGGCCAACCTTGCTATAAAAATCGGGTTTCACACACAATATGAGCTCCTGAATGGATCTTTTATAGAATAAAAATAATCAATGAAAGAAGAAAAGTTAGGACCTAACTGCTAGCTGCAGTAGATCTGAAGTAGCAAAGAGGAAGAATATTGATATTTCAAGATCACAGAAAATTGCATACCTTCCAAAAACAAGATTAAAAATATACAAAATATGCTACAGTACAGCAGTTATTTTCACATAACATAACAGGAAAGCATAATGACTGTTAAGCTTTATTGGTTTTTTCTCATTTGGTCAAAGACATTACCAACCTTGTGGTTTGAGAAGTAAATAATAGCATTAATGTATATTAATTTAATATGTATAATCTTTTAAATGTTTTTGAGTAGAGATCATCAAGCTTCATTTCTTAATTTCATAAATTCCTATCAGAATACTATACTAATACTGAAAAAGATACACCTTGTGAAAGCAAGTTTTTAATGGCCATGTATTTTTCCTGCAATGATTGCATTTGAACAAGCTTTAGTGAAATATGAGCAATTGCTAAGGCTCTCACACGCTTCAGACTTGTCAAAGTCCTTTTCATTTGATGTAAGAGCAAAAGATGACTGAGCTGTAAGCCATTTAAGTTCACACAGAAAGTAAAGCGAAACTACCACTTTCAAAAGCCCATCCACAAATAACTTTCACACTAACTAAATTGCATCACATGGCAATGTCAGATTTGCTGTCTTATGAAATCCAATAGCAAACACACACAGAAGATAACCTACATTTTTCAACAATTCACACTGTCAGACCTTATCTCAAAATCAGTAATTACAAAAGTACTTCACTTTTACGTTAGCATCAATCTTTAACAACCAACAAATACTTCTGTTTAACTTTCATATTATATGTGAGCGTCTGTAAATACACAAAACACACAGTAAATGACCACTTAAATCAACGTCAGTTAGAAAATGCTGACAGAATAGGTGCATTCTTGCAGTGACCATATGGCATGATCTTGTTGCCGTGGCAGTGAAAGGTGGGGCTTCAGAGATGGTAAGTAGGAGGATGCTTTATTCATTTGTTTCCTGCCTCCTTTCTTCAAGTATGCAACTGATATCTGTATTACTTTGGGTGCTAAAAAAAAAATAGCAACCTTGAGTGGGTGCCTTTGCAAACACAAATGTGTTCAGACATGCCTTTGTAAATATTAAGGTTCAAATCTTTAAAGCCTGACATCAAACAGGTTATGAAAGGATGGCAAAAAAAAAATAATCTCCTGCAGACCATTGATGATAAATTTTTAACACAAGTGGTGGAGGAGCCAATGAGGAGAGGAGTGATGCTGGACCTGGTAATGACAAAGAAAACCAGCTTGGGAATGTGAAGGTTGGGGACAGCCTTGGCTGCAGTCACCATGAGAAGGTGGAGTTCTGGATCCTTCGTGGAAGAAGCAGAGCAATAAGTAGGATTAGAACCCTGGACTTCAGGAAAGCTAACTTTGCCCTCTTCAAAGACCTACTGGGAGGAATCCCTTGGATTAGGGCTCTAGAAGGCAGGGGGTCCCGAGAGAGCTGGTTAATATTCAAAAACCACCTCTTTCAAGCTCAAGATAGGTGAATCCCTACAAGTAAGAAGTCAAGAAAAGGAGGCAGGAGACCTGCATGGGTGAACAAGAAGCTTGTAAAAAACTCAAAATGAAGAAGGAAATGTATGGGATGTGGAAAAAAGGACTGGCCACTTGGGAGGAAGATAGGAATGTTGTCAGAGCATGCAGGGATGCAATGAGGAAGGCTAAGGCCCAGTTGCAATTGAATCTGGCAAGGGAGGCCAGCGACAACAGGAAGGCCTTCTACAGGTACATTGGTAGCAAAAGGAAGACAAGGGAAAATGTGGGCCCACTGCGGAACGAGGCGGGTGCCAGGGTGACAGAGGATACAGAGAAGGCGGAATTACTGAATGCATTCTTCTCTTCAGTCTTCACTGCTAAGGCCAGACATCAGGATTACCAGTCCATGGAGGTAAGAGAGAAAGCCTGGAGAAATGAAGACTTCCCCTTGGTTGAGAAGGACTGGATTAGAGACCTCTTAGGCAAACTGGACACCCACAAATCCATGGGCCCTAACGGGATGCACCCACAAGTGCTGAGAGAACTGGCAGATGTTATTGCTAAGCCACTCTCCCTCATCTTTGAAAAGTCGTGGAGAACAGGAGAGGTGCCTGAGGATTGGAGGAAAGCCAACGTCACGCCAANTGGCAGATGTTATTGCTAAGCCACTCTCCCTCATCTTTGAAAAGTCGTGGAGAACAGGAGAGGTGCCTGAGGATTGGAGGAAAGCCAACGTCACGCCAATCTTGAAAAAGAGCAAGAAGGAGGACCCAGGAAACTGCAGGCCAGTGAGTCACACCTCCATCCCTGGAAAGGTGATGGAACA
>VZSC01008354.1:2968-15428 GCA_013398225.1 Steatornis caripensis | reverse complement strand
CAGACCCCGTGATCCGCTTGCTCCAGCTGCCCTCCATCCCCTGCCCGCTCCCCGTCCCCGGCAGCTCCGGCTCCTCTGCCCCAAAGCAGCCACGAGCACTCCTGGGGGGGCACCTCCAAGCACTGCACCGGAGAACGGGCGAGCGACGGGCATGGGAGGGAGAAAAGAGACCCCGGGAGGACCCGAGCCAGCCCGGCCAGGAGCACAGCGGCGCTGGGCAGCGAGATTTAACATTTCACCAGGCACTAACTCGGGGTTGTCCCCGCAGCCCCTGCCACGGGCAGCGAGGAGGGTGGCAGCACCCGGGGGCTGGCGCTTTGCTGGGAACAGCAGGGAGGCTGCACCTTGCCGTGTGTCGACACGGGGCCAGCAGCTCCGCTCCCCGAAATGCCCTGAGCCCACATTACCCTGGCGAGAAACGGGGTTGAGAAGGGCGCGTGCAGCCGGGGAAGGCGATGAGGCTCCCCCAGCCTCTCCTGCACACGGTGTCACAGAACGAACCGCCGGGAGCCGCTCGAGGGTCTCCCGTGCTCCTCGACGCCCTGGGACAGGAGGCAGCACCCCACACACGGGGTGCGCACCCTCACCCCCGCACAGGGCTGCAAGCGCCTGGGGGTCCAGCGGTGGCCGGAGAGGGCCCAGCCTGAGCCCAACCGCAGGACAGGGTCGTGTCCAGGCAAGGCCGAGGCACAGCAGCGTCACCCTGCCCCGCTGATCGCACCCCCGAGGTGGCACGTCAGAGCCAGGGCCCCCCTCATGCCAAGCAAACCCGCACCGTGCGCACCGCTGCCGGCCCCAAAAGCCCCCGTGGTGCCCGAGCATCCTCGGGCTGAGCAACGCAGCGCGGCCATGGTCCGGGGACATGTCCCCACCCCGTGGTGACCCCGCTCCCAGCCCGACCTTGTGCTTTGAGGGAAAGCTTTGATGTCGTGTTTGCACTTCGCCCACCTCGAGCAGCTCCAGGTGCCCAAGCTGGCGAAGGAACGTGGGCACCAAGCCAGGTCTCGCCTTGGCCGCGGCCGTCGCCGGATGCTCTGCCCTGGAGGGCAGCTCTAACCCACGCAGGAGGGTTTGCTTTGGCCCCGACACCTCGCTCCGGGGCAGCAGAGAGGGCCCCGTGCTCGGGGACAAGTGCCCTCAGAGCCTCTTGACCGACAAATTCCCAGCGGAATGCAGCTCCGGGGCCGGCGGTCAGCAAACACAAGTGGAGTGGTTTGCACGCCAGAGCCTGATTACACACGGAAGCCACGAGATCGTTCACAGGGGCCGCCTCGTCCCCCACCCCTACGCCCCGGTATAAAGCCCTCAGCCCTGGTTGCTCGGAGCAGCCCGGGCTGCGAGGAGGAGGAGGAGGAGGCAGCCATGGAGAGCAGCATGAAGCAGGTGGTGGTTGAAGAGCCGCTGGTGAGTCCCGGTGACCCACAGCGGGGTGGCACGGTCACACCGGGGGCGTCCCTGCACCCAGCAGAGACGCTCGGCACGGGGCTTTGCCCGGCTTGTCCTCACGAGGCTCCGGCACACGCGGGATGGAGCAAGAGCCCGCAGGATGCCGCATCCCCAGAGCTCGGGGGCGGCGGGATGGGAGCTGCTCCCCAAAGCGAGCCCATCCCCGGCCTGCCTGCACCCCCGAGCTCCCACCTCCTTCCCCCTCACCCTGCCTCTCCGCCTTTCCCGTGCCCACAGGACCCGGAGAAAGGCTGCTGCCCCAAAGCGTGCTGCAAGCCGGGCTGCTGCTGCTGGCCCTGCGCAGTTTGCTGCTCCAAATGCGCCCGCTGCTGCATGCCCCGGTGCTGCAAATGCCCCAGCTGCCCCGGCTGCGCCTGCGTCAAGCGGTCCCTCTGCTTCGTGCCTCGCCTGCTCTGCTACCTGCCCCGCAAGCTCCTCAGCTGCCACCACCTCAAGTGCCTCCTCATCGTGGTGGTGGTGGTGGTCCTGCTCGTGGTCATCATCGCCGGCGCCCTGCTGATGTGGCTGCGCGTGGACCAGCAGCACGCCGAGGCCGTAAGTAGGGACCCCCCGGCACGCCCGGCGAGCGGCTGCCGCAGGCGGTGAGCTCGCCCCGCGCCCCCCCAGGTTCTGCGGATGACTGCGGATGGGCTGCGGGGAGGACCGGCCTGGGAAGAGGATGCGGCCACGTTCTACGTGGGCAGCGGGGATGGAAACGCGGCCATGGTCATCTACGATTACAAGAACGTAAGCGGGGAGGCCTGAGCGGCTGGGGGGCGTGGGGAAGGGGCGATGGGAGCGAGCTGACGGGGGTCTGCCTGCAAACAGCTGGTGGTCAGCTACAGGTCCGAGCTCCGCCGCGCCTGCTACGTCACCCGCGTGGACAAGGACAACATCCCGGGGCTGGACGCCGTCACCGAGACCTTCCAGCGCCGGCAGGTGAGCACCAGCCGCCCGGCTCGGCACCGTCTGGGGCAGGATGGGGCGTGGGGGCCACGCGGCAACGCCCTGGGCACGGTCCCTCGTGCGACCCCCGCGACGAAGAATCGGGGGGCGGCATCGCACCGCTGCTGCCTCGCTTCTCCTTCTCTCCCTTCGCCAGGCTGAGAAGAGGCTCGCCGTGCCCCTGGCTGATCGCTCCCTCCTGGGCACCACGGCGAGCATCCTCTGCGGCATCGTCCCCGTCTACTGGGCTTAACCTTGCTGGGTGAGTGGAAAGGGTCCCGCTGCCCGGTGGGGTGGGCAGGGGGCTGGCGGGGAGGGCCAGGGGACCCCCGGCCACCCAGCAGCACCCTCACAGTGCCAGGTTTGCCTTGCAGCATCCCCGACGGACGCGGCGTTGCCGCAGCCCCTCCGTCCCTCCAGGAGCATCGCCGACAGCTCCGCAGCCGCCCCCGCGAGCAGCCCCTCACTCGTCCCCATTTCGGGAGGTGCCGGGGGGCTCATGCGATGTCACGGGGCTGAGTGGGGGGGGTGTGCAGGGCGGGGGGATCGGCATCGGAGGGGCGCGGGGGGCTCCGCTTCGCCGCGTGGCTCCGCGTCCCTGCCGCAAGCGCGGTGCTGGGGGGGCTGGAGGTGGCGGGTGGGTGTCTGCTTGGGCGAGCGCCACGCTGCGCCGGGGGACAGCTGGTTTGTCACTTAAGTCTTCTCAGCTTCGCCAAACCCAAGTGCAAAAATGAGCTTAAAAAAACATGACATTTAAAGAAACAAATTTCTCCGTGCCAGTTCTTCGCTCGCGGCTTGCCCGGCTCCCGGCAGCTCCCGGCTTCCTTTGCCTTAAAAATGCGTTTAGGGGCGCTGAGCAGAATTTAGGCGAATCCCTGCTGCAACCACAGCCCGGGGGCTCGCGGGAGGCACCTCCCGAGCATCGCTCAGCACCGGGGCACGGGACCGACCTCCTCCTGCGAGAGCCAAGGCTATCCTGAAAAATCTCTCTGTCCTCCCCTGCCCTGCAGAACTGAATAAAGGACCAGGGGAAGAATCAGGTCTCAGAGCTATTCCTGGCCACAGCCCACAGCAAAGGCGGCCGTGGCCACCGGCCGCAGCCCAAGGACCGGGATTACAGGGACCGGGATGCCGGCATTGTTAGGATCAGGCGTTATTAGGACCGGGATGCTGGTGGTGTTAGAACCGGGATTACGAGGACCAGGACGCTGACGTCGTTAGGACCGGGTGTTATTAGGAGCGGGATGCTTGGTGTTATGGGGACTGGGATTATTAGGACCAGGATGCTGGCGCTATGAGGAGCGGGATTACTAGGACCAGGATTACTGGGACCAGGATTGCTAGGACCGGGATGCTGACGTTACTGGGATCGTGCGTTATTAGAAGCAGGATGCTGGCCCCGGGCTGAGCATCCAGGGCGGTGGGGGGGGAGCGTGGAGCAGCGCAGCCGCAGCCCCCCGGGACAGGAGGCCGCCAGCAGCACAGCTGCCTCCTACGGCCGACCCAGGGTGGGGGCCACGAGCACCCCGCCACCCCCACGCCCGGATCCGGCCCCCGCTCCCCGCTGCTGGCAGCCAGGGAAGCTGCTCCCCGCAGGGACAGCGCAGCTGCGGCTGGATGGGTTGCGGGGCGCCCGTCCAGGGCCTCCTGCCGCTCCGGGGCGCCCACCCCCAAACCCTTCCCCAGCCCAGCTGCACCGGCGAGCGTGAAACGCGGTGTGGGGTTTTTTTATTTGAAAGGCTCCCGGGCTCACCAGCCAGCCCTGGGCACCCGCATCCATCCGGAGCAAGCGGATGGCAGGGGATGCGCAGGGTTTCGCAAGGGCTCAGCGCCCCCCGCCACCGGCTCAGCCTCCCCCCGCCGTGACGGAGCAGCTGAAGACGGAGCTGTCAGAAACTTGGCAGGACCCCGACCCCGACGTCCTTGTGCAATAATTCAGGCGCCCTCGTTTCTCGAGCCTGCGCGGGCGAGCGCGGGCGAGGTTTGCGGAGGGCAAGCGCTGCGGATGCTGCGTCCCGGGGGGATCAGGGGCATCCCGGACTCCGCTGTGGGGGTCTCAGCGCCGGCAGCCAGGTGCAGGGGTGCAGGCAGAGGCGTTGCCAGGGTGGGGGGCCCAAGGGGCTCGCCGTGCCCGAGAGCGGGCAGGCGGCCTCGCGCTGCTCCCGGCTCTCGAAGCGGTGGCGGCTGCCACCGCAGCCCCCGTACCAGAAGAGCGAGCAGCGGCCGGGCCGGTGGCCCTCGAAGACTCATTTGGGCGAGAAAGAGCGGCAGGGCCCCGCGTCCTCAGGGCAGGCGGCTGCAAGGCAGGCGGCGTGGCACGGCCAGAAACGCACCCCACGACGCAGCCGATGCAGGAGCTGGCAGCCCTGCCTGCTCTCTGCTCACGAGTTATCCCCCCCCGCCGCCCGCCAAAGCCGCCCGGCCCCTCCTCGCACGCTGCTCACCCTGCGTCACGTTGCTCTCGCCCACGCCGGCTCGGTCGAGACCTGCCCGGGATGCTCACAGCATCAGGCGAGCGGTGGCACCGAAACCTCAGCCATGTCCCCTGCGTGGGCTGGGGGCACCCCATGGCCCCCCCCGTCCCCGCAGGGACGCCCACCGTCGCCTACCCGGGTCCACGCAGGCGCGGATGCAGTCCCGCTCGCTGCCGAAGCGGTTGGCGTTGCCCCCGCAGCCCCCGTACCAGAAGCGCTCGCAGGAGCCCGTCTCTCGCCGGTGGTACCACATCACGGAGAAGCGGGCGCAGGCGCCGCCGCGGTCCTTGTCCAGGGCACACGGTCCGGGGACGGCCGCAGCCCTCCGACCCTTGCCACGGCCAAGGGGTGCCGAGGACATCCCGGTGTGGGGCATGGCGGGGACCTCGGGGGTCCTGGGAGGGGAAATCAGCGCAAACCCCCCAATACGTGCAAAGGACCCCCTCCCCACAAAGAGGAGGTGCAGGGCCCCAGCCCCCCGACCCATGCCACAGGGGACCGAGGGATGCGCACGCAGGGGATGGTCCCGGTGCCGCTCACTCACTGCGCAGGAGTCCCTGGGGGGGGGTCGTTGCTCCTGGCACTGGAGGGGGGCAACTCCTGGGGGCACCCCGGGGTGCTGGGGCGCTGGCTGCTCTCCGCTGCGGAGCAGAAGCAGTAGCAGAGGCGTCGTGGAGGTGCCGGCAAGGAGATTTTGGGGATTGAAGCCGCCTCCCCCCGAAGCCACCAGGGAGGGGACCCAGAGTTGCTCCAGCCCCCCAAGCCCTCCCCACGCTGCTCACCCCGCAGCCTCCTGAGGAAGCCCAGCGCCGTCCTCTCCGCGTACCCCATCTCGGGCGGGTGGACCGAGCCCAGGCGCAGGGAGTGGTACCGCCACGCCGGCAGCGCCTCCGGCACAGCCGCCTCCGGCTGCTCCGTCCCGGCTCGCCCCAGGGAGAGCACCAAGATGCCAAAATCCTCGCAGCGGGCGAAGGGGGCCAGCGCTTGCCGCACCTCCGCGTCCCACAGCAACGTGGCCCCCGTCCCCACCATGAAGAGAACGCGGACCCGGTCACCGGAGCTCTGCGGGAAGACGTGCCGGAGGGTCCATGCCACCGCAGCGCTGGCGGATGCCGCGGCCACCCTGGGCACCATTGCAAGGCGGAGGCGCTCCCGGAGCTGCTCCCTGGAGCTAGGCAGCCCGAAGGGGACCTCGATCAAATCCTGCCCAGGGGCAGAAGGACCCGTCAGCACCAGGGCAATGCGGGTGCCACGCTGTGCCAGATGCGGCCCTGCGAGCTGCGGGTGCCCCAGGAGGCGGTGGAAGAGCTCGCTGACAGCCTCCAGCCTCTCCGCCGACATCTCCGGGGCCGCGTTGTCCACCACCAAGGCCAAGTCCACGTCCAGCGGAACAGGGGACGTCACGGCTGCGGTGCAGCCCTCGGGGTGGCAGAGGTCTGGGCACAGGGGGAGATGGAGGCTGCGCCCCAGAGCCATCCGGCACCCACCCCTGGTGCTGCCCCGGGGCTGCCTACCGAAGCAGAGGATGCAGGGCAGCACGGCATCCCGCAGCGCCACCGCGTCCTCAGCCGGCTCCGTCGTGGAGAGCTGGACCACTCGGAAGAGGCTGTTGACCTGAGGGGGAAGGCGAAGACAGGCTGGGAGGTGAGGGCTGGGCAGGGACCGCGGGGAGCAGCCACCAGCCCCGGGGGTCACCTGGAAAGCCCGCACCACCTCGGGCAGCGGGCTGAAGGTGAGCACCGCCGGCACGACGCCCAGGGCTTCGTACTGCAGAGCCACCTCCTCCATGCCCTCCAGGTCCTGGCTCCGGCCGCTGGTGACGACGAGGACCACCTTCCTGCCCAGCGCGGCCGGCCGCACCCTCTTGAGCGTGTGGTGGCCCACGAAGCGCATGGCAGCGGCCAGGCGGCCGCGCCGGGAGGAGCGGGTGGGCGAGAGGCGGCGGAGGCGTCCGAGCAGCGCGGCCCCGCTCCCCGCCTCCCCGGCACGCAGCAGGTAGGTGGGGGTGGCCGCGTAGGCCAGCATGGCTACCCGAGCCCCCGCCGGGCAACCCAGTGGGGAGACCTGCAGGTCCTGCAGCAGCAAGGCCAGCAGCTCCTTCATGCGGGAGAAGAGGGCCGGCGGCACCGTGGACGAGGTTTCCAGCACCAGAACCAGCTCGGTGGGGAAGAGCGGGCAGGTGGGCGAGGCGGTGACTGCGAGGGGACAGCGGCGTCTCAGGGGCTGCCGGAAAAGCCCCCGCCGTGACGTCCCGTGCTCACGGTACCCGTGCCCGCCCGTCCACCGCCGCCTCCCTCCGAGCACCCTCTGGGTACGCATCCCTGGGCTGTGCCCCCGCCGTCCGGCCATCCCTCTGTCCCCTCTGCCGCGGCCCCCACACCGAGTCAGCCCCTGTCCCCTCCCTGCTGTCCCCGCTGCCGTCCCAGGCTCTCACCGCAGCTCCGGCGGATGAAAGCCTTGAGCTCACAAGGCTGGAGGGGTGCACGAAGCCGGCATCAGTCCCAGCTCTCCTGCCCAGCTCTTCCCAGCAAACCTCGCTGGGACCAGGCAGGCACCGAGCTCCTCGCCGCCCCCCGAGGTCACCCCTCGAGGCTGGGTCCCCATCCCCAGCCGGCCCCACACCGCTATCCCATACCGTGGAGGGGGGAATGCCTGGCGAGCCCTTCGGGCCCTGGAGAACCAGGAAAAGAGAGAAATTAAGAGGAAAGATGAACAAGGAACGCGTCCCCGAGCACCAGGGCTTCCCCGCTCGTTGCACAACACGGGACGGTGGCAGAAACGCGGCAGGAAAAGGGGAATTTGTGGGGAGTCACCATCTCTCCCGGAGGTCCCGCGCCGCCACTGCCGCCTGCTTCTCCTCTGCTCCCGGGGCGGCCCTGGAAAACCGCGGGGGGCTGAGCGGGGGGGGCACGGCGGGGCGAGCGGGGAGGGCGCTGCATCGTACTCACCCTGCGCCCGGGCAGCCCTCGCGTGCCCTTGTCCCCCGGGGCTCCTCTCTCTCCCCCAACACCCTGGGGGGGGACGCTCGGAGGTAGCCGACCCCGTCCTTACCAGCGCCCCGCTGCGTGGACCGGCCTGCCCTGGCCGGGTCTGTATGCCCGCTCCCGGCCCCCCCACACTCACCTGAGCCCCGGGGTACCCCGGTAGACCCCGAGCACCCTGGGGGAAGCAGCACACGTGAGCGGGGCCGAGACCCCCAGCAGCCCCACGGGCAGGGGTGCTGCTCTGCCCCACGCTCATCCCACCGGCATCCATCCCTGCCCCGGGCTGCCGGTACCTTGGCACCCTTCCTTCCCGGAAAACCTCTCTGGTCACATCCGTTCTCGCCCTGGGAGGGGAGAAAAATCCCAAAGCGGATTATTGTAGGACCTACACAAACAAACCCTCTTCCCAAAGCTTCCTTGGCTGCGGCTTTTCCGTGCCTGCCCCTGCTGCAGCGCCCCCGGGGAGGACGCCACGTCCCCGAGGGGCACAGCCTCACCAGGGCACCTTTGGGTCCCCGCGCTCCCGTGCTCCCCTTCCTGCCCTCCGCTCCTGCCTGGCCCTGGAAGAGAAATTGGAGCTGCAGGCTGGGGGTCCGCAGCGGCGGGGAGCGCTGTGAAACGCCGCGTCGTGGTGTCGCTCACCTTCTCTCCTTTGGGGCCGGCTGGCCCGGCTGCTCCCCGGGAGCCCTCGGCTCCAGGCGGACCCTGGGTGAAAGGCAAAGGTGGATCAAGGATGCCGAGGAGCACCCGTGGGTGCTAGGACTCCAGCACAAGGAGGGGGGCGGCACCTGAGGCCCTCTGCTCCCCGGGCGGCCGGCGGCCCCCTTCGTCCCCTGCGGCCCCGGCAGCCCCTGCGAAGGGAGAGGAGAAGGGGCAGCGGGGATGCCCCCCCGGGGGTCCCAGGGCTGGCAGGGGCTGCGCTGGCCTCACCTGGGCACCGCCGTAGCCCTTCTGCCCCTCGGGGCCGGGGCTGCCGCGGTTCCCTTTCTTGCCCTGCGACGAGACGGGACGGCTCGGGCTCCGGTGCAGAGATGTCCCTGGGGCAGACGGACCCCCGCATCCTCGGGGGCGGCCGGCCCTACCTGTGCTCCCTGCTGCCCTTTGCGGCACGAGGTCTGCAGAGGGAAGCGCCGTCAGCGGCCACGTCCCCAGCACGGGCACACACGGCACAGGGACACCCTCCCTGCTCGCGGCACCTACCGGGTGAGCGGGGGGTCCTGGGGGTCCCGCTGGCCCTGGGGGACCATCCCGGCCGGGGTCTCCCTGGAAATCACGGGTGTTGAGAGGGAAGCAGAGCTCCGGGCTATCCTCCCCGCACATCTCATCCCCGAAAGGATCCCGGTGATCGGCTGCTCCGCCGCTGCCATCCGGCACCCCCGAGCATGGCCCTGGCCCCTTCCGCCCTTACCTGGGGACCCCCATCTCCTCTCCACCCCGGGGTGCCGGGCTCGGAGCTTCTCCTCCCGGGTGGCCCCTGGGGAGCAGAGAGGGAGCTCAGCAACCCCCTCAGCGCCCCGTGGAGCCCCGAGGCTGTGAGCCTGTACTCACCGCCTCCCCACGAGGGCCTGGGGGTCCCTTCTCCCCACGGGCACCCCGGGAGCCTTTCTGGCCCTAGGTGAAGGCAGGAGGAGGGGATTTAGCAACCGGGCGGCAAGCGAAGGAGGCAGCGCTTCGCCGAGGCTCAGCCGTGCAGCGCCGCACCTGCCTGCCCCGGGACCCCTTGTCTCCAGGGCGGCCGGGGGTCCCCGTTTCGCCCTGGGGAGGAGAGAGGAGGCTGTGCCCATGGCCGTGCCTGGTCTGTGCCGGGACAGAGGGGTGGTGGCACCGGCTGGCTGGCGCGATGTCCCGCCGCACGGCTCACCTGCTCCCCGTCCACGCCGTCGCAGCCGGCTTCTCCGGGAGGTCCCTGCGGGGAGGCGGCACGGTCTGACGCGGGGTTATACAGCAACAGGGTGGGACAGCCAGGTCCTGGCTTTGTCCCATTTCCCCCAGCCCCCCGGGGCCATCCCACCCCTCCATCCGTCATGACCACATCCCATTCCCTGCCCGGATCCCTCTTTTCCCTGCCCGTCCTCGGGGTCTCCCCGCCGCTGCCAGCTGCCCACGGCCTTGGCCACCATCGGTGCGCGCAGGAGCCAAGGGATAAATGACGAGGCAGGGACGTACCCGCTCCCCAGGGTGACCCACGAAGCCCTGCAAAGAGATGGAGGAGAGCGTGCGGGGAGCGGTGGGCACCAGCGCTGCAGGACGGAGCCGCGCCGGGCTAGGATGGCCCCTCACCTTCGGTCCGCACTGTCCTGGGCATCCCTGCATCCCTCGGCTGCCGTGGAGACCTCGCGGTCCCTGCTCCCCCTGTGCTCAGGCGGGGACAGGAGGCTGTCGGTGGCAATGCGGTGACGGGGGTCCCCTCGCCAGCCGGGCCACCCTCTCCCATCCCAGGGATCCCATGGCCAACTCACGCTGTGTCCGTGCTCGCCCTCGTCTCCAGCGCGCCCCTTGCTGCCTTTCACCCCCTAGGACAGAGAGACCCTGGGAGCAGCAGCCGCGACCCCCCGGCCCGATGCCGGACCCCGGGCTGGGAGCCAGCACCGCTGGGCTCCCTTCCCAGCTCAGGGAGGAAGGGCTTGAGCTGAGCTGAGCTCCCAGGGCTCCTCATGGCCCTGGGAAAGGGATTCGGTGCTGTGCATGCAGCACGGGGGTGCAATTCCCATAGGGGAGCGTGGTGAGACCCCCCACACACATTCCAGGCCTCGGTTTCCCCCTGCTTTGCTCAGTGCTTCAGCACCGTGGCAGCAGCACCAAGGCGGGCACGACCCAGCACCCACCACAGCACAGANCATGGCCCTGGGAAAGGGATTCGGTGCTGTGCATGCAGCACGGGGGTGCAATTCCCATAGGGGAGCGTGGTGAGACCCCCCACACACATTCCAGGCCTCGGTTTCCCCCTGCTTTGCTCAGTGCTTCGGCACCGTGGCAGCAGCACCAAGGCGGGCACGACCCAGCACCCATCGCAGCACAGAGGGATGGGAAGGATGGGACCGCTCTCCTGGGAGCATGGGGTGGGGCCTGGGGAAACATCCCCTCTGATGGGGAAAGGAAAGGTCTAAGCCCTGCTCTGGGCTCTCTGCAGGGCTGGGCATCCCTCCCGCACCCCCCTGCTCCCCCAGCCCCTTACCTTGGCCCCACGGGGACCGCCGGGGCCTCGGGGACCGGGCAGCCCCACGCAGGTGCAGGGACACATCTGGCAGCATGTGCGCTCTGCCAGGGCCAGCTGCGGGCAGAGGGTGGCATCCAGGCTCAGAGCCCACGGGGCCCCCACCACCCACCCCGCCGCTGCTCGTCCTCACCAGCTCCTGTGCCACGTGCCCGCCGGCCTCCGGCATGTCCACGGCGAGCTGCTGCCCGCTTCCCAGCCATCGCCCGAACTCCACCTGCCGCAG
This sequence comes from Steatornis caripensis, assembly GCA_013398225.1. NCBI lineage: Eukaryota > Metazoa > Chordata > Aves > Caprimulgiformes > Steatornithidae > Steatornis > Steatornis caripensis. The sequence continues at coordinate 4,139 of VZSC01008354.1, read as the reverse complement.
GTCCCCCAGCCCCGTGACATTGTTCACCGCCACCGTCACTAGCAGGTCCGCCTGGTCTGGAGGGGACGCGGTGCCGCGGGGTGTCAACACCGTGCCGAGTGGCCGCCGGCCCCTACCAGCTTTCCCCATTCACAGGGTCACCGAGCCAAGCCGCACGCAGCCGTCGCCACCCCACCTTGCAGCCAAGCTGACATTGCTGCCTCCTTCATCTTCCCTGCATCATCATCCAGCCCATCCGTGAACACCAGCAGCACCTGGGTGAGGAGGGAGGGCCGGTGCTCTGCAGCAACTCCCGGCATCCCCCCAGCCTCATGGAGAGCAACAAGCACGGCAGTGCCGGTGCCGTACCTTGGCATCGGCTGCCTGCCGTGCCAGGGTGCCGAGGAAGGTCTGCAGGGCGGGTTGGTTGAGGTAGGAGCACCGGAAGGCGTGCGCCTCTGCCAGGCGTTGCAGCACATCCGCCCAGGGCTCCCGCAGCCGGTCCTGGAAGAGGCTGTCCCCGTCCCGCTGCGTGCTCTGCAGGCTGATGCTCAGGTCGAGCGGGCTGCAGGTGAGGCGATCCAGCGCCGCCAGGTCCCACAGCACTCGCTCCAGGTAGGGCTGAAGGTTGGACTGCTGGTAGTCGGTGACGTCCAGGGCCACCAGCACGTGGAGGGCGCACGATCCTGCGGGGCAGAGCACGGAGACCCATCCGGGCCACGCGGGATCCCCGCTGTGTGGGCTGGAGCGTGGCATGCCCCACGGGGACATGCGCGCCGTGCGGTGGGACACCTCTCCGGCACCGCTGTGCACAGGGATGTCCCCACTCACCCGCCTCCCGGCTCCGGAGCCCTGCAGCTGCGAGGACGAGCAGAGCCATGGGCAAGCAGACCCCACGCGGCCCCATGGCCCAGACGTGGCACAGTTCGGCAGCAAGCCGTGGTCACCGGCGGGCAACCAGCTCCTCCCGTGCCTGGCGGCTGCAAGGCGTGAAGGCAGGGCTGCGGCCACGCAGCGACCGGCAGCGGTGAGAGCAGCACCTGCCTCGGGGAGGCGACGGGCCCAGAGCTGCCTCTGGCTCTCCATCCATCACTGCTGACAGGTCGGCCATGGAGCGCAGCCCAGCCCGGGGCCACTGTGGCTGTCTGAGCCGAGCCAGCGCTGGCCGCATCCTGCTCGGCTGCTTGCAGAC
>VZSC01008353.1:54975-64986 GCA_013398225.1 Steatornis caripensis | reverse complement strand
GAAAATTAAGTCTATCATAGCCGAACCCAGGACAGTAACGTTCCCATTCCCTTTCCAATATGGAAGACAGAGGCAAGTATATGTGAAACTCAGCCCTGCAAGGCTTTACTGACCCTCTGTAAGCATTCTCAGTTGAATATGTTTCCCATAAAGACTAGTACGCTGACAATAACAAACTTTGTTAAATGAATCTACAGTTACTTTTGTTATTTATGTGCTCTTACAAGTGGATACCATAATTTCTAAGTGGTAAGAGTTATGTCAACAACTTAGTAATTAACAACAGAATAATCAAATTGGGTGCAGGATTTTTTTTTTTTTTAAATCTTCATGAAAAAAATTCTGCCTTGTTCGGAAACTTAACAACTGACAGTGATCCTTAAACCCACCCTTAAAATCCTATTTATTTTGCTATTAAAAACCTAGTTTTTCTCACATGTGGGGGTTTTCATGCCTTTCCCCCTACACTGCCATAGGATTTGTGCCAGCAGTTTTTTTAGTTAGAAAAATCACTAACATTCCTNTGATCCTTAAACCCACCCTTAAAATCCTATTTATTTTGCTATTAAAAACCTAGTTTTTCTCACATGTGGGGGTTTTCATGCCTTTCCCCCTACACTGCCATAGGATTTGTGCCAGCAGTTTTTTTAGTTAGAAAAATCACTAACATTCCTCTGAAAGAGAGAAGCAATAACCTCAGCAGAAGTTAATCAGCTAAATTCAACCTTTTAATTCCAAAGAATGTCACGACCAACACTGAAAAGACTTCTTCATGCCTTGTGGAGATGAAGTGATACAGCCTTAACTAAAGCCAGAGTGATATGTGTATCAGAAACTTAAGCACATTCTAAATATACTCACAGTTCTATTATAGCATCATTACAACAGTAATCTTCACTCCAAACAAAGATTTAATCAACAACAGTTTGTCAAACAACATAATATAATTTATCATGTCTTTTACTAGACCAATATAGCTGGAAAACTAGGTATTTATATCTATGGGAAGGCATAAGAGACACTAAGGGGTACCCAAGAAAGTAATTGTCTTTTCCAAATATGACCTGGTCTAAAATAACACTTCCCTACAGTATATACTATGTGGAAAAGGGTAACAGTGTTATCCAAGATTCTGTTATGGTTCACTCCTTTGTTGAAATGCTTATTTCTGATGCGATAGTCAGAGCTCTTTATTGTTAACTGTACGAAAACAGTAATTAAAATGTAAATTATGACAGATTACCTTTAGTTAAAAAAAGCATTATTTCTATATCAAATTAACTGGACAGAAATTTAGTTAGACATGAGAACTTCAAGGGAGAAATTTATAACATATGATTCAGGACATCAAATAAACCGTTACAAAGAACAAATCAGATGCACACACTTCCAAAGTCCATGAGAGGGGTCATTCTCAATTATACATTTCTGTCATTTTCATTATTCAAATGCTTAAAAGTTCTAGCTGCAATTTATCGTATCGATTGATAAACACTACATGAGAACTGGACAATAACGACAAGAAATTTCATACTCAAATTATGGTAGGATATATTTGGATATTGGGGTGAAATAAAGGGTGTTGCTTTTCACAATCCTGTATCAAACAATCAAAAGAAAATCCTCAATAGCATGATCTGAATGGGACACTGCTGACAAGGAATTAGATGCATTCCTGACCCAAAGTACTCCAAATCAGAAATCAGTTAAACACATTATCCTTCACTATACTAAAATGAAGAGACCACTATTAATTTGCAGCACAGTAATCAATACATGCAGAAACAAATAATTACAGCATAAACATCTTAGACTGATACTGCCCTCCTCTTGTGAGGAGATATGTAGTCCTGATTCAATTCAACAGCATCATATTTAATTTCTCCAAAAATACTTTCCCAAACATCACTGTAATGAGTGAAGTTTTAAAATACAGGTAAATAAGCACACTAACTGGTGCAGACAATAAATTAAAGCTATTTTTTAGAAATGTGAATTTATATTCACCCAATGTTAAAAAGCAGTTATTTAATTTCCTACCTCTAATCTCTTAGAATATCTCTAATTATATACCTATATTGTTTACAGGTATTCAACTGAAAAGGTTGAAGAAACAAACATCTTTACTTATGGTTCCATCTTCCTGAGCATCTTCATAGCTTGCTAATCAAGGCTAACTTACCTGAAAAATTACTTCACAAGTAGGAAAGTAAACATGCAAAAGCTACTCATCGTTCTGCCACGCTGAAAACGACATATACACAGGAGATACTCTATTTATTCTAAGTACTTGCTTTTTCTCTTAAATTTATCTTTTCTATGTTCCACACAACAAACTAAGGCAGAGTCATTAGCATAACCCTAAAATTTTAATATTTCCTTACATAATAATTAGCTTAAGCTGTGTACACTATTGTCTTCTTTACACCTGCTGCTGTAATGCTGCTTTAAACCACAAACTTGAGTCTTAAGAGTTGGAACAGCAAAAAAACAGGTATAGTTCAGAAACAGGGGTGGCTCCTACCTTGGGAATAATGGAGTCAATCCACATCTGATGGGGGAGGGTAGAGATAAGCCTTGCTAAGTCTTTATTTGTTGTTCTGTCTTAACAAGGATGTGCAGGGATGGCATAAAACAAGGTTTATCTCATTAATAGAAGAAAGAACTAGAGCACTCATGCACACGTTACAACATTGGCCATTACCAGCTTCTCACTCATTTTTCTGTAGGAACTAACATATAAACATGTTACAGAGTTTTCACACACCTGTGTACCTGTATAGCAGCCATCACTGAGGATTTCACAGACAATCCTCAAGATCACAGAGGTGGGCACATGGGAATGTAGGCTGAGCTCAGAGAGGGGCACACAGGAGAAAGAAAGCTAGTGTCTTTTCCGAGGTAAAGACCGCCCTTTCCTGTTTTCCAATGTGTAACAACTTAATCTTTTCTTGTTAAATCTCAGTAATAAATGACCTATACTGTTTAAGTTTTGTCTGGTCTGATTTTGAAAAATGTTCACCACCCATGCATGCACAGACAGAAGACACTTGCGAAATTTTCTGCGAAGATCCACACTGGAAAAAACACTTGAGTAATCATTGGTGAGCATTAAAGATCTGAGGCCCTTTTCCACCAGAGTTCTACTGCATTGCTCCTCCACCTTCAGAGCACAGGGGAGGTCCAGCGGAGAGTTCGGATGGGGCTGATCTGTTTCTCAGTCCACACTGGGAGCCTGAGGCCTTCTCCTCGGATGCAGGCAGGGCTGGGCCCAGGGGTCACACCCTGAGGACAGTGGGATCCACCTTCACTCCCCACACGTCGCACAGAAGCAATTCTAAAATCTTTTTCCCGTCTCTCTTAATAATGATATGCAGTAGTGGCATAATGCAATGGACATTTACCTGTTGCATGTACAACAGAGGTTACTCATACAAACTTGTTCTTATGATACAAAAAAATTTTCCATATACACATACAGGTATTGTACTTATGTTTAAACGCACCACAGTTCTTGTGCCTTCATGCCCTCGCACTGTAGCTCTCAGCAGCTCTTTTGCTGCTTGACATCACACTCACAGAGACAGCCATAGAAGAACCCAGGGTGAGGGCTGAGTAGAAGCACCCAGAAAGAAGTTGTAAGGTCCTTTACAAAGCAATGGCAATTTCTCCTGTTTTCCAACACGTAACAACTAAGTATTCTTGTCTCCTTAGATAATGAACTAACTATAGTGCTCTCTCCTTTTCTTACACTATATTGTTATCTTTATCCTCCACTGTGTTACAACATCACACACAACCATACTACAAAATTTTCTGTTGGTATCTCCACTAGCTAAAAAGCATTAGAGCCACCCCAGCTTGTAAGTTACATATTCATCAAGTACCTCTTAACTGCAGTGTGTTGATGTCATAAAGTAAATATTTAACTATAGTCATAATTCCTCCAAGCAGTTCTCCTTACTTCACACATCAGAAGTTTCTGGTTTTCTCCAGGGAATACCTGATCTTGTCTGCCAGCATTATCCAATATCCTCATTCTACTCTTTCCTGCTTCTGCATATTAGAAGTCACACCAGCACTAAAATAAATAACGCAATCCAGAGTCACTACAGGAGATACGCTAACACAGACACAAATCACTGTCAGTCCCTGGATTTCCTGGTTGCAAAATCATTCCACTCATGTGTCTCAAGAGTTTCTTTGGTGTGCAGTTTTTAACCCCAAATCCCCAAATTCTTCACGGATTTAATGTTACCAGCGCACTGTGTTAAATGCATTCTCAGCCTTACCTTTTAAACGCTTTTCAAGTAACACTTCTTGTCCTTACAAAGTACCACATACAGTTTGGGAAAATACTCTTAAAGCAAATGTGAAGTACTCAACTGTTTCTCTCTTGTTGCTTGGAGAAACCAAACCAGCCACAGATCTACGTGCCTGAACCCGGCCTCCATGCCAGGTCACTCCAGGCTGGGAAGGAGAGCAAAGGGAAATCCCCAGAGCAGGTATATGTTTGTGGAGACCAACATGGTGCATTTCAGGGAGACACATTTACCACTCTCTAGCCTTTTAACATTAAGGTTTGCGTAACTGCTGAAAAAAAAAAACCCAACCCAAACCACACTAAAGTTTTTTTCACACATGTAGAACTTACGCTGGTCCTTTTACCCCAGTGCTCAGCTGCCTGGATAGAAAAGCCTGGTGGAGACAAACCACTCACCCACGTCGTGGGTAAGCAGCTGGTTACAGGTACACTGCCTCATCCGCGTCAGCGAGGCACCCGTCTCCACAGCTCCTGCTCAGCAGACAGCCCACCACTAGACCAAGGGCTTTACTTGTGGGGAGTAAAAAGCCAAATCAGGCTTTCAGCATCATGACTAACACAGGGTGAAACAAAACACCAGTTTCAGCAGTGTTCAAAGAAGTGATGAGATTTTCCTCAGGACCACCCTTTACCCAGGCCCAGAAGACGAAGGACCACCACCCTGTCCTCAGCGGGATCCCGGGGGTGAGGAGAAAGGCAAGCTACCGCCAGACGCGAAGCGCAGGCCGGCGCCCGACGGAGAACACCAACACCGCCACCGCCCCGCCTCCCTCTCCGGCCATCCTGGTGCTCCCGACCAACCCCCTTTCCCCTCAGGCTCGAGGGGCTTCTCTGCCCCCCGCCCAGGGGAGGTCCCAGCCCGCCCCGCGGGGGCGCGGGCGCGAACCCCGGGCAAGGCGGGCGGGGGCGGCCCAGGTACAGCCCTGTGACTCCGCCGCGCCCTTTCCAGGAAGCAGCAGCAGCCACCCCGCAGACGCTGCCCCGCCAGCCGCTCTCCTCAGGTCGCCGCCGGAGCCTTGCCGGGGCAGGTAGGGCCGCGCGGCGCGAAGCGGGACGCGGCGCCCCCTTTTTCCCGCCGTGCCGGGCTGCGGGACGCGACCCAGCGCCAAGCGAGACGGGGGGCGCTTCCTGGCCGACGTTTCCCGCTCCCGCGGAGCCTTTCCCGACTCGAGTCGGCTCCGACCGCGGGGGCCTGGCCCGGGGCCGGGAGGGGCCGAGCGGCCTTCCTCCGCGACGGGCGGCCGCGGGCTCGGTGGGCCCCCGGCAGAGCCCCGGGGCAGCCGTTCCCTCTGTGTCGTAGATGCCCTCGGGTGGTCGCTGCAGGTGGCGATCGCGTTTTTCTCCGTGTTGGGCGCCGCTCGGAAGAATTCACGTCTTACTCCGTTCCAGTTTTCTACAGACATTCTAGGTGGGAGAGCGCAGACTCTCCTCTGGGCTTGAGGAGGTTGGCAGCGGCTTTCTCCTGACAGAATGGCTTATGTAGGTCTGTTTACGTCGGGTAACTCTCATAACCTGTTGTAGCTGCCCTGGCAGCCAAATCCTAGCTGTCTGAAGTTTCAGAGCGTACCTGCAGCACCTTGTGCGCCATCTCTCCCCTCCCCGTTAATTTACCAGCTAACCGGGCAGCTGTGCTCAGCCATTTCCCTGGGAGGGGAGGGCAGAGGGCATCGCCCGGCTGTGGCAAGAGCGGCCCCGGTGACATGTGTGGATGTTATGCAACGAAAACTTCATAGGAGACGTGCAGGACCAGTTTGAATCGGTGTCTTTCTTCCAGGCATCCATCAGCCACAACTGCATGTAGGTGCTTGCATTAGATGACTTCATTTATAGGATTCATTCAGGTTCATCACTGACACTTCAGAAGATTGTGTTGTAATTTTTTTTTAACTCACATTAGTTTCTGTCTGACAGATACCACGCCATGTTTGCATTTTTGGTACTGCTGTGTCAACTACACGTGATGACATCTGCACTTCCTCACTGCACAAGCAGATTGAGTAACTTCAAGCAACCTGAATGGAAAGACGGTAACTTACTTTTAATGGGATTTTATGCTTTTCAAAAGGAGCATGTATCACTGGGGATTAGGGGTCCTAGGCTTGAGGCAGCTTGCTTATGCATTCCATGTTAATTAAAATGCATCAATTATCTAAGTTCATTCAGAAGTATAGCAAATACTACTTGCATCTTAAGGTATGAAACAGTACTGAGCAAACCTAAAGATCTCTGTTTCAGAAGACTGAAGTTATTCTCACGATTCATACTCAACCAAGATATTGGTAATAGTTTTTTTCCATTTCATTCTTTTCTCTTTCCACTTGTGGATTTGGGGGGGAGGGGTGTTGTTTTTTTTTTTTAATTAAGTCCTCCTCCCTGGTAACTCTTAGATATAGCATAAATATTTTAAATTATATTTTCTTGCAATTATTTTAGGATAACAGATTTTCCCTTCCTACACAAATGTGGGTGCACATGTGTGGCTCCTTCAATATACACTGTAATATTATATAGATTATATGAATATATACTGTAATTTTCCTTCAGTATACTATAATATTAAAGACAACCAATACGCAAGTTACATTGCAGTTTTCTTAGTTTTCAGAGAGCAAACCATTTTGAGATACCATTGCAAGGTCCAACAGTAAGTATTAGGGTATAAATTCCTGAATGATGTGATAAGCTAGCCAAACAAGCTAACAAGAACACAGAGCTAATTTGTAGCTGAATAACATTATTCTGAATCTCATCTCCTTTTTTAGCAGTCTGGCTTGGTTTGTAACAATGCTGTTTCTGCATTACACTTGCAAAAATAATCCTCTAGTCATTTTGCTTAATGAAATAGTCCGAATTTCTTGGAGTACAGATTAGGCTTTCACTGAAAACCAAGCAAGAAAACTAGTTCTATCATATAAAGATTTTTTTTTTATTTTTTTTAAGGAAGCTGTAGCAAGAGCAGGCTAAAACTTGACTATGGAAAATGCCTGGTAAGAAAATGCATTCCTGTAGTCCAAAGCCTTCTATAATTTCACGAACTGTTCTGGAATCTCACCTCACAACTTACTCCATGAGGCCTCATGGAGCTTATAATAAGCACAAAAGAAGAAAAGAATTAAATGTCTTTAGAAGTGCCTGTTGTCAGCAAAACTCCTATCATGGACTAACTTCAACCATATAAACTTGGCAAGATTCCAGCCTTTACATAAAACTTACTGCCATGATTGTGAAAAGAGAACAAATGTAAAATGAATAGGACTCTGCTGCCATGATTTAAAAATCCAAATTCCATAAACAAAATTTGGAACTCACAGATACCAGAATATTGATAAATGTATATTGAGGATTCTTTAGAAGGAAGAAATTTTTTTTCTTCTTTTTCCCCACCTTGCTGCCTTCCTCTAGTAGGTCAGTGTCTTGCTGGGTTTGAATCTGACTGAATTTCTGCTTTATGTGACTATTACTTTGTTCTTAAGAGCCCCAGTAAAAAACTGATGCCCACATCCCAGAAGGGGTAACACCAACACTTGAACAAAACCTGTCATGAGAATCAAATTCTCTTGACCAGTATAAGGAATAGCTGAGATGCTTTAAGAAAAAGGAAAATATTTTTATTTTATATTGGATAGTTAGAAAAGCAGCAAAGACATTTTAGAGGGGACCTTGACGTTTCTTTTTCCCATATGCAGTTGAGAGATGCTAGGGGAAGAAGTGGTCTCAATGTGCTCCTTTAGGATATTAACCATTCTTTAAAAATACCAAATTTACCCTCCCTAACTTGTTTTAAATCAACATGACTTTTTTTTTTAATTAGTGCTCACATCAGAAAAGGAGGCCAATTTATTCATTGGACGACATCTTCTGAATAACAGATTTGATTTTGAAGCATTCACAGCAGATAACCTGGAAAGAGAGTGCTTTGAAGAGCTGTGCAATTATGAAGAAGCGAGAGAAGTATTTGAAGACCCTGATAAAACGGTAGCTGTTCAAACTGAATGTAGTATACTGAAGGAGCTTATTGACTAAATCATTAGTGTATCTAAATACCATAGCCCTTCTGAAAACAGCACTTAAAATGAGATGATTGCTTATTATAGTGTAAAAGTAGAGGCACTATTAGATGTGGTTATTGCTGTACATGCACAGTGAATACACTTGAATACATACTGTTATCTTAAAGACTTTAGATAAGGGCTCCAATTCTGCAAACAAATATAACTGAAACTTCAGAAGTACTGCTTGTGGATATACCTCTGTGTGTTTTCAGAATCTGATTACTTTTTTTTAGTAACTTCTCAGCATCCAATTTGAATACATTCCACATGCTCTAGGTATTAATTGGCTGATCGTGTCCTTGGGTCATGCCAAGGAAGCATTTTAGAAGAGACGAGTATGGAGCAAATCTGCACTTCATCTATTGCTGTGAATTCCCTTAGCATTACATTCTAAATCACTACCTATATACAGCTTGGAAGAAACCTGGTGTAAAAAAAAAAATACATAAGAAACTGTTCAGCCCAATAATGGAACGTGATCATTGTCCGAAGACTGACTCTTGCAGCATGCAGCAAGAATCTCTTCATGATTCTAGGCATGCTCTGCACTAACCTGCAGAAAGAGCAAGGTACACACTCCTGTTCTGAAGGTGGAAATGTTAGTTTGCCATTGCTAGCATTTTCCTAAGAAAAAGGTGAATGTGCTAAATCAGAATCTTGATGGAGTCTTTTGCTGGGTAACAAAAGTGGAAGTTACAGCTAAAGACATTTCATGCGTAACAGTCCTGCAACATAAAATTTTTTTTCTTAAATGAATCCCATTATTTTTCCTAGCCGATATGAATTCAAATTCTGTTCATGCAAATGTCTGATTCTTAAGAACTTGACTTTGCCTCATTGATACTCTTCTGTAAGGATTTGCAAAGATTAATTGTATGCATTTTTTTAGCGTCAGAATATATGCTAACTTCTTCTGTAATCAGGCAGAAATACGAGGTAACACTGGATAGTTAAATGCACTTTTCTCTTCCACCAGCTGGCATTTTCTTTTTTGTGAAATTGTAATTTTTATGCAAATTTGAATCTATGAGAAAAATATGGTGGGATAAGCAAGTACAAATCCTTCAGCAGGAGTTGCTCCTGTTTATACCATTGTTAAATTTTGCCCACATTACCATATTAAAAAAAATTGTCAATAAGCCTGCCGATTACATAGCTCATATAAATCTGATCTTTTGCGGTTTTATAGATGGATTTTTGGAAAGACTATTCAACTAAAGGCTCTAAAATAAAAATAGGTAAGTCATCTTCTTATTCTTATATTGCAGTATTTTATGTTTGTTATAATAGTACATACTTTAAAATACACGATGTATTCAGTTAGCAAAATCAGAATTGAGCTCTTTACTGAATTCACTGTGAACTGTGCAAGTATATTGTATTATCTGATACAATAAAACATACTCACTGAAGCGTTTTACAAGTGGGATCCATTATAATTCTGTCGGTAAAAACAGTATGAATTTTGTTGTCCATTTCTTTGTTTTATTACACAATTGGTAAACTCTGCAGTAATTCTGTGGCTACTTTCTGTGGTTTTGTTTGTGTGTTCCCCTTCCCATTTCTTTAATAGTAATGTAACAGTCCGATTCAGGTTCAGAAAAGTCTTATGCCAGATGTTTTATAAAAAAAAGG
>VZSC01008353.1:13103-40712 GCA_013398225.1 Steatornis caripensis | reverse complement strand
GGAGGAAGCGCTCCGTGTGCGGGGGCAGCGGCGTGCCCGCTGGAACAATGCTGCCCGGCGGGCGGCGGGGCCGTGGCACGCGGGGGCACCGGGCGACCTCACCCCGCGCCGGCAGCCCCTGCGCCGATGGTGGCAGCCAGCGCCGCACGAGCGTTTCCCTTCCCCCTTTATTTCTGCGTTGTTTTTCGCTCTGCTAAGGCTGGTTAACCCTTTTCCTCTAACGCGCTGCTCTCAGGCGTGCGGAGCCTTCTCTCAGCTAAAACTTGTCTGCAGCGATTCAGTTCCACGGAGAGTTCTGTAAAGTTCCAGGAAGTCCAGAAAAAATACAGGATATCTTATTGGCTTCAGACTGCTTTTTGGTTGTATAACTCTGCCAACTAAAATGAGTGTTTTCTAGGTGATGAGATTTTTGTTACTGCCTGCTCTTTATGTCTCTCGCTTGATACATCTGCAGTTCCAATTTCGATAGCGTTTAAAGGTAAAAGATAGGCTAAAAATATACGGTCAAAATAGGTGTGCCTGTAGATGACTGCATTCGGTCCTGAAAGTGGTCAGGCGTGTATTCTGATCTGACTGGTAAGATTAATAGATTATCAAGTCAGAAGGACGGTTGCAGTCATCTAGTCTGACCTCTTCATAATGCAGGCCATAGGATTTTTTTTTTATCTGTGTTTGAGACTAGAGCTTGTGTTTTAGAAGGTGCAGTTAAAAATTTCCAGTGAGGCAAAATTCAGCACAATTCCTGGTAAAGTATACAAATGGCTGATTTGTATTTTATTTCTCATTTCTGATCTGAAGAGGACTGACTACCCTTAGTTTTTAGCCACTGAATCTTGCTGTAGCCTCATCGACACTGAAAATCCCGGAAGTCATGTTTTCCCAAGCATGAATTCTTAGGAGTTTTGTTTAATTTCTTACTTTATGTTCTTTTTATTAAGAAAAATAGGTAATCTTCTGAAGTTTGTTACCTAGCATTCTTTTCTTTTTTACTTCTTCAGTTATTATCTCAGTTTTCTCCTGGATCCCCTTCAATTTATTATCACCCTTCCTGAATTGTGGCCATTGCATTTCAGAAGCAATTAAGTCAATGTTAAGTAAAGAAGATAATGGGACCTCCCTGGGATGAGAGGCTCTAGATTCCTTGTTTCACAGAGAATTGCAAGGACCGTTATTTTTTTTTGACTGAAGGCTTGCACCGTGAAGCTCTGTTTAGCTGAGTTCTCTGCAGAGTTGCTTACATGGCAAATTAAGATCTCCTACCCTTCTTTCTAAATTGTTGAACTACTTTTGGTTGTGTTGCTGTGTTGGTTTCAGTGGAAATCAGTGACATGTCCTTTCTATATTGCTTTCACCAATTCTCATCATCTGTTGAGGATCGTGGCATCTTTTGCATGAGGAAGGTTTGGATTTTCTAGGTCATTTAAGAATATGTAGTGCAGAAGCAAGAGTGGATTCCTCTGGGATCTTAGAAAAACCTCAACTGCTTAATGATTGTTTTCTGTATTCAAAAAACCCCCTGGTTTCAAAACATAACTTTAATCTTTTTAGTAGTCACTGTATTAATGCAATATTACTTGTATATTTTGGGAATTCCTTAATTGAAATGGCACAGAGAACAGTCCCAGGACAAGTACTGTGCAGAAGCTAGTTTGATCAATGCCTGTTACCTTTACCAATCACATTGTTAATCAAAAAAACCAAATTAGTATTACTGAATCCGTTCTTGATATGACAGTATTTGTGCTGTACTTTAGGAAGCAATGTCAAGAAGACCTTGCTTTCAGTTCTTTGAAGTTTCATCTTCAGGCTATGTGGATGGTGAGGAATGATACATTTTAAATGTGTTGACTGAAACATTTTAACTTTTTTTTTTAACTGTAGCAAGGGCAGGGAAAATACTGTGAATTGTATTTTGTGCTTGAAGTTCTCCTGTACTGTTCTTGGAGTTCATCTCATTTTAGTAAGAATTAAAATACCGCGTCTTCAGCGAGACTTAAAGATTTGAAACATGTTGGGCGCAATGTTAAATACAGTCTGGGCTTGCATTGGTGTTTCTGGTTGCTCTGGCAGTGATAACCTTTGTCTTTGTATGGATGGAGCCAGTTGCTGGGGAATTGAGACCTAGGAGCCATGCCTGTCACTGCCAGGGCTCGTACAAGCCTGGAAGCAAATCGTGAAGATATAGATGTACTGTAAGGGAATATGCTGTCAATGTTCTTGACTTGTGTTACAGATCACATTTTTCAAAATGGTGGTTTTGATTGTGGTTGACAGGGAGTCATCTAAACAGCTGAAGCTGCATTAGCCTGATGTTAAATTAAAATGTATGTCATGTTCATCTGGTACTTGCTTGAAAATAATTCAGCCTTTAGGTGATCTGGGTAGCAATATTTCATTCACATTTCATTTCATATTTATGCTGTTGCAGGCTGTGTCATGGCAGGCTATGTTCCTTTTATGTGGAGAGCCATGTTCACAGTCTCAGCTCATCAAAATGATTGCTCCTCCCTACAAGCGTTGCTCCTGTCTTCCTGCGCTTAACTTCAGCCATCTGGTTTCTATCCTGCTCCTTATTTCTTGCAGGCACTGTTTTGTCTGTGTAATGGCCCTATTCTTATCAGCTGAAAGGAAATGTGTGGTGAAGTATTATAAGGACATTGCTACCAGGCCTGCTGTGACATGACTTTTCCCATGGAACAGGAGAAGATAGTGAAACCAGGATGGGAGCTGATGATCACTTGAATCGCTGCGTTAACTGAACAGAGATCGCTCCAACTGAAGAGTGTATTTGGAAGTACTTGGACAGTGCATCTATGGCAGCCCTGTGGCAGGAGGCTGAAAGGGGCGCTCCTGTCCTCCGCATTCTGCTTCTCTCCCACACCTCTTACATAGGCTGTCAGCATCTTGAAGGAATTTCTGATGGTTGTATGTGCACGCTGCCACTTTTGACCTTTTTCTGTCGCTGTTAGAAACATGTACTTTTATACTGAATCTCTTTTTGTGGCACAGTCTAAAGCTAGTCCTGTATTGAATAGCAGATAACGTATGTCGTGTTCATTTGTTACTTGCTCGAGAAAAACATGGCCTTCAGGAAACAGGTGAACATGTGACAGTTTGAGACACTGTCGTAATTGCTTGGAAAGAGAAATGGAGATAGGTGATAACGGATGAGGTTTCTGTTGTGTATATGTCGGACTTGGGGATACCTTTAGGTTTTCAGAGAAGGATTTTTACTAGTGGAGGATCCTGCTGTTCTTGTTTGGTTTTTACCACAGTTCTAAGACTGAAATCTTCTGCTCTATGTGATTGAATGTCAGTCACAATCCTTTTGTTGTTTTAAATTTTATGGTGACTGCTGTGGTCTCTGTTTCTTTATGCCTGGTAGTCTTTGTCCATCTCTACCCTACCCAAACATATGGGGTTTTATATCGTTTAATTCAAGATGGTTCTTTAGAATAGGTAACACTGATATTTGGTTAGTGTGGCCTGTATTTATAGCAGCTAATCTGAGATAATGTGTTAGTTACAGCAATATATATATATATATATGCGAAGCTACATAAGTGGGAGACTTAAACTTTTGTCATAAATGATTATGATTTTTTTGACTTGTATTTTTGCATAGCTGTCAAACTAACACTTATTGTAACAACTGTATGGTAGTTGTGATTTAGTTAAGGCTAAGTTTTAAATTGTAATAGATTTTTGCATTAGTGCTAAAAGTGCAAATAGTGTGTTGTACAAAAGTACAGAACATTTTCTTTAATCAAATGAAATTGTTCTGAGAGGTAAAAACGTTTGTTGTTAAACACATTCCCTACAAAAAATTCCCTACGGCACAGTATTTCAAATGTTGAGAGGTGAAGCACATAAACTGTGAATATATTTAGAACATTTGCTATTAAAAGAAAAGGCACAGAAGGATTAAATAAACTTTATAAACATGTAAAAAGGTAGGCCATTATAAACACAAAGTTTGGTAAGATTTTAAATCTAAACCATTTATACACACAAAATAACACACGAGTACTCTATGGTGTAGCACAGATACCTTACAGGGACTTGCTAGCTTTTGTCAGTTGTCTTGTCTTTTTTTTTTTAACTTTCTTCTTTTAACCTGCATTCAGTACACACTGAAATAGGGTACAGTTTTGTGTACATTCAGTACACAGCTGTGGCAGGGTCAAAGATTCACTCAACAGAGAGACTGAACACATTCTTGCTGTATGCCCCTGAGCTTTTCACGGATGTAGACGTATGGTCATCTTGTAAAATCTCTGCTGAAGATTCAAAATGAGCTAGATAAGCTTGTTTGGAATTACACGCTGCTTACTTGTCTGAGGTGTAATGATGACTTTACATTAAGCATTTAATGTCACTGATGCAGTGAGAACTGGTGACGTAGAGCAGTGTGCGGAAGGAATGAGTTGAAACTTAGTCTGAGGGTGCAGTTACATGAGATGGCTGAACTCGCTGCTCAGGCTCACTGCTGCTGAAAGGGGTTCCCTTCCTCCTCCCTCGTGTTAGCTCTGTGTTTGTGCAACTACACAGGGACCTGGTCTAATTTGTTAATGCATGACAAAACTACCCTGACCAAGAAGGTGAATAGCATTCTCTTGGAGAGCTGGGCTGGTGTACCTGTGCTGTCAGACAGGAATCCAGAGGTGGCACCAGGGGATGAGCAGGGAGCAGAGCTGTGAGGAGTGAGCTGCGTGGCCTCAGTGAGGCCTCTGCCCTGCCATACTGGGCAGCTTTCAGATGGGCTCAGCCTTGCCATGTCACTGTCTTCAATGACCGTCCCACCCAAATTATATTACCTGCTTCATTACTAGGAGCACTTAAGTGTCTGTGTTAGTTGAGTGCTTGACCTCTCTTGAGATCACCTAGGATGATATTTCAGATGTGAGCCTTTTGCCATGGAGCCAACAACTTCAACACAGGTTGCTGAATATGTTGTTCTGAAAGAAAGGGGTTTTGTGTTCTTCCACTTATGCAAAAAGTCTTGAAATCCCATATGTGTAGTTTACCTTTCGTCCTGTTAACTTTAATTGTAGATGTTTACTTTATGCTGCCAGAGAACAGCCTTTCCCCTTCTGAAAGTTCTGAAGGCTTTTGGACATTCAGAACATGCCATACAAATGGCCGCTGTGCCTGTGTGGGGTGTGTGCAATTGGGCTGGTGTTTTGTGGTGATGCTGAATGTACCAGTGTGTGCTGCATGTTCTATGTTGCACTTTTTTCTGACCAGGAAATCCCTTTCAGAAATATGCAACTTAGAGTTTCATGCTACATCCTGTTTCCTATCTCTCCGTGTCAAAATTTCCCATGCTAGACCGTGAATAATCCTTCCTTTCCTACGTTTCTCCTGTTTCATTATTCACTAGCAAGTCTGCCAAGGATAGGATTTTTGTTAACTACCTTCAGTTGTTGCTGGAACTGGTGACCTGGAGGTTACCGATGCTCAGTGCCACTGAAAAGAGCTGGGATTTTCTTCTTTTCCCCTCAAAAAAACCCTCCTTTTTGTTACTCTGTTTAAAAGAGAGCACAGTTTTTTCACCAATTCAAGGAATTTTTTAGTTTGTATGTGTGTACTGATTTGATCTCTGTTGATGCTTGTTTTTGTTTAGACATCTGCCTGAATGTCAGGAAATCTTAAATCAATACCTGGGGCATATTTAAGGAATTTGTTTCATATACTGAAGTTTTTCCCATCTCAAAATAAATGCCATGTAGCTGTAACTATTTTTCTATAGTTTTGAACAGTGTACATTTTCTAGTTGAAGCTTTCACAAGCAGCTGAGTTTGTATGGTATTTTCAGCTAAATAGTAACTGGTGACAACATGGTAGCCAGGGTCCTCTTCACAAGGTTAGAAATACAAATTTAAATCTGTTTTAAGATGAAGAGAGCACTGATGAAGAGGTGTAAGAGCTAAATTCAAGGACTATAATACATAATTTTATAAGGAAAATTAGCAGAGATGACTCTTGCTGCTGCATTTTATGATGAACGATGTGTTGTTAATATGTTAGATCTTTCCTGGGCACACCTAAATTGGGATAGAAGTGGTGGTGTTAGTCATAGGGATGCCTCTTTATTGAATCTAAAGGAGTTCATATGAGCTGCTTAGCCCTTGTAGTGTGTTGTGGGATGGGGAAAACACTGTACTGGACATCTAGGCATGCTAGAAGGCTCAGAACCTGTTTGATGGCCTTGAATTGTAGGCTGTATGGATGACCAAGGATAGCAAGGTTTGTGGTCTCAAAGGTAGGCAGTGAGTAGATGCCTTGAGTCTCTGCAAGTTCTGTTACTGTGAGCCATGAAGTCACTGATCTTCATAGTGCTTCAGCATGTAGCATACTGAACTGTTAGAAATCTTAATTTCACAAAACCTTGAGAAACTGACTCTTGTTTCGGCACTGAGTGTTTGAAACTTGGTTGTGAGGTCTAAATCTGAGTGGGTTAATGTTTATGCCTTAATTTCCCGAGATTGAAAGAGAAGATTTTAATGGATTATGGAACTGTGAAGTGCTTGGAGATTTGGTAATGAAAAGAGGTGTTGCCTAAGATGGCTCTGTCAGTGGATAAACATATATATATTTGCACCTCTTACCTCTTTTGTGATAAGTATCTCAACTTCAGCATCATCTTTTCCATATAATTGGAAAATAATGGGCTATGAAGTATTCCTGTAGTACCCCAAAAGTAATGCTCAAGCTTACCAGAACATGTGATACTGAATAATTCTGAGAGGATAAGGGTTGAGAAGCATTTGAATAGCTGAAATGAATTGTATTTTTAATAAGGCACTGATGTGGCTAAGCCACATCTTGAGATAATGCTCTGCTGATTTTTATATTTTGAAATGAATTTTTATTATTAAAAGTAATGAAATCTTTTTGTGTGTATCTTGGCCAACCGTAATAGAGGATTTATGCTGTGTGTTCAACCGTTAATACTGTGATGATCGGAGAAGAGTTTTGAATATCTCCCAAGTACACTTTTGACAACAGGATAGCATCGCGTGTTGGAGAAAAAATGCTAGATTTTTGCTACTGGCTGTTACAAAAGTCCTTTGAAATTGTGAGTAAAGCTCTGTAGGAGAGAAGTGTTAACAATTAAAAAAATCGCAGCTATTACCTCCGTGGTGGGTAAGGAGAAAATTCTTTCATACAGAAAAGGTAAAAGAAGAGGATAAGTAAGTGTAGTGACAGAATAATCCAGTGCCTCAAAAGCCAATAAAAGAAGATTGCAGTTCTTTCCATGGTGTAAGCTACACAGGTCATAATGGGTACTTGTTTTTCTGCAGGGAGCAGTAGAGTAGAAGCTGTTAGGGAAGATGTGTGGACTCCCAGAACATGGCTTGGCAAACAAATTGCTTAACATTATTTCTGACGCTGCATTATAATATAAATTGGATGGTGAATGTGGGCATATCCGTGTCTGTTTAGATGTGGGGAGTGATGATACTTAATAAGGACATCAAAGTTAAGCTTCAGTATTCAGAGCAGGAACACTGAAAGCTCTTCTCTAGACCTTGAAATCTTAAAAAGTGCATCAGGAGCTCAAAACTGACATTGTTATAGAATAGTTTAGGCAGGCTGTAGCCCCACCGTTACAACAGAAAAGGGCGAGGGGGAAGCAGGTCAGCTGTAAAAGCTTTTTAACTAATACAGTGCACTGTGATCAGTTTTATTTGCAATGTTCAGATCTAAACATGGTTGGCATTTTTTTCTGTGGGATGTTTTATGTAATTGATCTTAATGAATGCCTCAAAAATTCCTGGTAGGACACAGAAGGGTTTCCAGCAGAAACCTGCCTTGGTGCTGCCAGCCCCACTTGCCCTACCGGCTAATGGCCGGAGAGGCTGCTGCAGCCAGGTGGTCACCCCCAGTCCTGTAGCCTTGCTCCTGGGCATGCGGCAGGGGAGGCTGAAAGCCCTGGATGATCCCCAGACTCGGAGCGTTGGACTTTGCATTGGACTTTCTCGTTAAAGGAATTTGAATTAGTTAATATTTAGAATTTTAATTCTAAATTTAAAATACCTTCACCCTTTCTTGACTTTCGCAGTGCTTCTGATTTTTGTAAGGCACAGAATTTCTTTTAGAAAGTTGCTTTGTTTAGGTTACCAAGATTTTTTTGTCAAAGCCAAGAGAAATGGTAGTGATATTTGCCAGTTCTGATTAAAAAAAAAAAAGATGACTGTGTTAAATATACTGCATTTCAACTGTAGATAACCTCATCAAAAAGATAATTTAGATTGTATACCTTAAATAAGAACATAAAGTAGCTTGTTCAGTCCCTTCATAGTAACTGAAGTTTATAATTAGCTCATTTCTCTCTGAATATTAGTTTTCACATACGTAGTTTCAAGACATAGTTTAACTGATTTTATGAAAACAGAATTAGAATTGTCTTTGTTATTAAGAACTCCACAGGTTACCTAATCAGGCAAGCCAGCACTTGCACTCAGGTATTGAAGTACCAGTAAGACTATTTTGGCTTTCCTGAAGGGGTTTTGGTTTTTTTTAATTTTTAAAAGGATCAAGCATAAAGAGTTCAGACACATTAACATGGAAATAAAAGGGAGATGGACTTTTTTGCTATAAAATCTTTTTCTTAATATATGACATATATTCAGGTAAAGAATCACAGGAATAGCATGAACTTTTGCTCATTGAAGCAGTTCCTTACATGTAATTTTCTACCTCAAAATCTATGTCTTAGAAGCTCCTTATCTCAGTTCCTAGAAAGCAAGAGAGTAATGAGTGTTTCTTCTCGCAAGTATTTCCAGGCAGTCTTCCGTCCATGTTGTGGTGATCTCAGCCATACTCTTGGTAGCTCTGCATATGAATTGGGGTGGGAAAGTAAAATTATAAATTCATCTTTAATGAAAGAGTGAATGGCGATTGCCTCTGGTATGTTATGTTTTGATATATTCTACATTGAATATGTAGTCTGTAATTACATTAAGAGGGGAGAATGTGACATAACCAACAGAGTTGAGGTTGTTGAAAAAATACTTCTGTGTTATACTGAAATACCATAGTACCGGAGTCTGGTTCTGTGTTTTCCATCTTTCTAAAAGTCATAGAATCATAGAATCATAGAATGGTAGGGGTTGGAAGGGACCTCTAGAGATCATCTAGTCATCGTCTCCTATCGAGAAGAATAATATCATTAGATAGCTAATAATACTTTAAAATATTGACCTCTATTTCTTGTATGATAACTCAGAAACAGGCTAGGCAGATGCTAAAGATGTAGCTGTTCCTAAAGGAATGTTCTACGTGTCTTTTAAGATGTATTAATTTTAGAGATGCTTTTCTTCTAGTTTCTCATTGGTGGGCTTTATTTTTCAAGTAGCAGATTATGTTTTCTTCTGTCTTGTGGGTATCTCAACTGTTCTAGACTGTTAAATATTCTTGCTCTTTGTGGAAATGTTGGTTGAATCTTCAAATGTTAAAGATTGTCTTGTCTTCTATCATCTAATGAGAGGATCAGGGGAATTAGATAAAGGGAGTAGGCCAGTTTCCTGTTTTTCCTGAACCTGCCAACTTTTGCAAGCTTTGAACCATCTTTTTTCATGCAGTGTCTTTTTTTTTTTTTGTCCAGTGATGTCGATGGCTGGGAAATAAAGGTGAAAAAAATCACATTGTATACATTTCTGAAAAAATATTTTGCACTCAAATAAGCTCTGGGCTGAGCAGGAGTTTGTTTTCCTTTGTTTTCCATTGGAATTAATTTCTGAAACATTTTCTGTTGTCTTTACGGGTTGGCTTTTAAACTTCCAGAAGTGCATTGGCCTGTCCATTGGACAGGAGTGATTTGATGTTATTAACAGTATTAAACTAATTTTAGTAAAAACTAACTTTCTAGGCAAATCCCTCCATCCTTTATCATTCTGCTTTCTTAGAGCCATTGCTTTTTTAAAATACAAAATCAAACCCATTTTTGGATTAAATATATCTACCTATAACATGGTTTTTAAATTTAAATTTTATTCTGAACTGCAGGCAGATGAACCCTAGATGCTGAATAACGTTCTGGTCAGACGGTAGCAAACGGTGATGAACTCCATGGCGGTTAGAACAGGCAGTTGAAGTGCGTGCTGACTAAAAGGCCATTTACTCTCTATTTTATCTGTATTAAATTCAAGTAACGCTTCCAAGTTGTACTCTTCCACTCTGTCTCCATGGGATCCTGTGAAGAATGGCAAATTAACAAAGCTAAATATTTAAGCAAAATATTAAATATTGTATCTAATATTAAAATGATTCTAAATACAAACCTGCCAGCAGGTGATGAAAGCTGAAACAGTATTTTATATGTTTAAAATCAAATACAGTGGACAGTAATATAGTCACTGTAATATAGTAATATAATATATAATATAGTAACATAGTAAGCCGCATATCATTTTATATGTCTTGCATTTAGAACAGTATTTTTAATACTTAGAAACGTGTTTGTCGTTTTCGTGGTGTTTGAATCTTAAGTGGCTTTGCTTTTGGCCTCTGACTGGAACTCGCTATTGCATAACTAAGGAGCTGGTTGAAGAGAGGCTCCTTTGCCAACTTTCTGAGCTTTGGAGTAGATGGAGAGATTCGAGTATTATTTCCTCTATTTCACATATATCTCAAGTCAGATGAAATGCAAAGTGTCAGTTTTAAGGTATTTCCTTGTCAGTACGAGGCTATCACTGTTTTTTCAGTCTCCTTTTGGTGATTTAATTAGAAGTGGACCATGTACCTGGTTATCTCTGTGCAGGAGTCGGGAAGCTCTTCTTGTTTTCACTAAGGCAGAGCAGAGAGCCCAAAAATGAGATGAAATTGTTTACCTGGTTTACCTCAGGTCTGATCACTTGTATGTTGCATGCTGGGTTGTTGCCTTTTGTGGGGTTTGGTCTTTTTGGGTCTCTTACTTGGTAGCCTGTGCAGGAGCCCGAGGATGGGGCACTGAGGCTTCCCGTCTCGGGGCGGCGGGAGCACGGGCCCTGCCTGGTTCTGCCATGGTCAGGAGTTCCCTCTGCAGCTCCTTGTCTTGTAGGTGTCCAGTTTTGCTTTGAGTGCAGCCTGCACTGTTTGAATGCTTTGAAAATGGTCCATGATTTAATGTGGGTTTTTTAGCAGTTTTCCTTTATATCAGAGGCAGAAGTTATAAGTGCCTAAGAACAAAAACCAAGGTATTGCACCCAGAAGTATGCTTTGCTGCTTGAAAGTCCAAGTCCATTTTTCACTTAGGCATTATATGTTTCCCTAGAGCTTGAATAATTTGTGTTAGTAAACTTAAAAAAAAAATGAAAAATGTCTAAGCTTTAATGAGAATTGAACTAGAAAATAAAGTAGAAAGGTGAAAATTCCCGCTTTCCATCTAATGATACATTTTGAATTGAGTATTAAGTAAACTAAGATACATATTTAAGATGTTTTTGTTTCCGTATTTCATTCTGTATGGATGCCTAGGAAAGCAAGGTTTGAAGAAAATGAGAGAGTTAAAAATGAAGACTTATTTGTATGTCCAGTGCTTATTGCAACCAAGTTTTGTTTCTTTGTAAAAGTGATCCTTCCGTATGAGTTTGAAATTAAGAAATGCATGTATCACTTGTGTAAAGTGCAAACCAGGTAATTGTGTTGGCAGGTGAGGAGCGTGGCGAATTGCAGTGTAACCCAATAACCTTTTGCACTTGGAGACTTAGATTCATATGAAACTATCAGATTGAAGAATGCTGTGGAAATAAATTATCATAAAAATAGTAATATAAACAGATGTGAGGAGCTGATTCAGGAAAGACTTAATCCAGGCTAACGAAAAGGGGTTGTAAATCAAGCTTGATGTATTTTAGTAACAATTAGTGCAACAAGTATACATTTTCTTCCAGAAATTTTACTGGAAAGGTAATAATCTTCTATTAGCCCAACTGATGTAGCTGAAAAAACCTTATTAATGTTTGAGTCGTTTCACTTTTATTGTCATGCATTGATTGCATCGTTAGAGCAATGACAAATAATGATGGCTCTTTAGAGGACATCTCTAAAAGGACGCTTAAGTATTACATTAAAATTAAATGGACCTTTTCAATGAAAAATACTTCAGGGGAAACTATTTTCCAAACTTGTATGTTAGATTTGTATTACTTTCTAGTAGTAATCACTCCATTGTGCAGTTAACTATGCCAGCTGTGAGAAGGGAGAAATCTCTGTGATGTATCAGTGATAAGTGTTCCAGAAACACTGTATAGCAACTAATGATAACAAATAACAAAATACCAAGTAACGTGAATGTGTCTCTTCAGTAACTAATCTGATATTTCAGTACAAGTGAGAACTCATAGAATTTTAACAAACTTCAAAACCACAGTACAAAGGGCTAGATAGCCATAATGTTGTTTGCCACACTTAATGTATTTTTGATATGTGAATTACATGCTGTGTAAGTTCATCTGTTTAAAAGTTACATTTTATAAAAAGAAACCCTAAGGCGGTAATCTTTGAGATTGCTGTGCTAGTGTTTAGGATAAGCTTATGTAAACTGCAGGCATATATGCAGGGATTTTTTGTGATAAGAATCTACATTCCAGCAACTAGTAATTATACAATAAACAATTAACTGTTCTAATAAATACAATGTTTTTATTGAAAGACAGATTCTTTTTTGAGGTTGCGGTTGCATTAACTATGACCTGGGAGTTTCTATAAAAAAAAAGACATAATATACTTTAAGTATTCTTGTGATGCTTGTAATTACTAGTAATTAACAAGGTTTTAGAGATACTAAGTCTAGAGATTATTTTGAATTCCCATGTTAATTCCAGTGCCCTCTGTGTTACAAAGTCTTTGTCTAAGTTTCTTTTACAAGTTGCTTATCATTCGGAGTGTTCTGCCTTACTCCTACAGGCTTGTGTTTTAGATGTACAGTCTTTGGTATACTGTACCGTTCCTTTACAAGAAAGGTGTTTATTGTAAGGGAGTGAATAGGGGGAAGTGAATCACAATCTTCACCAAACAACTACAATAAGTAGAAATTTCAAATTAAACCCCCCCCCCAAACTAATTTCTCAATTTTCCAAATTTCAAGTAGTTAATTTAAAGTAAAGTTCATCCACTTTTTGCTCATGACCTTCTGCTGTGACAGTGTAAGAGGAGGAATGATGCAATATTACTTGATGCAATCTGTACCAGTTTCGTGGGTCTCGCCTCATCTGGAAGGATGTTTGCTGCAAAGTGTAGGCCCGCTTTCCTAGAACACCGCTACAATGCCAGACATGTCTCTCAGCCTGAAAATGCCTGAGATGGGAAAAGGGAGATGTTCTGCTGTATGAGATACAGTTTGCCTTTTAAATGTATCTGAAAGCAAAGTTACCATCACATACTTTTATATAGGTAAATGCTTTAAGAAAACTTGAAAGTAAAACTAAGTAAAACCTGTTACACATCAAAAGTTTTCACAAGATCAGCGTTTGTGTCAGTGAAGATAACTGTTACTAACAATGCATGTGCTAACATGATTCAGTTTAGAAATGTACTTTCTCATGTAGCACATTTTTATTTTTAAAAAATCTGAAGAAAATATCATGTTTCCTAAATTCTGTGTTTTTTTAGCTTTGCAAGTTTGTTGAAAAAAAAATCAAACCACCTTAACTTTAAAATTTGTATTGTAAGAATGCTTGCATTTAAATTTGCTTTATTACATGCGTAATGTTTTATGTGCAGAACACTATTGTAATATTTTGTCTGGAAATTTAAAATTTTTTAATGCAACGTACGGTGTCATGCAATCATGCCTACCAGTTGTCCACAGTAATGATGCAAATCATTATAATAGCCTATAATAGAAATTGGGTGCTGATTCATAATGTTGAGCTGCGCAAAGATCTGTCCTCTACAACATAAGCTCGTTGATGTGCTGACTCTGAATTGAGGTTTGGCGATTCTCTAAAAGGTAATTACTGCCATAAAAGGTGTTAAAGTGCTAGACAGTGAGTGCAACTGAGAAAAGCAGTAGCTGAGGTTCTTTGTTTTTTCAAAGGATTTTTGTTTATTCTTTAAGCCTGTGCCTTAGTCTGGCACGCTGACTGTAGGAGCTCTGCTGTGCTATAAGCAGCTGAAATGGAAAACATATTTTAGGCATGGAAGTTAATCTTGATGTCTAAAATGTTGTGTCCCTTACAGACAGGCTCTAGCTACTTCATAATGTGTGGAGATCACAGTGTTCTTAGAGGCTCATCAGGTCTCCACTGCTGCCTCTTGTCACCTTAATAAAAATGAAGCAAATCCAGTAGTGTTGCCAATTCTTATATTATTTGGTGTCTGCTGTAAAAGTTTCCCATGATGTCATGATTCCTGGCATCAAGTGTACGATTTTTCCCTTATACAGAGTGACTGCCCCCTCATCCCAGGGGTCAGCAGGGAGGGCTGTGGGTTTCACCATTTGGGTTTTCTTGGCATCTGTTTACAATTTAATTTTGAATTTAAAGCAATTTCACACGTGCACCGGTGTAAGTAGCAGCTACCTATAAACTTAATGTCCAAAAGGCAAGAAGAGAAGATAAATGGTTACTTGATCATGCTGGCTTTCATTTTTTCCATTTGGCAGGTGCTGTGCAGTGCTTGAAAGCTTTGGGATTTTGTTTTGCTTCCCCCTCTGTTTCTGCCTTTTAAGTTGGAAATCATTAGCACTTTTGGCAGATTCTTAATGTTACTTGATGTTTAGATCATGTTTCTTTATTTTCTGCAGTATTGCTTTTGTATGAGCCCAGACACTGTATATTTTCAGTTTGCTTCCATTAAGCCTGATTAAAACATCATGTTAATTTAGATGACTCATTTCAAAATATTAAATAGAAACTGTGGATCATTAACTTATGTTTAATGCTAGGAGGTCTGAAGACCGAGACTTGTCACTTGCCAGTGCTCTCACTGTAAATTTTGTTAGAATTGTACCAAAATTAACAAAATCTTTAAAAAACTATTTCTCCTGCAACTTCCTCGTCATTCCAGCCTTTGTATTAAGTGTAGGCTTGTAAGTTTTCATGGAATCAGAAATTGCAATGTTAAAATGGGCATGTATTTGTAGTCATCTGCTTTGCAGATTTTACATCAGTAAATCATCACAAAAAATGTCCACCCAGTGTTTCTTACAGTTGAACTAAGAAGACCTCTGTCTTTCTAACCTAGTCCTTTGTAGACTTTTTTGTGATCAACTTTGATTTTCGTAAGAGGTTCCTGCCCCCACCTCCGCCTTTGGCTCGTTAGGTTTTGTAGTACTTTTTTTTTTAACTGCTTAACATTTTTGATATTGTCCTAGCACAAGCACATCTGTCAGATCTTGGGCTCGTGTTCTCTTTTATTTCTGCAACTTTTTGGCTTGTGGTTGGGACTTCATAGTTGTGCTTTGTTTCTATAGCTGTGGTTTTTGTTAATAATGTTTAATTTCTTCCTTAGCTTAAGCTATGGAGGAGGACATTCATCACATTCAGAAACAGATCTTCACAGACAGACATATACAGCTTCTCATCAGCTTCCTGGATACTCTGCTACACACCATCCTACTGGTAACTGTCCCTGTCATGAGATTACAGCTTAAATAGCTAGAGAAAAAACCAACGTGTTATGTAATTTAGTTTCAAGTTGATGAATTTTACAATCAGAGGGAGTTTGTTGTACAGGTGGTGGCAAGCGGTATGAGAAAGGCTGAGTTTGTAGTAGAAAATTAACAATCAGTTATTAGCTTTTATAAAAATGTCATAAGTAGAAATAAAAATATAAGGGGGGGGGGTTATGCTCAATAACTTACTGTTGGTTCTTAAAGAAACTACATTTATTCTTTAAAATACAACTTTTCAGGATTTGGCCTGTGCATAAGGGCCAAACATTAAGTATGCTTCAAAGCCAACTGCAGAAATCGTGCTGGTTCTTTTAGGCTAACGCAAATAGCAAAACTAATGCAAGTTGGAACACGCTGTTGCTAGAAATTACATGTGCAAGCTAAGACATAGTGCTGGGGGAAAGTTGAAATTCACTTGTAATGTAGTAGCAGGTAAGGCTGTGTTACATCTGCACCAGGATCTGACTGTGACACTGATTATACCCTGTCTCCATGTCAGGAGAAGACAGGGCATGGCCTCTTCACACTCGCTTTGCAACCCGGTTTCTAAGAAAAGATGCGTCAGCTCATGTGCTGGCTGGAATCTGCAGTCTCTTGGTCACATCCTCCATCAGGATGATGGAGGGTCAGAACTGCAGAGAACATTTCAGGGTGCAGACCCTGCAGTCTTGACAATCTCAGTTACTCAAAACTCTGGATCTCTCCAGTGCTTCCCATCGAGCACCCTACCATTGAAAGGTGTGAGCAACAGGAAACACACAAAGGTGTCTGTTGAAACAGGGAATGCAACCAAAACCCCTTTTCTTGTGCCAGTCCTACAGAGAAATCCAGACTGCTACAAGCTGCCAAAAAGGGGAAAAGGTTGGTACAGAGAAGTTTCACCCATTTCATAAGGAATTCTAAGTGTTTAAGCAGTTCATGTAAAAAGTGGAACAGGGACTCTTCAGATGAAGGGAGAATTTTTAGTTGAACTAAATATTGTTTTTAAACATCGTATTTGACGTTCATTTAATAATAGATTTAAAAATGTATACTCAAGTTCCAGTTTACAGTTGCAGCACTGTAAAACAGTTAAACACTGAAAGATTGATGTACTTTAATAATATTGCTGATGTTTCATATGTTATTTTTAGTGAATTATGAAAGTATATCCTTGTTATTTCATTGAGCTTCTTAGAAGTTCATCTGAATTGTGTGTTTGTTTTGTTTCATTTCCCTCCATTCTCATCTAGGTCTTTCAGGAGTATTCGATACCAGTATGCACAGTGCTGGAAGTAACACTAAGGAAACTTCTTCAGTTATGAATTTTCTCTCTGCTATTGAGTCTCGTACTGCTCAGGCAGTTTCTTCAGGATCTACCCTTTTACCACAATTCAGGGGTCCTTCCTGGCAGACAGGTGAAAAATTTCTCTTGAAATAAAATGGTCATGATTGTATTGAATGTTTGGGAGAATTTGACACAAAAATATCCTGACTAGCTGAAAAGGCTACATTTTTCTACCTCTTTTCCATCTCAGTACTTAAAAATCTCAAAATCAGTGAAATTATCTTAGCAGAAGAATTAATATTAGAAGAGTTATATGAGCAGAAGTACTCGCTGTTTAGAAGGAATTTAGATGTATAGGATATTGTTTCATCCAATGAGTCAAATTTGTTCTCCAACTTTGGAGTTAGTCTCAGTAACACCATAAGCATACTCAGATAGACTACCTGTACACCCTAGCAGATCTTTCATTCTCAAACTGTTTCCTGTCATAGTTCTTCCGTGATATCGCTTCTAAAAGTCTGTGGTTAACTTCAGCCCCATTGTGTGCAGAAGTAATGAGCAAGGTGTTCTTGAAGGAGGGTCTGAGGTTCATGTCACATAGAAATAAGTGGTCTAATTTACAAATAAACAAACATGCTGTCTTTCTTGGCAGACACAGTGCCTCCTATAACCCTCCCCCATCTGTCGTGCCTTCTGTGCAGAGCAGGAAACTTTGCATATTTTGAGCTTGCTATAGACAGCCACACCAAGATAAGTGTTGCTACTGCATCTGTGAGTAGCTTCAAGTTATGCTTAATCTTATGTAGTGATTATGCAGCTGTGCAGTGAATCAGATCTATTAACTGATCTGACAGAAAATGTTTGGGTGTTTTTTTTTCCTTTGGTCAGATGGTTTTCACTGTATCAGCAAGCTGATATGTGTCTCAGTGCAGCTGTATGATCTCTGGTTCTGATTTAGGAGAGGAGGCACAAGGTAGGAAGAGGGAAGAGTTGAACAATCCTTTCATTAACAGTTTGCAGTTGTATTAAGTGTAACGTGCAGCTGCATTCTGTGAAGACCTACTCAAAAAGTCGAGAAGAGAGAATGTGGCTTTTTATTCACCGTGGACAAAAGCAGATACATGGGAGCACAAATGAAGATGCACACTGTTAGTCTGTCAAAAAAATCTTAATATAAAACAGTGGTGTTTAGAGTTGTGATGACCCATCCTCACATCAGAGTGTCAGCTGGGAAGAATTTTTTTTTTCTCTTCGTCCTAGCATTTTCTCTATTGCAGCCTGCCTAACAGTGAATTGTGAAGAATGGGGAGACATGCTGTGGGTCGGGTTTGATGTTGAAACCAGTGATTGACAGACTTCTCAGTACTCATTACTAAGAACTCATCAGTAAGCCCATTTTCAATATTACCAGTTTTCTGAGCTTTCTGTTGTCCTTCAATACTTTTGCTGCTTTTCTGTATCCCTCAGTCTTCCCCAGTGTCTTTTGAGAGCTTTGTCTTCTACAAACCTTTTTGATGAGGAAAAACAAATACTCTTTGCTCTTCCAGGTGACCTTTTTTTAGAAGGGTTTTTTGCTTTGGATTTTTCTTCAAATACTGTGACTACTAATTTTAGGAGGGGAAAGAAGAACAGTGTATTTGTTACGTTGTCCTACCAAGTCTTCCTTTGATATGTGGGATGTGTTAGCAGTCTGAAGTCTTAGGGTAGTGGAGGGTGTCTGTGCACAGAATATACTACCTTTGCTGTACCTTTTGTCTGCTCCTCTACAAAAGTAAAATATAAAACTCGATAGTTCTGTCATAATAGTACTTCTGTGACTGGCTCTTGTCTGGTTTAAGAAATTACCTGCATAGTAAGAAGGGCTTTAATTTATGAAAGAGAAGGGAAAAATACAGGTTAGATGAGAAATGAACACATGTAGTTAAAATAGATATAAATTCTTTCCCTTCTTTGGTAAGTCTGGATGACCCTATCTGTGTTAGTGGTAGGGATCAGTAAAAAGAGAACCCAGTTGTACATGATGTTGCAGGTTTATAGGAAAGGAAAAAACCAAACCATTAAAACACTGCTTATGCTCTCTTACTCAGAAGGACCTTATTGTTGACTCATGAAAGACTTGGCATTTCTTCAGTATCATGCCTCTTCTTGTCAGTTTGTCTTGAACCGAAAGGGAGAAACAAAGACTTTCTTTCGCAGCTTCATGTGAAACTTCCAAAGCAATTGTGTGATTAAATTGCAGTCAGCTTAAAAGGACTTAATATATTTAAAAATTAAAATGGATAGCTTTTTTTACTTACGTGTTTGTCTCAACACAAGTTTTGTTTATTGACAGTTTGCTAAAAGCTGTTGTAAGTATCCAAAAAGAACTGCAAAAGTTCAAATTATACCAGTAATTTTATTTTTTTCTGATTTTCATACCCTTGTAAAATTTCTAGTGGAAATTGATCATTTACAGGAAGTTTAAGCCTCTCTGAGAATAAACTTGCCTTCTTCACTTTTGTTCATAGACTTAAAATAGTACAAAAACTTCACCGATACCTACAAGTTACAGGGTGAAAAGCACTGAACGATATGGATCACTGCTGTAAGCTCCGAAGCTTGCAAGGGAATTTCACGTTCCTATTTCAGTTGGAGTAGTATATTCTTGTTTAAGCCAGGATGTCATACCAGTATCCGGATGCAAATAAGTAATAGTATACCTTTCAGCTGGATAGTTGCTATGGCACTGTGCAGATAGTTGCTGTCTATGGATATTTTGGACTCCAGTATTTTACTTTGTAAAGCATACAAATAATTTATTCTTTGTATTGAAAGTCAAAGCACTCCTTTAAGAAACATATATTACAAAGTGTATGGGCCATTAGCTGTTTCCCTGTATGCTCTGAAATGTTTCACATAAAGCGTATTACAAAAGTATTGGTGAGGGTAAATACAGGCGATGAGTTTGTGCCTTTAACTGTGTGTGTATTACAATTGCTGTGGTGTAATTTTGCCTTTTTACTGTATATTAAAGGTGTCCAGGGCCTAGGATCCGTTGTCTTCTACTACAAACTTCTAAAAACTGAAATAAAAACTAAGGAAGAGCCTTCATTTCAAAGCAGAATTAATCTTGTACAATTTTGTTATCCACTATTTGCATGTTAAGGATATGAGTTTTTTCCCTTGGCGATTCAATGTTAGATACAGTTTGGAATTCTTAAAAAAACCTGCACTTCCAATTTGAAAATTACCCGCAATAAGTGCCTCCCTTTATATGTTTTTGTTGAAAAGCATGGTGATTCTGAAGAAGGTTATATTTGTAAATGCTATAAGATCTTACAATTAAATGAGTTAGACATGCAGAGTGTTGTAACTCGTAAAGCTCCCTTATGCTCTTTTTCCCTTCTTGTTTTGTTTTTGTTTTTTCCAGGTATGCATTCCTCAACAGCCACAGAACTATTTGTTACTGGAGCTTTGCCAACCTCTGGAACATTTCCACCAACATCTGCTTTATCAACATATCAGCATCCCAACACTTTCAGCAGTAGAAGCTTTGCTACTACCCCTTCTCTTACTCTTCAAGAGACTACTTTCAGTGCTACTTCAAATGGTCTCTTAACTACCCATGATCCTTTATTACAGATTAAAACATCACAAGGCACTGTTCCAACAGCTTTGACATTTGAGCGCCTAGGCAGTTCTGTTTTAAGTACCAGTATACCACCGCAGTCATCAACGTATCGTTCTGCTCAAGAATCCGCACCCCATCTTTTGCAACCTCAGTTTAGTTTGTTGCCTTCAACTCTTGGAGGGGCTCAGCAGGTTTCTCAGGCGTATAGCACACCTGTCTTTACTGGTTCCACTGCTTCTATTGATAGAGCACTTCAGCGAGAATGTAGTGTTATTAAACACCATCAGCGGCCTTCAAGTACTCAGTCTGTTCAGGCTCAACTGACTGTTTCGCAGCATTCCTTACACAGCTATTTAACGAGTACAAGTGGAGTTAATTTTCAGGATACATCTAGGCACTCAGCGTTATCCTGCAGTCCAGTTGGCGATCTTACTCAGGTGAGCAATGGTGGACCACAGCAGAAGACTTCTCAAGTCACAGTGGAACTTGCTCAGTCTTACACATCTGCAATTTCATCACCTGGTTTTCCATCTTCTTCCACAGCAAAAGCAAAAAACTGTTCCACGAAGCAGTCTCCAAGGTCAACGAAGACCCCGAAACCTCAAAGCGTAGCTCCCACTGTGCAGACGCAAAGCTGTGCCAAAACTGCACAAAACCAGAGTTCTGTCATTACAGGCCAAGCACAGATCTATTCTACAGCACAGCTCCCAAGCCTCTTGTCGGTTAGCCAGTCCCAAAACTATGTTTCATCCCAGGCTCAGAATGTGCCACCTGTCAGTCACTCACAGGATTTCTCATCCAGCAAGGTTGAGAAGCTGCCCTCACTGTATAAAACGTTGACTTTTTCTGGGCAATCGCAAGCTATTACTTCTGATAGTCAAACTCTGAGTTACTCCTCAGAGGAACAGGTATTGACTTCAGTTCCAGATGAGAACTACTCTGGGCAAACGAGGGAACTTTCTTCAGTCAGCCAATCTCAGAGCTACTCTTCTAGTCACTCTCAGGGTTTATCTCCAGTTAGTCAATCCCAAATTAGTTTTCCATCTCAATCACAAGTTTTATCAGCTGTTAGTCCTTCAGAAAGCTATTCTTCAGGGCAGTCTTTAGCATTAACATCGCCTTCTGTTTCCTTTAATGCCTCTCCTCGGATACAAACTCTTCCAGCCTCAAGTCCTAATCAGAGCTATATTTCTTTACGTTCTTCTCAGAACTCCCAGTCACAAGAATCCTCCTCTCCCCAGTCTCAAAAGTTTTTGCCGTCTGTCCAGTCTCCTACTTTTGCATCCCCAGCTCATACACAGACATTGCAGAACAGGCCTTCCTCGGAAACAAAGTTGTACGTTAAAAGGAAGTCCGACTCTAATTTATATGCCTCTTCAAAACAAGAGGAGGAATTATCAATGCAGGATATGCAGGCATTGCAACAGCAAGCTACTCTTGAATCTTCCACTCAAAGGCTAACCGATGAGGAAATCAATGCTCAGGATGCATCCTATAGGGCCTCAAAAGCAGATGACAGATACTCTCAAAGTGTAATCAGAAGTAACTCTCGTCTTGAAGATCAGGTTGTTGGACTTGCTCTTCAAGGAGCAAAAAAAGATGAAAGAATGGTCAATTCTGTGGAACAGCTTTCCCAACATATTGGCCATATCACTAGCCTAAGCCATGATATAAAAAAGACAGCTAATTTAATGCCAACAACACAAGTAACTGTGAGTGCTAAAGAACTAAACCAGCAACATTCGCTTATGCATAAGGTACATGAAAGTAAAGCTCAAGAACAGCAAGGCCAAGTCATTGGTACACCATCGCAGGTTCAGCCTCGTGCTTTAAGACATGGTCATCAGCTGAGTTTGCCCAGTGCACAGGTACTTCTGGACTCAGCCTGTGACTTGCAGATTCTTCATCAGTCAATACTGCAGTCGGGTTTAGGACAAGCAAAGGCATCACCACAAGTGCAAAGAACAGAGAGTCCTCAGCAGGTGACACATCCATTCCTTCAGATGGAGGGTCATATTATTCAAAGTAATGGGGGTCATTCTCAGCAACAGCTTCATACTCAGAATTCAGAAGTAATGAAAATGGACATTTCTGAGCCCTCAAAACCACTACAGCAACATTTGACAAGAAAAGATCATTTTACTCAGACAAATCAACACGATTCAAAAAATCAGTTTATTTCTCTTAGTTCAATATGTTTCCCAGAATCTATACTTCTCAGTGATGACAGGAATATATTATCCAACGTAGATGACATCTTAGCAGCAACAGCAGCAGCTTGTGGAGTGACACCATCTGACTTTGCCAAGTCAGCTTCTAATGAAGAGGAAATCCAGTCTGTCGAAAATAGTGAGGAGTCTAAAACGCAGTTCCGATCAATGGATGTACGACATGTGTCTTCTGGGTTCCGTGCCTCACCTACTGTTATTGGAAAGCCAGCAAGCGTCAGTAATATCTCGCTGAACGGAGGCCAAATTACTATAAATCTTACACCAGTGTCAACAATACAGAAAAAAACTGTGAACGTTGATCAACAGCACATTGAAACTTCTGACCAAAATGTACCAACGAGAATAACCTCTCCCACCCTTGGCCCTGGTCAAGAGGAGCAAGAACAAGGAGCTGTTCTAGTTAAGAAACAATCTAGCATCAGTCACGAATCTGGAGAAGATAATGATGCTTCTGCTGATGGTACGCTGAATGCAAGAGATACAGAATTTGTTTCAAGTGGTAAGAGTCTAAGTGAAGAAAGTGCTGCTTCAGAGAATGATTTTGGTATGGGTGGTGATGATGGTACAGTAGCAGGTAACCAGTCAAAGGGTCCATTGCAGCCACTACCTGTGTCCCAAGGTGGAGATGGAACCATTAGTAGAACTGAAGAATGCCAAAATTTAACTCAAGGGAACCTTCAGAAGAAAAAAAGCAAAGGCAAAAGCCAAAACAAAAATGCTGCAGAAGACGACAGTGCAATTCAGAAACAGGTAAAAAGAAGTGGACAGTGTAAACGTCAAAATTCAAGAGGAAGTGACTCGTGTTTGACATACTCTTCTGCCTCTGAAAGTTGTTATGATACTTACCAGCATCAGGAAAGAATGAGGCAAAAAATTAAGGAAGTTGAAGAAAAACAGCCTGAAGTCAAAACCGGATTTATTGCATCTTTTTTAGACTTTCTAAAGTCTGGGCCTAGGCAACAGTTTTCAGCCCCAGCTGTACGAATGCCAAACAGGACTCGGCGACCGGTTACCCAAATAGTTCGTGCGCCTTGTGTACAGTCCTCTGCAAAGCCTCAGCGAGCAGCAGCAGCACCTGTAGCTGCTGACGTTACTGGAGAAAGTCCAACCAAAAAAGTTGATGAAGAACTTAAGAAAAATTTAGAAACGTTGCCTTCATTTTCTTCTGATGAAGATGATTCTGTGGGGGGTAACCATGATCTTCAGAAGAGCATCTCTACTGTGTTGTCAGCCCTGGATGACACATCTGACAGAAAGAACAAATCAGGTAAAACAGTTACTAGAAGTGCATATGTTGAAGAAGATTTCTGTAGCTGATGGGGGAAAAAATAAAGAATAATTTCAGCTATTTTCAGTTTAGGTAAAGGTTTTGATTGGTTTTGGTTTTAATCACAGATATAATTAATAGTTCTGTTCAAAAGGTGTGTTGACTATGAACTGAACTAGTGTTTTTCACAATTAGAAGACGTGTAGATAAACTTTTTCCATCTGACTTAAGTAGGACTCTTCTAATGCCAAAAAGTTACTTTCACCAAGAGTTGGAATCATGTGTCTGTTCTGTTCTTCTCTGGCTTAGAACGCTAAATACGATTTTCATCTGGAAACTCAACAAACCATCATGTCAGAGATTTTAAGTCTATTTTAAAAAATTTCTAGCAAGAGAACATACTAATAATTGCCATCAGCAGAGGTAAAGTTCTTCCTAGGTAGAGTTAAGCGTGCACTTTCTGTGGTGATAAAGTTGCACAGAATATGTTTATGAAGACAATTTTTGCACTTGTAAACTCAGCACTGGTTTGGCTGGTGTTGTCCAAGATGGGAATCATTTGACTTTGATTTCAGCCGTATTAATCAGGAGTGTTGTAGCTCCGTGTTGATACATTGCTAACAAAAGAACAAAATCTGGGAAGGGTTGTTTTGGGCAGGGAGGGGCAAGAAGCAACCACTGATCACGGTAGTAGTAAAGTTTTCCACACTTTTCAGTTTCACTTGTATTACATCTATGCTATACATTACATTGTCAGTGTTCAGAGATTTTAACTGTTACTGCTTTGTTTTGAAGTATTTTCAACATACAGCATATTTTTGCCTAGATAATACCTTTTCAGTAAGGTTTGTTTTCTCTGGTAAGCAATTAAAAACTCTCCAGCCAATCATGTAACTGTACTAATTCAAGAGAACTACCATTACCTTCCAAAATAATCACAGGGAGAAAATTAAATATTTCTTAAACTCTTCTCAGGACCCACAACCCATAGGCTGGTTCTTAACAAAATAGAACATAGCACAATTGAACTGAAGTTCTAGTAATCAGACCTAAAATACCAGAACAATATTACAAAATACATGATACACTAAACAATACTTCATCTTAATTACTGTTCTGTTTTCTTCTGTGGATATTTCTATTAAATTATGTTAAGTTCATGCATTTTGAAATGTCTGTTGCAAAAGATGAAGTTCCTCATGTTTCTTTCATGTGTCATAAACAACAAAGCAGTGAACTTTTTTTTCCCTCAGAAAGCCAAAATGTGGACAATGCCACGGTTTGAGCCTCTCACCGAAGTTAGTCAGCTTTAGTAAACCACATCCTGTGTACAACTTCCTAAGGAAATATTTCAAAGTTTGTTTTGATGTGCGGACATTTCCATTAGTGTTTTATTTGCAATGATTTCTTTTACAATATTATTGTATCTTTATTACTTGTAAGGTTGTAATATTTATACATGAGTTTCTTGAATTTACCTTCCTGTTTTGCTGTATACAAGACTGTAGATCATACAAGATGCTTCGTGATGACTTTTTTCCTACTTGCTGGTATTTTGTATGTTTTCTAGTAATTCCTTCTTCTGTCTGTTTTTGCACTTAAGTATGAAAAGACAAATATTAAAACATAGCCTTTTGTTGGTAGTATTAATTAGCGTATGTGCAGTTATCTACTGTTCTGAAGAATGTGTAAATATACTTGGGGAACTAATAATGCTATGTCTGATTAAAGCTGTCATAGCTTTCACTGAACAAAGAAATACCACGTATTTGCGATAATGTGATGCGATATATCCAGAAGAATGTATTTCATGGCTTAGCAATTTTACTGACTTGATTTCATGAAATCTTCATGTATATGGTATATAGCTTTTGTATCAGCACGTTCGTATTTGATATTTAAATCACTTGTTTTGGATCACTTTTATTAAAATATCTGTCATGTTATGTTTTTCTATTTTTTTCAAATGAAAAAGTCACAAATAACAGTGAATGTAACAAAACTGTAAAATGTTACCAAGTCTGAAATCAGTTTCTCAAGTGATATTAATAATGCTATGGCTAATGTAACTTGATTTCTTTTAGATCAGCAAGTCAGTGTTAAAACTAATGTATTAAAGAGTATAAAGTAATATGAAAAAACCTCTAATTTTTTTTTGGATGAGAAATAATTTTGAAAGGTGGAAGTTTCCTTTGGCTCTGGGCCATAGAGGAGAAGAATAATGTTCTTTCCCTTTGTTTTCTGTTCTCATTGCTTACCTCTGTTAATATTAAAAATTATTAGGATATTGCCAAAGTTTTAATCTGGAACTCCCACCAGTTATATTATTGCAAGATATAAATGATAAGTGTCCGAAAGTCATACAGCGAATGTTTTCATATTTCATGTGTATTTCTCTTTCCTTAATCCAGTTTAAAAAGACTTTACTTACCAGCAGGTTGGAAACAGAGTCAGTGTTGTAACCTTTACTATTGTATTTGCTTAGTCACAGAAAGTACAACAGTGTTTCCCTGTTGATCGTGTCTGTAACTATCAAGTTGTTTTCTAAGCATCCATTGTTGTTATTTCTAGATGCTAACAGATTCAGCAGTTTAATACAAACAGACATATACTAGCTACAATATTTTTGGTTTTGTTTAAGGTTTAGTTGTGGCTAGGATAATGCTCAATTTTAACTCCTAAAACGGGTGGTTTTCCTAGAATAGTTGTTCTTAATATGTATTTAACAGAAAAGAAGAAAAATAAATCTAGTTCCCATTTTACGTTGCTGATCCTCGATAATTTGTTTAACTAAAATTTGGGTTTTTTCTTCAGAAGCTGAAAAAGTGGCAGTTGTTCCTGCTGCTGCCACTACTGCTGTAATAAAGCAGGAATCGCCACAGACAACTGCTCCCGTAGTCAATGTGCAGGAGAAAATGAATCCAGCTGACCCCTTAAAAGTAGCTCAACAGGATGCTGTGGCTTCAGACCAATTGGCAAAACCGCAGACAACTGTTGCAATAGAAGGATCTACTGATGAGGAGAATATGGACAGTGGAGGAGAGGGCATGTACAGAGAACGTGATGAATTTGTAGTGAAGATTGAAGATATAGAGACACTAAAGGTAATCTGAATACTTGTTGTGAAAAAGGAAAAAAATCATGAATAATCCTGCATGTGAATTTAGCCTCCACAAACTACTGAAAGGGGAAAGGCTGCAGATTAGTTTGCTGTTTCTATTCTAATATTCCCTGGCTGCTGCCAAGATGCCTTAAAGGTGTCTTTCTAGTGCAGGTTATGAATATGTTTTGCATGTACATGACCCATTTTATACTACATTCATAATGCATTTTGGGTGTTGGGTTTGGTTTTTATTGGTTTTGTTTTTTAAGATAGTAGTAAGTTTTCAAGTGTAAGATGTTGAAGAAATGACGTTTGGACTTTTGCAAAAGATCTTGGAGTTGTCTTTTTTCTTTTTTGGGAGAGGTTCTGTTTGCTGTTCCAACAAGAAATAGCTTCCATAAGCAACCAGTACAGCTCTTCACATGAGTTTATGGGAATGTTCCTTGTTGTCTTTGATTTCTTGTTTTGTTTTTGTTGCTTCTTCATTTTAAGTTCTTCTGCATGTTTACTTTGCTTTCTGTTGCTAT
>VZSC01008351.1:15061-37712 GCA_013398225.1 Steatornis caripensis | reverse complement strand
TTCTGCTGACCTCCCTCCTTACTTCTCCAAGAATTAAAAACTCTATCATTTCATTATCACTGCNTTCCTTCCACATCCAATAAAGGATAGAGATTCTCCTCAGTCCTCCTTTTGTTGTGAATGTGTTTATAGAAACATTTGTTATTGCTTTACAGCAGTAGCCAGATTAAGTTGTAGTTGGGGTTTGTTCCTTCTAATTTTCTCCCCGCATAACCTCACAATATCTTTGTAGTCCTGCTGAGTGGCCTGCCCCTTCTTCCAAAGGTCATAAACTCTCCATTTTTTTCCTGAGTTCCAGACAAAGCTTTCTGTTCAGCCAGACTGGTCTTCTTCCCTGCCAGGTGGTCTTTCGGCACATGGGGACAGCCTGCTCCTGCACCTTTAAGATTTCCTTCTTGAAGCGTGTCCAGCCTTCCTGGAGCCCTTTGTCCTTCAGGACTGCCTCCCAAGGCACTCTGTCAACCAGGCTCCTAAACAGGCCAAAGTCTGCGCTCTGCTACTCCGAAGTGGCAGTTCTGCTGACCTCCCTCCTTACTTCTCCAAGAATTAAAAACTCTATCATTTCATTATCACTGCGCCCAAGACAGCCTCCAACCATCACATCACCCACAAGTCCTTCCCTGTTTGTAAGCAACAGGTCTGACGAAGCACCTTCCCTAGTTGGCTCACTCACCAGCTGTGTCAGGCAGTTATCTTCCACATACTCCAGGAACCTCACAGGCTGTTTCCTCTCATCTCTATTGTATTTCCGGCAGACATCTGGTAAGTCTTTACCATGCAATAGATATAAGCTACTGGAGAAAATGCAGCTATTAATCTACCGATATAAAGTACTCACTGCATGTAAACATCCAGTTTCACAGCCCAGAAAGCATTATGTGACATCAGAATTGAAATAAACTCACCCCTACCACTGAGTTCCTGATGTTGTAATGTACTATTACAGATACTAATAACAGAATGCAAAAATAATATGTAAATTAAAGTAAATCCCCAGACTAATAAAAATGAATTCATAATACACTTTTGAAGTGTGATTTAAAGGAAGATTTGGGGGGGGGGGAGTGGGTGTGGGTTACATGGAAATTAGAAATATCCATATTCTGACTCAAAATCACAGAATATCCTGAAAGATCAAAATGGAAAATTTTGGGCCTGTTTATGCACATCAGTTGCATTCGTTACCTCCAAGGGTAGACAATAAACAAATTTATGAATTTAGCCAGTGTTCTTGAGCGTGGAAAAGTATTTATCATTTATTGCCCATATTTCAAGCTTTCTTATATGTAGTACCACTGAGTAAATACTGGTTTTGTTGTTATTGCTTTTACCTTTTTATTTTAAAACATATCCTATTCCCCTAATTAAATTAGACTTGGTGAGAAGCCAGTGCTTCCTCTCTTAAGCTGCTTTCTGATGCTGCTTACAACTGATTAAAAGACTTTCTCATCCAATACCTCACCTCCTTTTGTCTCATCCTCTGCCTCCTGAACTGCTATTTATTTTAATTATTTGCTGAGAGAGCTCTAACATTAGTCTCCTAAACTCAGGTGCTTCATAAGTTTTGTTGTTATTTCCTGAACTCTATTTACCTTGACAGTATGTTGCAGTAAAAATGAAATTTGATTTGGTATTCGCCGAGCAGTACAAAAAACAAATATACTCTGTGACCCAATGATTTTCTGTTCAGCTGAAAAATCCATTATGCCTTTTCTTTTCCTAAGAAAGTCCCCTATGAACTTTTATCTGACTTTCTCACCATTATTGTAACTCAATATTTAAAGATGATAATCCGTGTGAAGATTTTTGTGTGGTTTATGTAATGTAGCTTCTCATAGGGAAAGTGGAAAAACAAGTACATCCTGACAGATTTTTTCCAAGTCACCCATGGTTATGGAGGAACCCTGCTGTATTCCTTCTGCATATTTTGAGAACAGCTGCCATTTTATTATACCCTTTCAGAAGCTAGAGACAGAAAATCTCACCTACTGAATAAAAAAATGCAGACAAATCATTTAAACTCTCATATATGAAAATAAATTTGTAAAACCTTTTATGCAGGTATGTAACAAAGTATATTGAGCTTGTGGAGAGGTGAAGTGCATTTAAGTATTTTGACTGTGAATAACAAAATATTTTATTTTCAAATAAAATATTTTTTGCAAATATTTTTTTTTTGCAAATATTTTTGCAAATATTTTATTTGCAAAGCCAGTCTTGGACGCTCTACCTCCTTCCCCACCAGAAGAATCTTTTCTCCACCTAGCTGGAAACCAAACAGCGGTTACTGCGTACAGGCAACAAAGCAGATATGCTCCTTTTGAGCCACAAGCTGTTGGGGTAAACAAAGTTAAATTCTGTTACCTGTGACCACCTGGAGGTAGGGCTTACTCTAAAATCTCTGTGCCACAAAGTTTATAGTAAATTTGGCAACATGAGTTATTGGAGCACATTTTCTAAAACCACTGAGTGCAGGTAACTTTTTGCAGATTTTTAGTGTGGTGTCAGATTGAGTTAATTGGTGAGAACAGTAGAGGGTTTTCAAGTAGATGAACTACTTGAACTCTTGTATCTCACAGGGAGCACTGAGAAATTCAAGTGTTCTTCTTTTTCATTGCAATGCCTTTATAGGTCAGTTTCTATATCTTGGGACATATTGAAATGCTTCAGCCCTGATTCCATTCATGTTTTGAAAGAGAATATTATTGAGAGGTACTGAGTGGTGATTTGAGTGAAAACGCTGGATAGAACACATTTATTTCATGTGTATGAGTAATAATTACACAGAGAACATAGAATCATTTTTTGTGATAGACCAGCTGGCTGTGAAAATTAACCGCAGAGCTGTTGGCTAGATTCTGAGAGCATTTTGTAGTGCACAAACTGTCTTTTGCTATGAATTCTGATTTTTTTTTTATAGGATTGTACATGCTATTTTTAAACTTATGTCAGGGTTTGATTCATTATTGGTTATTTGGTTATTAAAATAGTGTTTGCTCATAGATGCTGGACTTTTTTAAAGTCCTGTGGAAGTCTGCAGAACTCCTTGCAAATGTTGCTTAGTGTAAGTAGGACATATAGAAGCAAACATCATTGTCTCAAATCTTCATGCTGTTGAGAAGCTCGAATTATCTTGTCCAATTGGAATATTGTTTCCCAAAAACAGCATTATCCAGAGGGTTGCTCCTTACTTGAAACACAGCAGCAGGCCAGAAGCTGATCTGTTTTTAAGTTTGCATGTACTGGCTGTGTGCCTTATAAGGAACCCTGTTCTTTCTAATATGTAAGTTTGCTACAAACTATATAATCGTCATAATTTTTTTCCCGGTTTTCTTCATTAAAATGTAGAAGTGACGTATTGACTCTCTAAAGTCAGACTGAAATGTTGTTAGGTGTTTCTAGGCTAAGTTTTTTTATTTCCTGTATTTTTAAAAAATATTTAATATTTTAGAAGGACTTTTTGCACTGTCGAAATGATAGAAAAAAGTAAAATTAATTGGCTATTAGCCAAAATGAATTGCTGACATTCTGATTAAAAGTAGTGAGTAAGGCTGATCCTCTATAGGACTATATAGGATTATATACCTGTTTCTTTATTCTTGTAATTTGCGAGCTTCAAGTTCACAAGGAGCAGTCTGTGCCTGGATATATCCAAACACTTCTTTTCTGTGTTTTCTGTCATATTTTGCGCTTCCCCCAAGATGTGATGCTAATTTAGAGTGAACATGAAGTAAATTAAGAAAGAATTCTAGAAATGGTGGAATAGGATTTAAGGAAATTTTTCATTTCTGTTACTCTATCTGATCATAATTTACGAAGTTATTCATTAAGAATCACTGAAATTAAGTGTAGTGAAGTAGTTAAATTGGTGTACAAAAAGAAATAGAAACCACCTCTTTCTCTTTATGTTCTATTAGTAGCTAGATTTTTTTAAAAAAAATTTTTAAAAAACCCACAGTAAAATACGGGTTTACTCAATTTGGAAAAGATTAAATAATTTAATATCTGAAGAGTGATTATTACATTCACTGCTCAGAAACTAACTGAGGTTTGTTTTGCATTTTTTAAGTATCACATATGTCTTTATCACATTTAAATTTTGGAGTTTGCATGCAGATGTGATCATTAGGCTAGTTTGAGTTTGAGTGCGAGGATCTCACATGCATAGCCATACTGCAGGTGTTGCATCTGTACCAGTTCTTTCATAATTCTTCTGGGAGTTTTAC
Organism: Steatornis caripensis; assembly: GCA_013398225.1. Taxonomy (NCBI): domain Eukaryota; kingdom Metazoa; phylum Chordata; class Aves; order Caprimulgiformes; family Steatornithidae; genus Steatornis; species Steatornis caripensis. Next base: position 33,486 of record VZSC01008351.1, on the reverse strand, counting down.
CCACAGTCTTTTACCTTTTATATTGTAGTAGGCTGGCACGCGCCATTACCTTTTTCCCACCACGTTGTGAGTGAATTAGCTGTCTCTTTGCACGTGAAGAACATCTTCAGGCAGAAAGTGCGTGTCATCGTAATTGTTTTCTGTACATACTTCTTACATGGCAGTACACACCCAAACATCTCGTAAGCAGCTTCAGAGGTGGGAGCTTCATCATTAATGGTAGGCTAAGAAATGAAAGAGTAAATTGTCACACTCAGGAATAGTGGTAGTGCCACCAAATCTTGTTCAGTGACCTTCTAGTATTCAGTGCTGCAAGCAGACTGTCTGACACCTTAAAGCAGTATCAAAACTGGGAGAGCTATCATCTTGGGAATAAAGCAATCTATCCTCACCAGCACTTCGTAACCCTCAGTAAAATATTCCTTAATTTGCTCTAGTGCTTACCACAGACAGTGCATGCGCTGACAGCAAACCCTTCACCACTACCCACTGGCAGAAAGTATACACCAGCACTATGCACTTGAATGGGAAGTGTACTGCACTGGCGCAGTAGCCCTCAGCAGACACCCTCTGCAACTAAAAAGTATTAGAGTCACCAAGGCTCTAGGCAAATAACCAAATTTGAGAGCACCAGCAAGTTCAAGTGAAATTTTTGTGTACCAGCAGGAGAGGAACAATGAGTTAACTTTGCAGCTGAAACAAAAGGAATAGTTTAAGTTCTCATCTTTGCTTTTGGGAGATTGACAAGTAGTTACAACTCTCTGGGGAGGCAGTTTTGAACAGAAGACTAAACACCGACTGAAAGACTCCTTTGCTGAAAGAAAATTGGGAAGGAAAAAAAAAAGGAAAATAGGTTCTAAAAGGTACTTATCTCCAGAGTAAAAATATCAAGAAGACCAAAGCATAAAACTCACTAAGTATCTTCTAAGCAGTCATCTCCATAGTCTTGCAGAAGTAACGATAACTTGTTACACTACTGTAGAGGAAAATATGGAAAGGTAAAGCAGAACCTTACTATGAGAGAATAAATTTATGCACAGATGGAACAACAGAAATCACTTAAAACAATAAGGGCATAGTAAAATAAAATCAATATAAAATTAATGTCTTCATTTTAACAAAGTAGTATTAATACAAGTGCTATTCAATTTATAGAACATTTTATGTGAGGGTTTCATAGAAACAGATGCCATACTGTTTTCACATGTTAAAAATGAATTCTAGGTTTTATAGCATCTATTCTTTTAATGCACTTGTGTAACACCTGTTAATTAGTATTATGTGCACACCAAGAGAAGCATGTAAAACATACGTGATTTGTTGTAATAATTGTTAGACTAAAATCTTGTACTGACTGAGAAAATAGTTGTTTGCCTACTTCCCTGCAGCCTCCCGCTGTGAACTTTCGATCTTATAACCTCTGAATAACAAAGGTAGTCCAGCTAACATGTAGATGCTAAAGCAAGTGGTGGTAGTAAGTGCTAATCTTACCATTTAGCTAATACTCAGCAGATACTTTGGTACAGTGCTAAAAGCTCAGTGCTGTTTGTCTTAGCAGACTATTGTGATCTAAACGAAAAGTTATTAAAAAAGACTTATTAACTGTAAATGGTGATACAATCCAGTGGCACTTTTAATCAGGATTTACACGTGTACATGTTAGTCCACCTGCACTGCCAAAACATCAACTTGAAAATTTCCATTTGCTCTTTTATGTTGGTTTTCTAGTCACTAATTTTCAGTGTTGCTTGCATGAAATAGATACATGTTCAGGCCCTAAGAAGCTTGATGGTTACTGATAGGAACGTATGTTAAATGACTTCCTTGTTCTTCCCATTATATTAGAAAATAATAATTTATTTCTCTGCAGTGCTGTATTTGCTTAGCTTAAAAGCTAGCCCAAATAACATGGTGAAATGTTCTTGATGATGCATGTCTAAATTTTTATGATACTCACCATAAAATCTAAACAGCACTTCATGAATCTTCAGGCAAATAAGCGATATGCATACAAGTTGATTTCACTTATAGACAAAGAGAATGTAATATTTGTCATGTGTGGGGGAAAATTTGTAAATTATCTGGTTTGCTTTTGGAGTAGGAAGAAAGCTTAGTATGAAATAAAATGGCAATCAATTTAGAAAATGTGACAGTTGGTTCAGCAACAGTCTTAAGTATATAAGTAGTTCCATTACAATCAGTTTTCTCAATGAGACTGCTCATTTGCTTTAAGTTCGGTAAATTATGTAACAAGAAAGTTTGAAAGCCATTGACAGCCAATCAAGAAATAGTATTCTGCATGTGATTATTTGGAACAGACTGCCTAGTTTCAAGAAATATGAAGCAATACTGTTTTTTCATAATTTTTACAGTTATGCAATGTTACAGAATGATGCAAAACTGATTTTGAATGATTTTTTTTGACGTGTAGTGCTTTTATCATTAAAACTGTTTTGGAGCAGGTGCTTTTTAGACAGAAATACTGTGAATACTCTCACTGTCTTTCATATCATAAAACTAAATACTGTAAAAAAATAAGGAATTCATTACGAAATTTGAAAAATCTACTCTAATTACATGGGGCTGTAGAGATGTAAGTGTACCCATTTTTCACTGTAATGGATGTCTGCTTTGTGAAATGCGTTGCAAAATCATGTTACATGAATAATAGCTTTTAAAATTATTTTTGTTACCTTCATCGAAAAGAGATTTTACCCAGGATTTAAAAAGACAGGACAGAATGATATCTCTGAAAGCTTCTATAGGAGATCCTGTGTACTCAGAAGAAATAATGTCATTTACACTAAGTTACTTGTTGGTCTCGCATATATTCTGCATAAGTTTATTTGGCATTACTACATATTTTGCTGCTAGGTAATGAATATACACTTTCTCCTGACTCAAAATCATTTGAAAAATAGCTCCTTAATTTTCAACTGCTGTATCCTGACTTTTAAACCCTTAGTAGTTTCTAATGTCCTGCATTAAGTTTAAAACAGGAAACAATAACTTAACAGCTGATGGATTCATTTTTGCTTTTCACAGACACTAAACTAAGATATTTTCTGAGGAATTTCTATCTCCTTTTCTGTAATGAAAGACTTTGTGCCTAAATTTACACACAAGATAAGTTAAGAATATTACCTGTGGTAGTAATGAATTTAAATTTTGTTTGTTTGGTTGGTTGTTTTTGTTGGGAGAAAGATGGTTTCTGTAAGCTAATTTAAAACTAATAGTATGCTTGCTGTCAGTTGTTCCAAGTCTTCAGCAGGACATCATTGGCAAATCCATTATTTTGTTTTTCTTTTGAAGACTGAAGTTAGCATCAGCAGTTCATGTCATCCTACTTGCTGTATGAGCTGGTGATCACAGGCATAGCAACAGAGATGTGGAAATTTGCCAGGTACTTGCTGATAGTTTCTAAGAGCTTTCAGATGTTTTGGTGCAGAGGCAGATTTACAGTGTGTTCAGGCAAGAACTTTGTGGAAGTGTTTCTGCATCTGTGTTCTCCATGGTACTGACTTTTGTGCAAACCCAGCTACTAAATACCAAGAAGTCATGTAATAATATGAACTTGAGTATTTACCTTGGAAAATTTTGCCCTAATGGTTTACAAAACCTGTTAAATAGAGAAAGATTTTTCTCTTGCTCCACGGAAACGTAGAGATTTTTAAGGCCAAAATTCAAGAGGATTTTTTTCTCAAAGCTCTAGATGACACTCTTTCAGGGTGGCTTGTTGGTGGGTTTTTAAAGGAAAATAAGATGTTACGGTGGGACTTTGGAGATGACCGTGTTTATGGTCGCCTATACCTGCATCAAGTCCTGTAATAATATGAAGACTTAGATGCATCATATTAAAGGTTTAAAATCATCTTCTTCAGAAAGATTTTAATACATCAGGATAAACAGTTTAGACAAACCTTTTCCAGGAGCGTAGTATCTAGAGCAAGAACATTAAAAAATACTAGCCATATATTAGCAAGATGTTTTCCTCATATGCCAAGGGAGCTGGAAGTTACTGAAAAGTCAAAACCAACCAACCATTCTTTTTATAATCCATCTTTTACCCTTTTAGTTAATACTCAGGTTATGTTGTAGCACTTTTTCAAAGTAGTATGTCATAATAAAATAAAAGCAGAAAGATGTTTAACATGCACAGATTGATTTTTAAGTCTTCTTCAGGTACAAAAAAACACTGAAATACTATTGTGTAGTCTAAGTTTATTGCTATATATTCATTTAGCGGCAGATTTTTTTTTTCTCAATTACTATAACATCTGACCTGCTCCCAATTGCTTCTAAAGAGTGCATATAATAACCTTCATGCCTACCTCTCCAACCTACAGGAAAACTGGTTCAATCTCTTTTCTCTAAAAGAAGTTAGTTTTGTATTTAGTTATAGACTGGATGACAGCTGTTACTAGTAACAAATCCAAGGAGAAACAGTTCCGTTGTTGAAATCAGACACAACCGTGGCACTCTCAGTCAATTGTTTGCGTTGCTTCTGTGGCGTAGGGCCTCTCTCACACCGAGTGGTAATTCACCACTGGACAGATTCCTGTCTTTTGTTTTCAAGCATTTTATTTTCTTCATTTGTACCTTATTCATGCAACTTATCATGTATTAAATATCTGCAGTGTATATAATATCTGCAGAATTTGCATGAAGGTTTTTTTGTGCTTAGACTAGACTGTACTTGACACAGACAATGCTATGGTAAACTTAGTCTGTCACACCATGTCAGTTTAAAGGCAGGAACTGACTCTTCGTAGCTGTTTGACTTCATTAACTGTTTTTCACAGAACAATTTGTGATGAATTTGCAAATAACTGTCATAACATGAAAATTTCGTTGTGTTCCTTCTCAGATACACTTTCCCACTCCTACGCCGCGTGACATCATGACTTCCCGTCCTTCTGGTAGTCACAATGGGCTGTTCAAACATTATCCCAGCGCTTGTTTAGGCCCAGGACTTCCAGCCTCACAGAACAGCTGTTTCCTTATGTCGATGCGAGTACCATATTCCACTGAAACTGAAACATCGCTGTCTCTGTGTTAACAAATTACCATTTTCATTTGCAGAAATTTCTTTTATAAAAAACAAAACAAAACAGAGCAAAACCAAAAAACCTAAACCTCCCCTCCACTTTTTCCTAGAAAGTACATCTTGCATTGTTAGGATTATCTTTGATCAGCTGGACAAACGTTGATGAGAAAATTATCTTAAAAGGAAACTGTGAAAACAAAAAGCTTACTATAATCTACATAAAATCAGTTTAATATTTAGTAAGCAAATGCTCACAAGTATTGTTGATGACTTTTTTTTATTTATAATTTGGAGATATTCACTCAGTCCGTAGACTGTAATGAATTTCGTTTTACACTGCCTGTCATGGATTTTGATTTCATTATATTTTTTATAGGTAGCACTAAATTTCATAGTTAGTGAAAATAATTATGATGAGATTACAGTTGTGAACCTTGAGTTCAGCGTGTAAAACAGTTTTAAAAAACCCACTTTTTAACATCCTATGCTCCTATGCCAGGCCAAGATCCTCTTTCAAATTACTGACAATATAATATGCGGTGCAATTAGTCGAGTAAATTGCAGTGAGAGTTATAGCAAAGCTGAGCAAATCTGGTTTTGTTCTATGTTCAACATCTTATGAATGAAGCCCCACACCGTTCCTCATTTACAGTTCCATGAGAAATATTAGCTGCTGTTGCTAAACAAATGTAAAAGTGTCATGTTTAAAGTACATCTCTCTCCTTCAGTCTTCCAGAAAGCCTGCTTGGGTTTGCTCAGTTCAGTTTACAACAGTTCGCAATAGCTCTTTCAAGGCCATATTATTATTGTGAAAAACGCTTTGGAAGAACACAAGTGCTAGCTCTCAGCAGATTGGAATGAGTGCTGCCTTGCATCACCAGGCCCTCTGTGCCTGCTTCAGAGGCAGATCTCTGCCATACTAGAAAGCATGACAGAATGTTGAGTATTTTCTTCCACACAATAACTCAGAGTACAGATGTTATCTGTCATTTATGGAAACAGCACTTCCTATTGTAACGTGAAACATATACCAAATCCCAGCTTAGTCCCGTTTACTTTAGTTGAGGATAGTAGCAAATTTTCAGGTAGAAGTCAAAGTCTCAGGCCACAGCCGGTTCTAACATTGATTTTGGGGGGCAAAATAATCCATAGAAAAACTATGTGACATCATGAACATATGAATCTTTCTGAGATGAAAACCTTGAAGAGGTGGCTGCCTTAGGCTTCAGAAATAGTGTAACATTTCTATTTTACTGCATACATGTCTTCATCCACATATAAACTATTGCGTTAATACGAGGTTCTGCTGTGTAATCCCATACTCATTAAAGGGTATTTACTAGGCAACAGTAATTATTGAACTTGGGCAGAGAACTGGGAGAAAGCTGAGTTTTAAGCAATGTCTGTCCTCTGCCACAGCGAAAGCTCTTCTGTATCCTTCAAGAACACAAGTGAATGACTGCATTTCCCCCAGAAGAAAATACCCTCTAACTTCCTTGTCTGGACACTTCCTCAAAGCTTTTTCGACTTACGTGGTGAAACTCACCCCAATCAAAAAAAGAAATTCATATCTGTTCTCTTCTCCGACACCTGTCCTTCCTTCTAACAGTTCCCTAGGCATTTTCTCAATATCTGTGAGAGAGAGGGAGTGTTGCCATAGGTGGGCATAAGCGGTGAGAGGGATAATCCCTTCATATTCATCCCCTAGAACACACCTGCTCCCCCCATGGCCAGGCCACCAGGGAAAAAGTTCACCATTCCCTCATAAAGAACATACTTTCTTGCTTCATGAAGGTTCAAAAATAGTGTCTGTTTTAACACTTGACATCACTTTGGATTTTGTCTTTTGCTCATAAATATTAGGAGTATATAATATAGGGTATTGCTTTGTTGTCTTACATCTTCCGTGTCCCATTCAGCATTTTCTTACTTGATAGACAGGCATTCGTAGTGCTGGAGAGACTTCAAAAAACACAAAGGCAAAACACAAAAATAGGAAGCTACTCGATCTACAGGTTTTTTTACAATCACCTGTCTGTAGTCATGTAAGTGTTATGAATGTTTTAAGCATGCTCTTCAGACTGATGAAGATGAATGTTGCATTAAATGTAGAAAAACTGCATGTTTTGTACCACTAACATTAGTGTAATGCTCAATGATACTGAATTTCAAGGGATATCCTCTTCAACTGTGTTTTTCCACAGTTCATTGTCTGTTCTGAAAACATACCTATTTTTTCTCATTCTCTTCAACAATAATAGCACTTTTATTGTTTGTTATTCATCGCTGTGTTTACTATTTATTGAAATACTGCAATAACATCCAAATTGCTACATCTGTATGGGCGCATTGTTGTGCCAGGCACCATAAAAAGCAGTTGGAATGCATAGTTTCTACCTTGAATAAATTTACTATTTAATTCACTGCACCAAAAGTGCTTTTAACATCCTGACCCAAGCATCTTCTGTCAAAACTTGGGGGATACAATTTCATCACCCTTATTCCTTATTGTCTCCTTCTAAGGGACCAAACTATAGGCTTTCTGGGGCACCCACTTATCAGAGTGAAAATCCTCCTCTTTTTCTAAAATGCACACATTTAATGGTGAGCTAGAAATGCAAAAAATAGTATTATTCTGCTTTGAAAACAAGGCTTAAACAAAGTTGATGGTTTTGCCACTATAGTTCCTTTCTCAGGTCCTTAAATTTTGCAGCTGTGGCATTAATGTAGTTAGTATAGTTTATAGCCGTCAGTTTGGGCTGCAGAGTATGTGGGCTGCATTAAAAAGTATTCAGTAAGGTTATGGCATTGAGGAAACAACTCATTGAAAACCGTGTAACATCAGTAACAGAGATGGCCGTGATCACAAACTGAGATCATTTGTCTTAGGCAATATTATCACTCCTTTAGGTTTAGGCATAGCTTTAGAAATGTAGTGCAAATAGAGAGGAAGAAGGGAGGAGGGGGCTGTATGGTCTGACAACTCCTTTGCCACACTGTTCACCTTTTCTCTCTTGTCCTCTTTGGTGAGGCAAAAAAAAGATGTTTCTGACCCTTCTCAGTTCAAATTAGTGTGTTACAACTTTATTGTGATGTTTTATTGTTTTATACTTAAGAATGCGTATGAGGTAATTACTTATAAAAAGTGTGATGTATATTTTCTGATATCAATATTTTAACACAGACTATTAATGAGGAGAAAGGAGGGGAAGTAAAAAAAAATAATGGCTTTGTGTATTTTGAACCAATGTATATATTTAGACTACGAACACTAGAAGTGAGCTCTGGTGTACGTAAGAACTTGCTGCTGCTCTCATACTTCACTATGCCATAAAACTGTATATGATGTTAAAAAATAAAGCTTAGACCAAAGACTGCCATCACTGCACTACTGTTACTCTTTCCCCTTGATTTTTCAAGTGAAATAAGGAGGATGTAAAAACACAAATATTGGTATGTTAAAAATATTTACTAGATAAAGCAGTCATGCGTTTTCCTAATCCTCATTCTTGGCAAGTCCCAATTTAACCTTGATTTAGTGTAATCAAAATCCTAACCCTGTCTGGAAATTAAGCTTCAAATTAGAAATGCTAATCATGGAAATTCATATCACTATCCTTTGCCATCCTCTTGTCTTTTTTTCACCAATGCAAAATTCATACTTTCATTCTTGTGAACATTTGCATATGGAAATATGTGGGATGCTGTATCCTCTCATCTTCAGAAGTTTAGTGTTCATTTTCCTAAATGTATGATGTCCTGCATTTAAAATATCGTTTCACAATCTCTGCCTTTGTTTCATTACCATAACTCTGGCTGAGTCCTCTCCTTGTGTTAGAGAAGGGACATCTAGCAGGGATTCTTGGATTTCCTGCTTTTTTTTTTTAGGACATGGCCTTTTGTATTTTCTGTTCCATTCCCAGTAAGCAGAACAGTCATCCAAAACTTCAGTCATGAGCAAATTTGGATGAATTATATTTGGATTACATGCTATGCTATAAACTGCAGTGCCTGAGTGCAAGTGTGAGAATAAGCCCTTATTCTGATGCTTTTTTTTTTGTAAGAGTGGTGACTCTCTGAATGTTAATTCTTGTTGTTCAGAATGTCGTTGTTAAAGGAGACTGAGCGGTATTTCACTGTTCATGTGAGTGAGACAGGTCACTTTGGAAAGAGCTTGCTATGTGCAGTCTTTAATTTAACAGATTTTGAGAACTGCCAAAAGGTTCAATTTCCTTTTTCCATTTTCAGATCCTTATAAAGATATCTAATTTCAAAGGCTCAATGCACTCATTTGTTAAAATAGAGAACTTATTTAAGGCTAAATGCTAATAACAATGAATGTTAACTGACTTAATGCAATGTGAAATTGCTGCTTCAACATTCATACAAATGATAATTCAGTCTAAGTGGTTGTATGTTCTGTTATATAGACATTACTTTCCAATTTGCAGGGTAATTGCATACAGAGCTACTAAACAAATTTGTTTTCCTTTGCATCAAAAGTGCTTTGCACATCTCTTCAATATATGAAGAATATTTTAAAATGCATGGTTTTTAGTGGGGTAGTATGGGCAGCTGTTCTCTTGTTGGCTATTTACTAACTGCTAGTAAGTCTCTGATCATCTTATCAATGTCTAATTTCCTTTCCTTTTGTGGTATAATTGCATGAAATTTAAGATAAATTTCAACAGATACCTAAATCTATTCTTCCAGTGTAGCCATCACCCTCCGTTACTGACTTACAGCAACACTAAGTAAAAGTAACCATCTGCGTATAGCAGCTTTGAACACAGGACCCTGGGAAAAGAATTTATTGTGTGTTCATAATTACTTTTTTGGCAAAATCTACCTTGTAAAAATATTTCAATAGAAATAATGTTTATTAGCTGGCAGTTTTCTGAAGCTTTGTATCTTTTAAACCCAAATTAGTCTTTTATGTATAATTAGAAAAGGCTTTGGTTTTATTTTTCAATGTATTCATCTGCATAGCTCCTCAATAATAGTATAAAATACCAACTTTACTGCAAAATGTTGATTTCACTCCCTCCCCTACTCTCTTGGTTTTACTGTTCTCAATCCTGCGTTCAGTTCACTTGCAGGAAGAATGATTTTGAATAATACGGTCATGATGTCAAAACAGTGCAAATTATATGCTGCTGCCATCTGGAATAGTGAAAATAAAACCTTTATTTACACTGTTCTTTGAAATAATAAACTTTATTGCGGCAGTTTATCTTCAGTATCTATTGTGTACTCTGGGAATACTCCATGTGTGCCTTTTTATTCTGTGAGATACAGAATGACTAAAATTTGCCTGTGGCAAAGCTATCAGTGTATCTTGAAATAGATTTTTTTTCTCTTCATGAATAGAATGGAGAACCGCCCTCCATTTCCACAGTGAGAATCACTGGTTCACACAGGATGGTATTTTCTAAGGAGCACAGTGAAGCACTTTGAATATGTATTGTAGTTAGGCAGATTACAGTTTTAACTACAGGTTAATACAGATATTCTGGAACATGGGTGTTTTGATGGTGCAAATAGTTAACGTAGAAGGAAACACTTACCAGAAATATTACGCAGTTTGCATGTCAGCTGTCCAGTCTTGGACCCCGGTGCTGTTATCTTGCCTTTATACTCCGTAATCCACGACCAAAGTCATCACAATTTGCTGTGGGTACTTCACATTTGCACTTCATATCCATATCATAGTAATATTAACATAATGTACTGTAACTGACGGAATTATTTGCACTATTCTGTCTGTCATGTTAAAACACAGTGCAGATTGCCAAAGTGATTCAGCAAGGTAGCTATGAAGAATTTAAGACTTTAAGACCCAATCTGCTTCCAAATATGCCACTCTTCTTGCTATCAGCAGGGCCTGGACGTGACCTGAAAGTAGCTTTTTACAGGAAAAGTAGTCAAAATGTTAACAAGGTGTGGCACAAATGCTGGGTGAAGATCACTGTTTCTCTCTTCATTTAGCTGTGTTGTACACCTGGGTAGGTTTATCATGAAGAGTCAAATCCTTTGTACTGGATTTGGAGGAAATCCTCTTCTTTCTTTGGATTCAGCTTTTGTATATATATGTAGACTTGACAGTATACCTTCAGACATAGTTTGGCGAGTTACTGAAATCTTATGAAAAATTACATCTTTTAAAAAAGGGAGATTGCAACAGCACACTTTTTCCTTTAAAATGAAAGGAAACAGTTAAAGGATAAGCAGAACAGTGTTTATGACATACAGTGGCACAACTATATTCAGAGTTCTTTCTGTAGCTACTATTAAAGGTAAGTGTGGTCTCTTTTTGGCAGAGCATAATTTAAGTCGTTGGTATTTTCAAGATACCACTCCATCAAAGTTACTGTTTACACATAAATGCTGAGTTTGAGTCTCTATTCTAAATGGTGTTGCAGGTGAGAGCAGGCTCGCTTCTAAGACAGGTGCAGCAACATGTGAAATAATGTGTTGGAGAATGTCTGTAGGTATACTGAAATCTGAATGTAGAGGTTGATGTGCTTTTTCCATACGTGTTGCTAGAAGGGGAAGCAATTACCACTTTGACAAAACTGGAAGCAGTGGTAGGAATCTCAAGGACATTGTTTACAGATAAGCAATGTCAAACAGACTGAAAACACGGAGAGATGATTTAGAAATACTAAGAACAACCATGATGGGAAACAAAGCATGACCATTTCATATCATTCTCTCTTAAGAGTTCATGTGGTAAGCGGTCTTTGTAATTGCCTCTCTAATTTGTTCACATCATATATTTGGTGAAAAATAACTTCTGTAGAGCTCTTCCAGTATTTGGAAAAGATACTAGCACAGTGCTAAAGGCATTCTCTTAGTGCCAGTAATGGAATGCAGCGCTGTTAGGACACTTAACAAATTCAAAGAATGTGCTCTATTTCTAAATCTGTTGTATCTGTCATCCTAAACAAAATATGTATTACATGTATGATTCACTAAGCACAAGGACAGAGAAATCTGCCCTTTAATGGCCTCTCAAAATGACAGTACCAAATGGCTTTGAGAAGGTCAAGTCTGATTTAAGTTGTTGATGAATTGGAAGCTAATTCACTAGAACTGAATATTAATAGGGAACAGTGGTATATACTATGGTTTAGAGCCTAATGAGCGTATTAATGAGCACTAAAAAATATTTTCCTTTTCACCTGATGTAAAACTGTAGAGCTATCAATATATGAAAATCTTCTAATAGTTACTTTTCTCTTACTGTGGCTGAGAGGCAGTTGTTCATTGATTTGATGCTCAGCTCTCTTGCATAGTGTGTTTGATGATTTGTCACACTTGGTATCATCAAAGTGTATAGACAGTTTTGTCCAAATCACTAATAAACTTAGCAAGAAAAAAAGCAATTAACATCTTAAAAACTAAATCCACTGTGATAAGCACTCCAATTAGAAATTTCATTATTTCCCCAGTCCATTTTATGTTGAATATTGGGTTTTATTGCCAAATACCTGAAAGCCAGATTGGAAACAAGCCACAACTGTCAAAAATATAACAGTTCTGGCTATTTGAATCTGTTACATTGTGATGTTTCTCATGAAAAATTCATGAAGAGCATTCATTCAAAGAGATTCTATGCATAAGGGGGATGGATGGAATTTAATTACCCTTATTAAAAATAAGAAAGGAAAGCTACTACTCCATCCTGTTAGTATTCAAGATAGATTATCTTTTTTGAACACTTACGTATTTCCAAAAGGGACTCAGCGTTTTCTGTATGAGCCAAGTAGGAAAGGAGAGGTCAGGTCATAAAAATCCTGTTCTATGTCACAAGTTAAATCTTATCAGTTACTCCCAAAGTAAGGGCTTGATGTTTGTAAACAGACATGAAACATACCTTTCTTTGGGAAGAGCCTATAGCTCATGAAGGATTTGACGCTTAACCACTGATCGGTAGAAGTACTAGCTCTGAAGAGTTATGCCAACTTACTGAAGAACTGTGTTTACTATACTAGAGTAGTATCTTTGTGTGTTTGTATTGCAAGCAATTAAGTAGCTTGTGGGTGACAGCAGACCTCAGAAACTGCAAAGATTTATAGGATGTACTTGCTGTACATTTTTTCAGAAAAGTCTGAAGCCTTTCCTGAAAGTAGTTGAAAATATGGTACATTTTGGATGAAAGAGAATTGACCCCGAACAATTTATTCTAAGTTAATTTTATCCCATAATCAATTGCATGTCAGTAACGACCAATCAAGGCGTTTAATAAGATACGTGTTTTATAGTTAGTATTGATCGTCTGTCTGTGGTTTTTTTTTTCTTGTCCTTTTTGAACTGAAATAATAGCAATTATTTTGCAATAAAAATATCTTTGCCATTTTAGTGGAAATGCAAAGCAAGATGATATAATTCAAATAGATTATTTTACCTATGATAACTTTATTTCTGAGGAATTGCCTGATTCCACTGTGCTTCCAGTGTTACTTGATAGCATGTATAATCTTAAGGAGGCAGCTTTTGTTCAGTATTTCTTAATATTTCACTATTACTGCACTAGGATGAACATTTTTGACCATATATGAGTATTTTAGTTGACACTGTTGTAACCGTTCAAGATCATTATGAATGTCCTCTCACTTTAACTTTGATGTCTGCAAAGCTCCAATGTTTTAGAGTTTCTCAGTGTTTTGCAACCTTGTAATGCATTCATCCTCACAGCAATTCTCTGTAGCAGTAAAGCGTTGTCATACCCATCTTACAGATGGACAGCTGAAGCACAGGGACATTAAATGTTAAGACCAACAGCACGTAGGCAATATTGATAAAAGCAGGTAATATAACTTGTATCTCCTAAGTCCCTGGCCAAATCCCATACTGAGTGATCACACTTCCTTATGTACTTGTCTCATGTAAAGAAAGGAATTTTTCCTTCTTGTTGGTAGGCATGGTAATTCAATACTTCACATGAAATAACAAAGACTCTTGCAAGCAGAGCAACATCAGTGGTGTAAAGTACTATGGTGGAAGTCTGATGACTGTGCTTTACATACATTACCTATGCCAATTTAATGCATTTTATAAGTAAGTATAAAGTTTGTAGCTAGTTTTTTTATGAACTTTCTGGTTTGTGTCAGCATTTTGATCACGGCAAGTTACCAAAAATACTGTCTTGAGTATCTGGTTTTGCATCAGTCCCTTGCATACAATTAGGGTACCCTTGAATGTTAAGTAGAGTAGGGATTAGGGATTTCATAAGTTGCTAAGTAAATAATGTGAAATCCTTAAATCATACATTTCTTTTGCAGAGGATCAAATTCCCCGAGGTTTCCCCACCATTGATATGGGCCCACAGCTGAAGGTGGTTGAACGAACTCGTACAGCTACCATGCTATGTGCAGCCAGTGGCAATCCTGATCCTGAAATAACTTGGTTCAAAGATTTCTTACCTGTTGACACAAGTAACAACAATGGCCGTATCAAGCAGTTACGATCAGGTAGGGTCTTGTTACTGTTTCCACTAACGCCCAGAGTTGTTCTCTCTCACCTTTTCTTTTTTTTCTTTATCTTCTTTTTTTTTCCGGTTTTTATTTATAGGTAATAATTTCTCTTCTTCTTCTCTTTTCTGTGTTACTGAGTGTGTTGTCCATGTCTGTGATGTTGTCATAGCCTTTTCTAGAGTCTGTCTCTATGTGTTTTGCAGCTTCTGTTTACTCCACATTGCTCACTGCTGTGACTGTACTTTTTGATAATTTTTTTCTTTACTGCTTTTTGCAGTACTTGATGGATCCATTTTCTCCTCTTTCTTTCTTCTTTCCTTTTTATTTTTTTTAACAAATTTATTTCAACATTGGACTTCATTCAGAAATTGCAAGGAGTACCAATGGTTATATTCATCAAAACCAAAACCTGCATTAGACACTTCAATTAAAATTTAAAATGTGTTTTGTGCTGTCTTTTCCACATTTGACTCCACCAAAGATTAGCCAGTTTGGACACATCTTCTTTCCTCTCACAAATACATAAAACACAATACTTTTTCCCATGCACAATTATACCTTAAAAAGTTTTTTTTTTTTAAAAATAAAGGAAAAAAATCCTTGGGTAATCTATGAATAAATTTTTTTTGCTGGCTGAGCATTTTTCCAACACATTTAGCCACAGTAGTGTGCGCCCACGCTAAAGCTTTATGAATCCTACATTTTCTGGATCTACAGAAGTCTGCTTTTGGTGTAGAATCCAGCTTTTGCTGCTCTCTCTCTCTTTGCCCCTTGCACCTCCCTAGCAATTCTTTCACTCTCCTCCTGCCCTAGTTTATTCTTTTGCTCTCTTTAGATTTAAATAATTCAAAAAAGATCTCTAAATTTATAAAGTTTAAAGCTTATCCCTAAATGAGATAAATGGGATATAATGAGCTTTTGTCTTTGACAATTGTAGTAGATATCGTTGTAGAATCTAAGTTGTTTAATCACATGTCTTCCCAGAATTCTCAGCTTTTGACCTGTCCTGTGATGTTAAATCGTCTTGTTAACTGACTTTTTGCTTGTTGTCAGCAGAACTGTGTAAATTAACCTCTGTTAATGTAAATTAAGAATTAATTTTTCACATGTGACATAGATGATTTAGTATATAAAGCTTTAACTGAAAACTTTGTACCAAATTATAAGGAATATAATAATATTTTTATGCTGTCTTTCTTCTCTCCGTATTTAAATCTCCAGAATCTATTGGTAAGTGCTTAGTTCTGAAGCGCACTTCACCCCCACTAATTTCCATATTCAGAATATTATAATTATTATTATGATTATGATTATTTTTATTATATTATTACTATTACTATTCTTAAAATGCATGGCATGCATTTTACTAACAGTCAGTGTAGTCACCAGATCCCTATAGTGGCGCACACGCACACCTCCACAGAAATGTTGTCTTATCAGTCATAGCAACACCTAAAAGAAACAGTACACATGTATCACATAGCCGTAGAACAGAAAATGCCATAACCCAGCCTAAACTACAGTGTTTGTTTTGAGATAGCCTTCAGTGTATCCTCTTTTTATATATATATAGATTTTTATATATATATATTTAAATAGAATTTCCAATATTTTCCTAAACTATGTCATAAGTACAGTATTGTAAAGTTTCCTTTAAGTATTTGAGGCATATTCGATATATATCTAACCCTATATAACCAAACATCCAAGCACTCAGATGCTACTCTGAGAATGGCAATGCATCCAATTGTAGCCTTTGCCCTTTGTGGTACAATGCAACTTGCTTTTATAACCTGATAATACTATCTAATATATTCCTGTTTTAACAGTATAGTAATTCAAGTTTCTCTTAAGACCTTATTTAATTCTGTAAATCTAATTTGATTCTTCTTCCAAAGCCCTAGCCTCCTTCTTCTCGTACTAATGCTTCTTCTTTCTAATCTTATTTGCATTCATATTATCCACCCAGGTGGTACACCAATAAGAGGTAAGAGTGCTGAACTAACGTTCACAGAATGATCTTACTCATTCTTCCTGTCCTTTCATGCCTCTCATCTTTGTCCTGTTTTTTTTTTAAGAAAAAAAAAAACAAAACAAACCACAGAAATGTCCATCATCTGATTTTTTTTTTCTTTTGTCCTGTTTGGTTATGATCAGTGATTCTCATATTGTGGCATTTCTTTCTGCACACTCCCTTTCCTTTCCCTTTTTTGGTTTGTTCATTGAAAAAAAAAAAAAAGAAACAATAATTTAATTTGTGATATGCTTCAAAGAAAGCATATCCAGGTCTTCTGGCCATAGCCCAGTCACAGCGTATCATTTGTCCCTCTTTTTTCTTTTTCTTCTTCTTCTTCTTCTTTTTCTTCTTCTTCTTTTTCTTCTTTTTTTTTCTTTTTTTTTTTCCTTCCTCTTTTTTTTTTGTCCAACTGGAGCAAAAAAAGATCATTTTTTTTCTTCCTTAGCTGTTCTTGTCCTGGACCAAAGCCAAGATGGTCTGGAGAACAGTAGCAGACATGCAGAAGACAACATGGACTATCTTCTTTTTGTCTTATCTTTCATAAAAGGTTTTTATTTTTGTTATTCTTCAATCCTTTTTTTTCCTTTTAACTTCATAAAGTTGAAAATGATGTGTCCCCCCCTAAGAAATTACAGAAATGTTTTTTTTCCCTTTATTGCTTTTTTTTGTTTCCTTTTTCTTGGAGTTCTCTCACCTCTGGATTTTTGGATCTTCTAATCTACAGGCTTTGGAAACGAAAGGTTAATGACTTATTCTTGGTGGTATGTGGTATTGTTGGTTTTTGATACTCTGGCAAAACTGTTTACTTCTTTTGTAATTCTTGTTTTGTATTTTTCTTGGGTTTTGTGACACCACACTGCTAATCCCACTAGTGGATTTTGATGGGTGTCTTGGGGGGGGGCCCTCCTATGGTCCTCAGCAGTGGTTGGTTGGTTCTTCCTTGTTGGCGTCGACCATGCTTTTTAACTTTTTTGTCTTCTAATTCAACTGCTCTTTGTTTTTCAGCAAACGTACTTTAAGATTGTAAGTTGCGGAAAACTGTCTTTCTTTTCTTGCCAATCTGCATGTCTTAAGGGAGTTTTGTTTCTTTAAAAGAATATTTTGATAATTATAAATGACTAATGCAGTTTCTTTTTTTTCCACTTCAAGCAGCCTTTTTGTTCTTGCTGCACTTTTTTTACTTTCTTCAGCAGAAGATTTCTTGAAGCCTGTCCTGCCTTTTTTATGAGTACCACCTTTTGTGCTACTTTTGTTACTAGATCGAAACAACGAAATAAAAATTAAAAAAATATAATGACCCAACTACTTAATCTCTTTTGTTTTATTCAAAAGCCATTCTTCCTTGAAGCAGTCTCACCCATCTTCATTTTAATGGTTTAGGAACGAGTATTGTTTAGAGAGGGGGTGTTTTTTGCCAAATGCAAATTGTTTTCCTGTGCTAGCACTGATGATGTGAAAAAAATAATCTCTTTGTTTTTTTCATTGCATCATTTTCTGTCTGTGCACCTTAGCAAGAAAA
Organism: Steatornis caripensis; assembly: GCA_013398225.1. Taxonomy (NCBI): domain Eukaryota; kingdom Metazoa; phylum Chordata; class Aves; order Caprimulgiformes; family Steatornithidae; genus Steatornis; species Steatornis caripensis. Next base: position 15,424 of record VZSC01008351.1, on the reverse strand, counting down.
TGAACCGACGTTGAGTGGACCTTCGCATACAAGCTTTTCATATTGTTAAGCGGTGTATTGTTACGGGTATAAAAAGCCTTCTCTGACCATCTCTTTGGCAATGTATTTTATATTCATACAGGTGCCCTCCAAATTGAACTGAGTGAAGAATCTGACCAAGGCAAATATGAGTGTGTTGCAACCAACAGTGCGGGTACACGCTATTCTGCCCCTGCCAATCTATATGTCAGAGGTAGGAATGACATAACGCTGGCATCCACTCTTCATTCAGATTCAGGGCTAAGATACTGTCAGGTTCTATACAGTTACCGCTGTAATAATCAAAATCCCATGGTAAATGTGTCAGTTGTAAAACTCATTTAT
>VZSC01008351.1:5061-12561 GCA_013398225.1 Steatornis caripensis | reverse complement strand
TGATTCTCTGTTGATTCTGTCATTTGCTTGCCTGCATGACCAAATCCAGTACTTTGTACTGGCTTTGTCTAGTTTCTTTCTGTGACTATATATATATATGTATATATATATATGTGTATATATGTGTATATATATTTGTATCTGTGTGTAATTATATATTTTTTCTATGTTTGTTTCAGTGTTAGTGTGAGGTCTTGAGGCTGCATCTACTTTGAGTCTGAAAGCAAATGAAATTGCACTTTCAATGTACTGTAGGCAATGTGTTCAAGGACTGTGATGTGGCAATGTGGCCTAGCACATTTATTCACATCAACAGGAAGCACGCAGCATTGAAGTTGGTTTTGTAATCAACTCAAGCATGCTGTTGACCTTCCAGTTTTCTTCTGTGCATATATATATGTATGGGCATATAAAATGCATATATATATGTGTGTGTGTGTGTGTGCGCGCGTGTGCGTGTGTGTATCTTTTGCATGGTGTTTGTGTATTGTTAGTATGTAGTTAGTTAACTGTGGGGCCCTAATAGGTCTGAATCAGCCTTTGTATGAATGTGCCTAATAATATCCTCAAGTAAATAAAGAATAATTCACATCGTGTGCAGACAAAATTCTTGTTTAGTCTCATATTTCTTTTATACATATTTTCTGGCAGATGGGAATAACACATTAAAACGTTAAATTGTGTCTGTACACTGCATGTAGTCCTTATGCAAGACTCAGTTTCTTTTTTTGTATATGTTATTACCTTTTTTTTTGTGTTTTGTTCTAGTTCGACGGGTCCCACCGAGGTTCTCTATCCCCCCCACCAATCATGAGATCATGCCTGGCGGGAGTGTAAATATCACATGTGTTGCGGTGGGATCACCAATGCCATATGTGAAATGGATGCTAGGAGCAGAAGATTTGACACCTGAGGATGATATGCCAATAGGGAGGAACGTCCTTGAGCTTAATGATGTCAGGCAGTCTGCAAACTATACTTGTGTCGCTATGTCTACCCTTGGTGTGATAGAAGCAATAGCGCAGATAACTGTCAAAGGTATATCCCAAGCATGTATGTTTGGGCATAGTTCCGTCTTTTCTTTCATTCATTGCCTTATTCTGAGCAAATATATTGCACTGAAAGGGACTAAATGCCTCTTACCCTCTTAAATCAAGAGTGTAAATATTACAGCCAGTCACTGGCATGACAAAATATAGATTCAGACAGCAATAATGCTAATAAATAAGTTAATCGTAATGTTTCATTATTTTCTGTATCTAGCGCCCAGAATTCATTTCAAGTAAATAAAGGATTGGACCTTGTAATCTTGCATGTATTTGTCAACAACAGAAAGCCTTTAAGAAGCAGTCATTTGATTTTTAGAGTTGCTGTGTGTCCAAGTATCATGTTCACTGAGTAATTGGAATGTAGATGTTCCAAAAATATCTGAAAATTAAACTGTAATTGTGCACTGTCTATAAGATTCCTCTTTTCCATATGTTTACGGGATCTATTGCAAAAGTCAGTATCATTAATTTGTATCAAATAAACCTTACACCACAAAACTTGAAGATTTTCTTATAGATTTGTGGAGTAAATCATAATTGCCAAAAGCTTCCTCTGAACAGATCACACCTTTACATTCCAATCTTCTTTTTGTTGTTGTTGTTATGGTTCTTGTTTGTTTGGGTTTTTAAGCTGCTTATTGTAATAATTAATGTCTACTGTTATATAGTGCTAACTGTATTTTTTGGCGTTTATCTCTAGCCTTACCCAAACCTCCTGGAACACCTGTGGTAACAGAAAGCACAGCAACAAGCATAACATTGACTTGGGATTCTGGAAACCCTGAGCCAGTTTCTTACTACATAATCCAACACAAACCCAAAAATTCCGAGGAGCCATATAAAGAAATTGATGGGGTAGCCACAACACGCTATAGCGTGGCTGGCCTAAGCCCCTATTCAGAGTATGAATTTCGGGTAGTTGCTGTAAATAACATTGGCCGAGGGCCGCCCAGTGAGCCTGTGTCAACAAGGACTTCAGAGCAAGCACCTTCAAGTGCACCACGCAATGTGCAAGCCCGTATGTTGAGCTCTACCACCATTTTGGTACAGTGGGAAGAACCTGAGGAGCCTAATGGACAAATACAAGGTTACAGAGTTTATTACACCATGGACCCCACTCAACATGTCAACAGTTGGATGAAGCACAATGTGGCTGACAGCCATATTACTACTATTGGGAATCTGGTACCCCAGAAAACATATTCTGTGAAGGTTCTTGCTTTTACTTCTGTTGGGGATGGACCACTTTCTAGTGACATTCAAGTCATCACTCAAACAGGAGGTAAGCTAGCAGTGAAGAGAATTTATGTGAAAAAAATAAACACATGCAGAAATTTTGCAGAGAGAGAATTTGAGTTTAAAATGTTGAAAAAATCTTCCTCTCAAGGATAGCCAGTTTATTCAGGCAGCTTTTGCAGATAACCTTTTCTCAATCCCACAGTGCAAGTTATCACTGAAGAGTGGAAACTATCCCCTCAAACGTTAATTTCTTTTTTCATCCATCTCAAGAAATTTAACTGAAGTCTCAGGGAAACCTTCATCCGGGAGCTGGCCAAATATTATAGCTTCTATTTGGCAGTGCTTTGTGCATCAAAACTCTTTGTCAAGTATGTCTTCATAGCTTTCTTTGTGGAATTACCTGTGTTGGTGGGTTTTGTTTAGGTGGCCTGTTGCTCTCTTTTGCTACATCATTCTAGTGAATCTTGCTTTTGGAAATTTAAAATACATGTGTACTGCATGCATATTCAAATAGTTGGTAAGGTTCTGAAAACACATAAAACACGAAAGCATTAAAATAACAACAAACCTTTGTGTAGGTTCAAGCAAGCAGTTCTATACACTTTGGGTTTATAAACAAAATCCAGCCTGCCACTGCGAAGTGCGTACCACAAGGTCACCATTTTCTTGTTTTATGTTTGCAGTTAGGTTGTTTTGTTTCTGTACAGGAGTTTTACGTCCATGAATTAGTTTTATTAGCAAAGGACAAGCAAGCATAGTGAAAAACATCGCAGAGAATTATTACCAAATCAAAAGCAAGAAGCTCTGATGGAGCTACACTGCAGAAAGTGTTTTACTGTAGAAATAAGAAATAAAAGCTGCCTTTGCCTAGCGGTTTAGAGAAAGCTCTGTGAAGTATTACTGTAGGTCAGTGATTGCCTGGAAATATATAATACTACTTGAATTTTTTAGTACTGGAAATTTTCCTGTTGAAGAATTTAGCATTCCTCAAATTCTTGAAAAACATATCTCTAAAGTGTAACTGAAGACAGTTATGTTTCATCCAGTTATTACTTCTGCGTTTTGCCAATATTCATTTAATAAAGAACAGAAATTGAGGTATTGTCCTGGAACTTTTGTAAGTGTTATGTTACACAAAGGTCAAGGGCTACCTTTTGCAGTATCTCAGCTGAGAAGTTACTAAATTAACTTTTTCAGACCTTCTGGTGGTACATTAAAAGGTGTGTGCACATGCAAATGTAAATATGTACACCGTAGTTTAATTTTGGCAATTGTAACCTTTCTCAGGGACTAGTTTTCATATTGACACAATTTCTTTTTTAATCCATGTGTAAAAAGCTTTTAAAGAAGAAGGTTTAGTGAGTTCCTCATCTGCGTTTTCACTTACAAATGTAAACCTTTTAGATTAGCAAGAGTTTGTCAGTGGCTTCCCCAGAGAATGATGAAACAATTGAAATAATGAGCACTGAGGCTGAGCTGGACTGGCCTAAGTTACATTACTTCCTGAGGCCCCCTTAGAAAAGCTCTATTTATTAAAACCTTTATAGAACTTGCCATTAAATGTGCCTGTTTCCAATTACTGTTGCAATATGAAGAAATTATGACAACGTTAACAGTGCAGGAGGGATTCTCAATACATGTTTTCAACTTCATAACAGAGTTGACTTAACGTTGTTTATTTGTGACTATATTAAAAACGGAAAGAAAACTTAAAATGTGGCATACAGGAGGCATTTTTAAGCACTGATACTTTTGCTTGAAATATGAATTTTAAGTTATTAAAGAGAATAATAGCTAAGAAAGTCTAGCACAGTTCTCCAGTTCAGGCTATGTTTAAAAACTAGGATTCTCCCAGCTTTATATCCAGCAGTTTCTCTTCAGTGAACACTGCAGAGTAAAATGCTCTCCTTGCCCTTCTTTTCCAGATTTGCCGTAATCTAAATCTGAATATGATTGTTTCAAGTCTCTCTCAAGATGAAACTCATCCAAAGAATATAGTGAATTATAAAGTGCCATTTAAAAACAACGTAAATTGATTTAATGGAAACGTGTAAAAGAGTAAAAACGGGAATGAGATGGTGATTAAGTTTTGATTGATTTTTTTTTCTTTTTTGAAACAAATAAGGCTATCATTGTAAATATGTAGTTTAGTGCTTATCCTTGCTTTGGGGATATTAAGAGTCTGTGTACAACTAAATCTGATTAACAGCTGTGACTTCCAAGCTCTGTTAGCTTGGTTTCCTTCAAAGTTTTCCTCCCTTATGTGTATTCTGATCTTTGGCTAAAGATTATTAAAAAAAAAGAGTAATTAGTTTTTAAAAAACTCGGTTTACGAGAATCTTTGCTTTCTTAGTATAGCAGAATTGTTCTTTAGAAATGGTTGTATGAGTGGCTTCTCACTTTGCAGGTCAACCGAAGCTCTGCTGATAGTGAAAACTAAGTTTATAATCAAAATATTAACTAGGAACATACAGCTTCAGGGGAAGAGAAGGAATCATTTTTCAGACAACCAAACATAAAACAAAAAAGTTTTATGTTCAGTTTTGTGTTTGAGTGTTTTGCTTAAGCATTTTAAAGAAAAGCCATGTCGTATTGCCCAGTTGTTTTCAGCAGTGTTCTCTTTACTGTAAAAAGACAACATTTTAAAAAATTAAGTAATCAGAAAACAGCTGTGGAGCTGAGCCTTTTGGATAAGGAAGGATCGATTCCAAAAGCTACACCTCAGAAAGGCCTTATTCTACATTTTGGGTCAAAGGGTTTAATTCTACTAAGGATAGAGTCAGGACCAGTATATAATTTAAATTAATTGACTTACTAACACCAGATTTTAGAGTAAAGAAAAAATGGTGTAAGCTTTAATATCATACGACTTGTTTTTCTTTACTTCACTAGAACACAAAAGCTCTGTTTGTTTGTCTCCATTTAGCTGCCCAGGACACGCATCTTATTTATCTTCTCATATTTCCTTTCTTTGCTTAAACTGGTCAGAAGCACACCTACTCTCTGAACAAGATAAATTAACCTGTACATATCATGAAAATTCTTGACCATTAAATTAAAAGTATACAATCATAGAATCATAGAACCACAGAATGGTTTGATTTGGAAGGGACATAAAGATCATCCAGTACCAACCCCCCTGCCATTGCCAAGGACACCTTCCACTACACAAGGTTGCTCAAATCCCCATCCAATCTGGCCTTGAACACTTCCAGAGAGAGGACATCCACATCTTCTCTGGGCAATCTGTTCCAGTGGCTCACCACCCTCATCATGAAGAATTTCTTCCTAATACCTAATCTAAATCTACCTTCTTTCACTTTAAAACCATTACCCCTCATCCTACCACTACAGGCCCTTGTAAAAAGTCCCTCTCCAGCTCTCTTGTAGGCTGTGTTCAGGTACTGGAAAGCTGCTATAACGTCTCCCCAGAGCCGTCTGTTCTCTAGGCTGAACAACACCAACTCTCTCAGCCTATCTTCATAGGAGAGGTGCTCCAGCCCCCTAATCATCTTTCTGGCCCTCCTCTAAACTCACTCCAACACTTCCACGTTCTTCTTATGTTGGGGACCCCAGAGCTGAATGCAGTAGTCCAGGAGGAGTCTCACAAGAGCAGAGTAGAGGGGAAGGATCACCTCCCTCCTGGTCATGCTTTTGATGCTGCCCAGAATACAGTTGGCTTTTTGGGCTGTGAGTGCGCATTGCTGGCTCATGTTGAGCTTCTCACCAACCAACACTCCCAAGTCCTTCCCCTCAGGGCTGCTCTCAATCAGTTGTCTGCCCAGACTGTATCTGTGCTTGGGATTGCCCCAACTCATGTGCAGGATGCTCCACTTGGCCTTGTTGAACTCCATGCAGTTTGCACGGGCCTACCTCAAGCCTGTCAAGGTCCCTCTGCATGGCTTCCCTTGCCTAGAACGTGTCAACTGCTCGGTACAGCTTGGTGTCATCAGCAAATTTGCTGAGGGTGTGTTCAGTCCCACTGCCCACGTCGCCAACAAAGATGTAAACAACGCTGGTCCCAGTACCGACCCCTGAGGAACACCACTCATCACTAGTTTACACTTGGGCGTCCAGTCATTGACCGTAACTGTTTGAGTGCAATTATCTAACCAATTCCTTATCCAGTGAGTGGTGCATCCATCAAGTCGATGTCTCTCCAATTTAGAGACAACGATGTCGTGCAGGACAGTGTCAAATGCTTTGCACAAGTCCATCATTTGACACTGTCCTGCACGACATCCTTGTCTCTATATTGGAGAGGTTTGGGTTTGGTTTGGATGGTTTTTAATGTGGAAAGAGAGAGGATAGCTGCTGAGGGAATTCAGAAACTCCTGTGTTTATTCTGATCTTAGGTAGAAGGAGGGGAGAACTGAGAGATACATGAGGTCTACTGAGTAGTGGATGATTGAAGAAAGAGAGAGAGAAAAAATATTCTTGGAAATGAATGTGTATCTGTAAACATATGTGTTTTTAAACAAGAACGTGCAATATAAAACATACTGTTAATTTTAAACTGAGGATTGGCAGTCGTTTGAAGAGTGAGGATTATTACAGTTATAAAAGGCTAATCTTTAGAACATGTGGAAAAGGACAGTAACGAGAAGGTTAAGGTTAAGTCTGACTTGCAGGGCGCATAAATGGAGCCTTAGCTTAAGGGAAATGAGTTAATGGTTCTGGAGTTACTGTAAAGTAAGGTTAGAAATTCAGAGGAAAGGAGCCTGTAGCAAGTGAATAGATTTCTGTGTAGTAGCAAGTGACCTACTCTGCCAGACATCTCAATTTTTTTCATGAACACATGAGCAGGGAAACCTCATGGCTCTGAAACTCCACAGTACTAATCTTGTAGTGAAGCATTACATAGAAATGGACGTCCACAAGGAAACGATTGAGAGCATGCTGCTGGAAACTTAACCATGATGCAAGGAAGCAGGTAGAAGGAGAATATTTTGGAGCTGAGGTGGGGTGCAGGATATGTTTTAAGTGGCAAACATTTCTGGTCAGGTAGGAAAGAATACTTCCACGTTGTAATGACAGTTCTGCTCTCAAAGCACAGTTAAATTTTATTAAGTGCCCCAGTCTCTATGTTTACTTCATTTAAATGCTAACATGATGAGATTAACATTGAGGATCTTACCCTCACACAGTAACTTTTCTGGCTTTTAATCTCCCTCTCTTTCTTCTGGTTAGAACACAAAATGGGGGCGGGGGG
>VZSC01008347.1:12031-35439 GCA_013398225.1 Steatornis caripensis | reverse complement strand
GAGAGAGAGAGAGGGAGAAAAATGACTCAAGTGTTTTGTAACTTGTCACACTCGAAGCTGCGATTTGGAGGCNGCACGGAGCCGCCTTCCCCCCTTCCCATTTATTTTATTTATTTTTTTTTTTCCCCCCTATAAACCAACCCGAACCCGAACCAGCTTCTCCTTGTGGGGGAAAAGGCAGCGCGCGCGCGAGAGAGAGAGAGGGAGAAAAATGACTCAAGTGTTTTGTAACTTGTCACACTCGAAGCTGCGATTTGGAGGCAGGAAGGAGGGATCCAAAATAGACGCCCCAACCCCAGCTTGTATAACCGAGATCCCCCGTCCCCTCCCCTCCGCCGGGAAAAGGGGGAAATTTCTGCCGTAGATTGGCAGCTGGAAAGAGGCAGGCGAGCTCGGGGTTGTTACAGCGCAGGAAGGAGCCCCCAACTTGGGAAGAATTACTCATGCGTGGAAAAGGCTCCGGCGCTGGCGAGGAGGCGCCGGGGAAGATGCTGCAGGGGAGGAAGGCTCCTGGGGGTGGCTTCGCCGGAGGCTGTGCTCCCCGGGATGCCATCCCGAGCGGGAGGTGACGCTCGGGAAACGCAGCTGGAGTGGGCGAGCAGGGCACAGCGGGTTGCCCTGCGGCAAAGGGACGTCGCCGGGGCTGCTCCTTCATCTGCGGGAGGGCATCGACACCCTCCGGCGCCAAAACTGAGCCCAGAGCGGGCTCGAGGCCTCCCAGATGCTGGAGAGGGGATGGGAGATGCTCGGGTAGTCCCATGGGAGCGCCCAGCAGCACAGCAGGGTCAGGGCATGTTTTCGGGGTGAACACCTCTCCCGTCCAGCACTTCCCTCCTGGCTCTCCCCCTCCTCCCGGATCGAAGCCACCGACGCTTCACGGCTTTTTCACCCTGAGCTCAGCAGCTCAGCACAGCCCGGGGAGACCCACGAGAGCCCGGCTGCGCCCGGACCCCTCCGCAAAGAGCCGGGAGGGCAACGCCTGCCTGCAATGGGCACGGCGGCGGAGCAGAGACCCCCCCCAACGCCCCCGAGCCACGGCCGGGTCTGGCCCCAAAGCCTTTCGGCGCAGGGCCAGGAGCGTGCCCGGCTTTGCGCAGCGTCCCTCTCCAGCCAGGTTTGCTCCTCGTTACGGCTGGCGAGGCGCAGCAGGCAGGCCGGAGGGACGTTTTCCCCTCCGGATACCAACCCACCACGGAGCCAGCGCCGGCAGCGCGCAGAGGAGCTGGGGAGGACGCAGAGGAGGCGAGGAGGGCGCGGGGGGAGCCGTGCGCAGCTCAGCCCCCTCATTAAACACGATTTCAAAAAAATATTCAGTTTTCAAGGTGATAGTGCCAGGAGCGGCCGGAGGAGCCTGCCTCGCGCTATAGACCCTCCTGCCCACCCAAACCGCTGCTGATTTCTTCTGAAAGGTCCTGGGGATGGCAGGAGACGCAATAACCCGGCACCTCGCCTCGCGGCTCGTCGATCTGCCGTGGACCGCGGGGTTGAATCCGACGCCAAAACCCCAGCTGAGCTTTGCCACCTGGCTGTGGGTTTCGTGGGGGCAGCGCTTCCTAAGGGACTCCTCGAAAACAAAACGGGTCGGGAGTTTCACCGAGGGGAGGGCCGAGCTTTGGGGCCTTTTCTCTGGTGTCACCCCGGCGAAGGCTCCTAAGCGCCGAGTGCCTGACACCGGCACACATCACAGGCCACGGCCGGCACCCAGAGCATCCCGGAAAAATCCCAAACACTGGGTCGGGGGAAAAAAAAGAAAAGGTTATTTTCAATAGATTCATCTGCTTCTACAATAAAGCTTGGCTTTGTAATGAAAAAAAAAAAAAAAAATCTCAATTTCTTTACAACAGACCCACCCGACGGGCGCATCGCCGCAGCTTTTGGATTAACAGGTTAAAATGCCAGAGGTGCCCCGCGACGGCAGGGACCTGTCCGCCCGATAAACCGACGTCACCGAGGCAAAAAAGCCGAATTCCCAACTCCTCGGCCAAGGCACGATCACGCGCTCCCCGGGACGTGCCCGCCGGGATCCCGTACAGCCCCCGGCACGTCCCCGGCTCCGCACGCGCACGAGCGCCGGCTCCGATTTTAACACAAAACCGGGTGATTCAACACGAGGTATACATCTGCCGAAGCAACACAATTATCTCGTGGAGTTAAGCGTTGATGGATAGAAGTTTTAATTACCAAACCTTTTCATCCTCCCCCACACACAAAAAGTATATTTTCTGGCATGTTTATTTAATAATAAAATATGATAAAATTATATGTTAGCGGAATAAGTGCACGGTGTGTGTAAAGTACAAGACGAGCTGAAGTCTGTTTTGTCACCAGAGCTGGAAATATTAGCGCCTTTGATCTCTTTGGCTCCAAAGCAGCTCTAGGAGAGCGCGGCACGCGCGGCACATCGCGCGGCACATCGCGCGGCACACCCAGCCCGTGGCAGGTTCGGGGAGGGCGGACCCCGGCTCCCGCCCCCGCGCGTGCCGCCGCGCTCCCCCGCTCACGCAGGGCGGCAGAGATTGACAGCCCCGCTCCTGCACACGTCCCCGGCTCTTGATTTACCCAAAGAGAAGAGCAAGCACGAGCTAGCTGCCTTAATTCCCACGGACAGGGCTAAAAGGCGGCCCTGTCACCCATCAGTATCATTTAGGGCTTGGGAAGCGCCCGGCACCCGTGGGGAACGCCCGTTAGACCTCCGCGTTCACATCAGTCTTCATGTCGTTCGCTCCTTAGCGCCGGCGTCTGCTTCACGCACCCACGCCGTACGGTAACGCTAGCTGATGCGTCCCAGACGCCGGCACCAGGACGCGGACGCCGCCACGGCCCGGGAGCAACCCTCTGCTCCCAAACCCCGCTGTGCTAGCGGGGACCAGCAGCAGCCACAGCCTGTTTGAGACCGGCGAGGTACGTCGAGCTCGCTCGCTTCCCAGCGTATCGACGCACGGAGCTCGAGGTTCCCCCCTCCCCGGCGCTTTGCACCGCAGCCGACAAGAAATTCTCCAGCGGGAAATATTTTCCCACCCCCCACTCCGCGTTGGAAATTCACAGCCAACCTGCTAATGAGTCTTTGTGAACCTTGTGCCTTCTTACCTCTAATTTTACAGCCCGTTAGGACTGGAGCTCTGTGGACAGCCTCACATTTGGTTTCGAATTATAGGCTGAGTGGCTGTTCTCTCCTATTATTGTGCTGTCAATCTCGTATTAGCACATTATAATATGGTACACCGAATGCATCTGTTCTGTATATCACAAGTCCTAATTGTCATTTGTTGAGTCGCTTTGTCTTATACGATTGTTGAGCAATTATTTCATCCAAAGCAGCTTAAACTTTGATGACTGTATAGCGTTTACGGGGATCAAAGTAAAGCCATCAGCTGCTTCAGACGTTTCGCTGCGGGAAGAGGCAGCCGCGCCTGTCCCGCACACGCGTGGATGCCAATACATAAGCAACGAGGAGAGCAGGCTCGATGACCTGTAAGTTCTTGCCGTCTCCTTCTGCCTGAAGGGGAGCGTCGTTTGTCCAGGATGGTTAAACGTCCAGCGAACGCGTAGGTTATGAAACAGATGCAAAGTGGCATTTCTGCCAAGACCGCTCATGGAAAGAGGCTCTCGCGGCGTTTGGCACCAGCCGTCCCGTCCGTCCCCTCCGGTCGGGCAAGGGCTCGCTGGGGAATAACACGCCGCGCTTCTCCAGTGCTTTCCACCAAGGACGCTCGCCGAGGAAGCGCTCCTGCTCCTCAGGAGGCACGGAGAAAGTAAAGCAGGGCTTTGCTCGGAGGCGCCCGAGGGGGGTCGCATCCTGAACCAGCTCCGCCACGCAGACCGCCACCGAAGCAGAGGTGCTTGAATCCTGCCGGCCCCTGCGCGGTCCTGCGCGGGAGCGGGTGAGCAGAGGACGGGGCTGACGCAGCGCACGCAGCTTGGTTGTGCTTTACCACCCCACGCTCAGGCCCTCGAAGAGGCGCTTTGGTAGCTCGCGGGCCTCGCGCCAGCCCCTCCGCTCAGAAGTTGCTGCAAAGCCAGGACGGTGCCAGGCGCCGGGGAGCCGCTGAAGTCGGGGACGCTGCTGTGCCACGGCGCGGTCCCGGGGCACGGGAACCCAAACCAGCACCAGCCCCAGCAAGGCGAAAGCGAGGGGTTCATCGCCAGGGGCCTGGGCTAATCCCCGTAATATCTGGCTGACGACAGCGGGAAGGAATGCTGGGCCATTGTTTCTGGCGTTTCGGGGTTGGTTTTTTTGAAGTAGCCCAGGCAGGATTGAGAGAAAAAACCCACGCTAGGGGCTCCTTAAGCCCAGACAGTTCCACGAGCCAGCGAGGAGACGCAAACTGTGGGGAATCTTCTGCTTAAAACCGTCACCTTTAATGAGAGTTGAATTTCACCCGAGCGCTGCTCGGAAGCCCCCTCTTCGCCGGCCGCAAATCGCCGCCTGACACGACTAGAGCACGTCCCCATTAGGCGATTAAGCAGACCTCCTCCTCCTTTTGTTACAAGCTAATGACTTTCTTCATACAAGCAACTTTGCAAATAACGGGCGCCAGCCCCTGGAGCACAGAAACCTTTAGAAATCACGACTGCCCCCAACCCGGCGCCCGGTTGTTCGCGAGAGGAGAGTCGGGGCCGAGGCTGGGACATCACCAGCAAGGGGGCTTTGCCGGGGGCTCCAGGCACGACCCAAGCGCCTGGGCAGGGCTCGTTCCCCTGCCCTTCGCCCTGGGCACGGCCCAGTCCCCACGGGACATCCCCGCGGCTCTCCGGCCCCCCAGCAGCCCCGCAGCGTGCTGCTCACCGCCTCAGGCACAAAAAAAAAAGCACACGGCGCCGCCGCTGCTTTGAGCCCAACGCAGCCCGCCGGGGCATCACCAAGGGTCTGCAGGGCTCGCGGCCTTTTCCAGTCGCCTTCTCAGCTCCGGCCCCCTCTGCCGTGGAAGTGGTTTGCAGGAAGATGCTACGAACACGTGCGGGTCTTGAAGGAGCAGAGCCGAGGCGCCGAGCCGTAGAGCTGCACAAAGAAGCTCTGGGTCCCGGATGTGCACGCCGTCTTCTCGGAGCGGTTCGGACAGGAGACGGTGCTGGCAAAAACGATTTAAGTTTTTCCAAGTTCGGTTTGGGGGAGGGACGCTGAGAAGAGCAGAAAAAATACAGATTCCCGAGACATCTGGTGCCTCAGCCAGAGCCGGCCCTACCCCTTCCCCACACCCTGAGGGAGCAGCGGCACGGCCCAAAGAAACCTCTAAGGAAGTCGTCAAACCCCGCGATGCAAACAAATCTGGAGGAGCAGGTAAAAGGTAGTGCCGTAAACCGCAGCTCGAGAACACCGCGGCGGGCAAATTGCTTTTTAACAAGCAGACAAGTTCTATCAATAGCATCTGCCGTATGTTTTTATAAAGTGCAGAAATATGTTTTTAAAAGGCCAGTAAATAAAGTTCCTATCGATTTGATCTCAAGCGTAATCTGTTTTTCTGTCTGCCACCAGCAGCGGTAATAAAACAGAATCATGTAACGCGGCGTTTCGGCTAATGCGACTATACATCACGGCAGGGGCTGCGTGCTCGCTGGCCATCTATCATTTTCTATTGGGATTGCTTAGCTGCAGAATTTATAAACTTGCCCCAAATTGATGCGATGTCCAATTTTCTTTTCCAATTTATTTTCGGTTGAGCAAAGCAATATCGAGGCAGGACAAGGAGGCCGCATTTCCCGTCTACCCAGACGTCCCCACCCTGCGCCTGCTTCCTCCTCGGCCTGGGAAAGGGCCTGGCAGCAGCTCCTCTGCCGGCGTTTTCAGGAGGATGCCGCCACATGCTCCGATGGTCACGGTCAGCGTTTGCTCCGTGGCACGTCTTTGCGGCGGTGCCCAAAGGGTGATGCCTGCAGAGCAAGTTAGCGACGCTCAAAGAGTCTCCCAGCAAGGACCGAGCATCCCCGGGGCTGCATCTCACACCCGCCCAGACCCCTGCGGCACCAGGACGGGCCAACCGGCCGCTCCGCTCCGGCACAGGGCTGCGGGACAGGCGTTTCCCACACGCCCAAGGCGCGCGCGCGGCAGGTTTGTACGTCCGCGCCCAGCGAAAGGGTTTCCAGGGTACGCAAACCGTCCGTCACCGGCCTCCCCGTGCCCCGCGATGCCTCTGCTATCCCTCCGCGCAGGCCTGAACGCGCCGCTCGCGGACGCAGCGGGCAGCCATCGCACCACAAAGAGTCAAAGACGGGGTCTTTTGGGAAGTAAAAGCAATGTTCGGTAAAGCTTGGCTGCCGGGCTGCAGCGCCGCGATGCCTAAACTGGGGAAGCACCAACGGGTGTTGGTGAGATGCGTCGAAGTCCCCAGGCCGAGCAGGGGGTGACGCCCAGCAAAGCTCAGCTTTGCGCGATGCCGCCCCGCTTTCAGGGCCTTCCCCCACAAACACATCGACGTTGCCTTCCCCGAGGAGCATCACGGCTGCGAGCGGAGACCTTCGGCACAGGCAGGGCGAAACGTGGCCCCCGCCGGGCCCGTATCCGGGACGAGGGTGGGAAACGTCCCGTTCCCCCCTCAAACGCTCACAGATATTTCCAGAGATAAAAACAAACACTTTGCATTTGGCTTTTTTGGTGCTTGTTTTTCTTCAAGAGACAAAGTGTTCCACGGAAAGCAGACACTTCCTACACAAGTTTTCGTACTCAAACCCCGAGTTTTTCCTGCGGCTGATTTTGAGGGGAAAAAAATAAAATAAAAGCATAGCCAGCCCTTCACCCAGCCCGTGTCTCGCCGCTCCATCCAGAAGATCGCCGAGCCTCGGCGGGGCTGCAGCACCCCACCGTGCCGAGAAGCGTCGCGGAAAGATGGAGAGAACTTTAGCAAAGTGAGGTTTCCCATGCTCACTTGGGAATACTAAAAAAAGAATAAATAAAAATCAAGTTTCCCGACCTTAGAAATCCCGTCATAAACCATAAAAAGCGACCCCATCGCCTGTGCACGCCTCGCGCCGGTACAGGATGAGGCAACTCCTGTTCCCGCTCGCTTTAGGGTGATTTTGGGGGGGACAAAGAGTATCCCAAAGCATCCTTACAGGTTCAGGAATAAGAAAAATATATGTCCCTCTAGCGAAAGCTGGAGGCAATTCAGAGCCAGTTCTCTGCAACCAATTCAAGGTCGCCCAGCCCCTTGCCCAAAATTAACGCCCCGGTTTGCACACCGCGAGAGCTGGAAGGCTCCCGGCTGTGCGGCGCTGGGGATGTGTTTCTGGCTAAGGCTGGAGGAGAGAATAAATGCAAACCAAGGGAAGCAGCGGGGCCCGTGTCCTCAGATGCCGCCTCAGCGCAAGATGTGCCGAGTTGTCTTGGAAGGAACCGGTGCCAAATCTGCCAGCGGAGCCAAGCCATCAGCCAGCCCCGGTGCCGGCGAGAGCCGCCGGCCCTCGGCAACGGGCTCCCCGGGGACCTGCCCACCCCCCGGCGCCGCGGTTGGCATCCCATCCCCAAAACAAACGCGCGTGAGTGACGCACGCAGCCGGCTCGGGCACGGTTCGCTCGCTTGCTCTTGTTTCCACGTTCACAAGCGCAAAAGCCTGCAGCCCCCCCGGCACAGCCCGGCGAGGGTCTGGCTCCGCTTATCCCCCAAATCCTCCCCCCCAGCGTCGTTTACCGCGCAGGGCGGCATCCACCGGCATCTGTACGGCCAAGCCCCTTCCTTTCCTCCTGCTGCCGTTTGCTTTCCAGCGCAAAAATAAACGGAAGAGCAACTACCTCCATCCCTGGGAAGTTTCAAACTCCTGGAAAGCACTGCACAAGCGACGGGCGGATTTGTGCACAGCACCCTCTGCCAGGGAGGATTATTGTTTTGGAAGGATGAGACATCTGTAAGGGAAAGCTATGCGACAAAGCGTGTGATCGACAGGGGGAAGGGACTTTCCGGACGGCGACGAAGCAGCCAGGAACACTGATTCTTGACACTTCAAGGTAAAGCCAAGACGCACAAGACGCGAGTTTCTCCCTTCTTAGCTACGGCTGAAGGGTCCGCAGCTGCCGGCGTCGGAGCTGACGCCGGGGAAACCGCGCACCGCAGCCGTCGGGGCGCTGACAAGGCCTGCACCGGGGATTTGGGGACAAGGACTCCTCCGCAAGCCGATGCCGCAGCACCCTCNATACTAAAAAAAGAATAAATAAAAATCAAGTTTCCCGACCTTAGAAATCCCGTCATAAACCATAAAAAGCGACCCCATCGCCTGTGCACGCCTCGCGCCGGTACAGGATGAGGCAACTCCTGTTCCCGCTCGCTTTAGGGTGATTTTGGGGGGGACAAAGAGTATCCCAAAGCATCCTTACAGGTTCAGGAATAAGAAAAATATATGTCCCTCTAGCGAAAGCTGGAGGCAATTCAGAGCCAGTTCTCTGCAACCAATTCAAGGTCGCCCAGCCCCTTGCCCAAAATTAACGCCCCGGTTTGCACACCGCGAGAGCTGGAAGGCTCCCGGCTGTGCGGCGCTGGGGATGTGTTTCTGGCTAAGGCTGGAGGAGAGAATAAATGCAAACCAAGGGAAGCAGCGGGGCCCGTGTCCTCAGATGCCGCCTCAGCGCAAGATGTGCCGAGTTGTCTTGGAAGGAACCGGTGCCAAATCTGCCAGCGGAGCCAAGCCATCAGCCAGCCCCGGTGCCGGCGAGAGCCGCCGGCCCTCGGCAACGGGCTCCCCGGGGACCTGCCCACCCCCCGGCGCCGCGGTTGGCATCCCATCCCCAAAACAAACGCGCGTGAGTGACGCACGCAGCCGGCTCGGGCACGGTTCGCTCGCTTGCTCTTGTTTCCACGTTCACAAGCGCAAAAGCCTGCAGCCCCCCCGGCACAGCCCGGCGAGGGTCTGGCTCCGCTTATCCCCCAAATCCTCCCCCCCAGCGTCGTTTACCGCGCAGGGCGGCATCCACCGGCATCTGTACGGCCAAGCCCCTTCCTTTCCTCCTGCTGCCGTTTGCTTTCCAGCGCAAAAATAAACGGAAGAGCAACTACCTCCATCCCTGGGAAGTTCCAAACTCCTGGAAAGCACTGCACAAGCGACGGGCGGATTTGTGCACAGCACCCTCTGCCAGGGAGGATTATTGTTTTGGAAGGATGAGACATCTGTAAGGGAAAGCTATGCGACAAAGCGTGTGATCGACAGGGGGAAGGGACTTTCCGGACGGCGACGAAGCAGCCAGGAACACTGATTCTTGACACTTCAAGGTAAAGCCAAGACGCACAAGACGCGAGTTTCTCCCTTCTTAGCTACGGCTGAAGGGTCCGCAGCTGCCGGCGTCGGAGCTGACGCCGGGGAAACCGCGCACCGCAGCCGTCGGGGCGCTGACAAGGCCTGCACCGGGGATTTGGGGACAAGGACTCCTCCGCAAGCCGATGCCGCAGCACCCTCCAACCGGCTGTGACCCCCCAAGCCAGGCAGCTCACGGCGGGACACCGGGGGTGCAGGATGCCACCGCGGCACCCAAAGCCCCGCACAGCACCGCGCTTGTCCTTGTCCTCCTCTGCCCAGGGCACACACACATCCCCCCACACCCCCAGCACGGGGGTGGCCGGCCCGGGGTGCAGCACCCAGGAGGGGCCTCAGGTNAGCAAAAGGAAATATAAAATAAAGCGGGAAGGCACAGCGTAGCAAAAAAAAAAAAAGCACCTCACATCAGAGCAAAAAAAGGCACCACAGCGTAGCAGGAAAAAGAAATTTCATTTTCCTCTACCCACGGCGCAGCCTCAAACCAAACCCCTGAAGCAAGGGGAACGCGCAGGACAAAGCTTAGAAAGTCACCTGGATTTCAGGCGAAAGCTCAGCGAGCACAGCCCGAGCAGCCGATGACAGTGCTTCGGCAGCGGGACAGCGGTGCGCAGCCACGCACAGCACACCCGGCTCCCCAGGCTGGCCCCAGCACCCAAAGCACAAGCGCTGGGCGCCCTTGCCTGGCCCAGCTCCCAGCCGGGGCGGCACGGCCAGGCTCAAAGTACAAGCGCGCACGTGCGTAAGCAATCCTTTCCCGGCGGATTCCTCCCGCCGTGGTCTGGCTGTACCTTTGGTTAACAGAAGCGGGGAGCGATGCCACTCGGGACTCACCTCCTCAGCCTGGGGGTAGCGAACGCGGGGGCTGCCCCACTCCCTGCTGATCCGCCACCGGTACTGGCGGCACTTGGGGATGTACGTGCAGCCCACGTCGCCCAGCTCCGGGTAGATAATTTCTAAATCCCCTCTGAGGAGAAAAAAGGGGAGAAAAGAAGCCGTAGGGTGAGACCACAGCACGCAGGGCATGGATGGGCATTAGTGCCGCTTCCCAGCCAGGCTTGAGCTGCGGTCGCAATGCTGGCGGGGAGATGCAGGATCCAACCTGCTGTCACCAAAGGTGCTGGGCACCTTGTGCTCCAGGTTAAGCACCCTCCCACGCTGCAACATAACCACAGGGTCTGCTCCCTCTCCCGAGCAGCAGCAGCAAGACTTCAAACATTCGTTACAGCTCAGCACGACGCTCAGATTGCTCCCGGGGTTTTCCACAGTCTTTAAAAATCACGGTCCAGGCGGGTTAATCTAGGGCTTGAAGATGGAGAGCAGGAGAGCAAAGCTCTCCGAGCCCTGAGCCCCCTCTTCCCACTCGCGACAGGAAAGCAGGGACCAGCCTCCTCTTTATTTCGGGTGCCGGCAGCGCAACAACAGGTCAGGCACCTCCGGCTCCGACCTCTGCGTGAAGCCGCCGGGTGAGCGCGGTGTGTGGCTGGCACGTCTCGAGGCCACCCTGAAGATTGGCGGCCACCAACGTGACCCTGGCAGGAGGAGCCCTTCAGCCCTGCAGCCCGAGACGCTGCCGAGCAAACGCCGGCCAAGGGCCGGCGCAAACGTCGGTGAGAGTTCAGAGCAAGGCGCTTCTGCTCGCGGTTTGCCGGGAGGGTGGCGGGGCCAAGCGAAGCCTCCGCCTGCCTTAACCTAGAAGGTTGCGTTGCTCATATTTAGAGAGCATCGTGGTCAACCGAAAAGCAGCAGAAAGGGTGTTCTCGGTGCAGAAGCTCCCTGGAATGTGGGATATTAACAGCTCCCCAGAGACGAGGGGCACAGGCGTGCCACCGCTCGCCCAGCCCTGCCTCCCATCTACAGCAAGCCACAGGCAGCGAGCGCTTAAGCCAAGGACCTCCGCTATCAAAACGCTTGATAAAGGGCTGTCTCAGCGGTGGTTCAGCAGCAAACCGCCTGTTCGCAGCTCCGGGAGAAGCTCCCCAGGCTTCTTCCTCTTCCCATGCCCGCACCTCGAGCATTAACATCTCCGGAGGACAGGAGTTGAGATCTGCGTGGGACGACCTATTCTGGGACTTTCCTTCCCCAAAAGTAGCCTCTTTCCTCTGAAATTTTCCTGCAGAAAACATTTACCATCCCCGATGCTGTAAGTCGCTTTAAAAGCCTCTGCAAAACAGACCGAGGACCGGCTCGGGCTCACCAGAGGCACCGAGATCTCAGCTCGCGTAAAACAAGAGCAGCGCAGCGTGGCAGGCACTGCTCTGCTTCGCTCTGGCCCAGATGCCTGGCGAAAGGAAGAGAGCACCCAATATTTACAGCCCTGGCAAAGGGGATGCTGCAATTAACTGTCCCGGGAGGCGACAGCCCGGGCGCAGGGGCAGTGCTTGTCTGGACGCCCAGGGCTGGCGCGGTTTGGAAAGGAGACATCAGGGAGTCACTCACCTGCAGAACTTGCTGTCCACGCTGCTGAGCATCTGGAAGAAGCAGGTCTGTGAGGGCTCATCCTGCCAGGGGGGCTGCTCCCCCCGGGCAGCGGTGCTGAGCAGGCCAGCAGCCAGCAACACAGCACCCAGCAGCTTCATCCTGCCCTGCGGGCACCAAGAGAGGGTCAGTCCCACGGGCAGAGCTGTGACCCGGTGTTGCCCCCTCAGCCCCTGCTAGCAGCCACAGCATCCCCATCGCCGTGCCCTGGTTCAGCGCCCCCCAGGATGAAGCTCCAGGCAAAGCACACCCATCCACACCCTCACGCAAGTTTCCCCCCCCCCCGCCCCACTTCCACAGCATTAATCCCAGTGATGCCAGAAGTGAACTGCGTTTCCCGCTGTGCCAGGAAACACGGAACCCCCGGCGGGATTGCAGCAAGGCCCCACATCTCAGAGCACCCATTTTTCGCCCACCTGCGGTGGAGGAAGGTGCATCACCACCCCCCCGGCCGCAGAGCACCAGGGATGTGCACGTATGATGTCACAAGCTGGGCAGCCCAGCCATGATCACCACGACGGTGATCGCCGTGACACCGCGCTCCAAGGCCGGGCAGCACTGAGAGGCGACGGAGCCCCCGTCTCCAGGTGCTGGCCCTGCTGCTCTCCCTAGGACTCCAACATGAGGGAAAAGATGAAAAACGGGTATCCCGCTTGGTCACGGTCTAACCGAGAGCGTTACCGATGGGCGTACGACCGGCCAGGACACGCTGACCGACATCCTGACCTGGCGGGGAGCAGCGCCAGGGCCCACCTTGAACCCAGCCACCCCTCCAGAGCCAGGGCAGAGCTCTTCCCGCACGAGCACCGTCGTTGCCACGCGTTTTTAAAGTCTGTAGAAAGCACAAGCCAAGCTCCAAGGATGAGGGGAGCCGGGCTGTGAGGTTTATACACCCGCGCTCCTGCCAAGCCCAACGTGAGCCCGCCCCTCCCAAGGTGCCTGCGGCAGCCTGCGGCACCCGGTGCCAGGGCCACCACGGCCGGCCGTGCCGAGGCACTTACCCACTGGGTCCTGGGCACGGGTGAGCAGCTCCGAGGTACAGCCTGGAGGTTTGAGGTTGCCGTGGAGATGGTTTCCCTGGAAGGAAGGGAAGAAGGGACCGGGAATGAAACACAGCCCGGGGAAGGGGCAGCTCATCCCCTAAAGGAGCATGACAAGAGGCAACGCGTTTTCATCCCACCCGTCCCACAGCAACCTCCTCCAACCGACCCGCCAGCTCTAGGTCCTCACCCGGCCCTAATTCCCCCCTGCTCCAGCAACTCCCCAGCTAATTAGAGGGGACGCTACCCAAACATTTATTTGCACGAGCCCATCTTCTCCATTGCCTAATCAGTTCTGGATGAGGCACATGCAAAAAAAAAACCCGCTGTCAGTTGGGAATAGGCATGACAACACATACCGTATCATTATATAATGAAGTACCGGCACGCAGAGCGAACACGAGTACGCACTAGCGCCACTGTCATTATGGAGAGAAAAAGGCACCAGGCTTCACTAATTAGAAACATTAATGTATCGGGAATGATCTGGAGGTTTAGGGGCTAATGGCTCCAGTTCCCACGCTACGAGACGGGCAAACCCCGTAATTAGAGCCCTGATCCCGCAAACAGGCTCACGTGAGGAACGCTTTTCCCATCGGAGTCAGGAGCGCTGCTTTGCATGAGTCAGGATCACCAAAACGGGCTTTACGTCCTCGCACGCTCTCGCAAGCCGGCGGCTTGATAATCCGGGGGAGCGCCGCAGGGGGGGTCGCAGCCCCACGCAAGGCGTGCCCGGGGGGCGGTTAACCACGGCAGCTGCCCAGGTTATCGACCAGGTTAACTCCCCGCTGCAGAAAGGCGGATTGCTTAGAAAAGCAGGACTTCCCTTCGGAAGGCACCAACTCGGCTGGAAGCTTGGCAGGCGAAGGGACAGTGGCCTTGACCAGGACAGACGTAGGCACTCGGACACCACGAGAGCCGCAGGCATGGACTTCCCCCGCCACAGCGACTCTCACCGTGGTAAATCCGTCCATTTTTGCTGTTTATCTAAGCACAAAAGCAACGAAGTTGGCACAGGGCTTGCACGGCAGCTCAGACCCCCGGGTCTGTCCCAGGGTGGCACAGGAGCGCCAGCACTTTGCAGTAACCAGCTGGTTCCCGCAGTAACTTTGCAGCGGTTACTTTGGGTGACCACTTTGCAGAGGTTACCCAAATAACAGCAAAGCCAGAGTACGAGCTCCGAACAGGGGTCTTTTCTTTTAAGCCTAGAGGCAGAGAGAAGCCCCTCACGCAAAGGCAGCATCACCCGCTTCCATCTGGCGACATCCCGAGAGCATCGCCGCTCAAGGGTTTGCCGACAGACGAGGCGCAGCGGGGTCCCCCCAAGGGATGCTCTGGAAGAAAAACCCACCGGAGCAACGGTTTCTCTCGTGGCATCCTGTGCAAGAAACTATGGCTTTCTCTCTAAAAGGTATTCACAGGGGAATTACCAGTATCCTGTCTCTCCCTGCTTAGGGGATGGAGTTGAAAAGGCAGTGGGAAGCCCTCAGAGCAAACTCGCCTCGCAAGGGCGTAAAGCACACGGCAAATTCACGCCGCCAGAGCCGGACAACTGCTCCCGTGCTAACCCTCCCGCAAGGTCGGACAGGCTCCCGGGGGGGCACAAAGCCAAGGGATGGTTTGCTTTTTAGACACATGCACAGGACAGCGTGAGTCAAGAGCTGGCAGCGCTGCTGGCTGTGCTGCCAGGCTGTAGCACACCTTCCCCGACACAGCCCTGCCCGCGCTCCGGGCCCGGCAAACACACGCGGGGATGGGTCGTTTCCATTGGCGTCCATGTGCTCCGGTCTGCCTGCGCCTGGAGCTCTCACAGCCGGGGAAAACTGATAAACCACACGCCCAAGCGCCCGCACCGAGCGGCGTCCCCTTCGGAGAAGGATCGTCCCATGGGAAAAAGCACATCTCGTGGCGTCGAGCCAGGCGCGGAGTGCGAGCCGGCCTCCTCTCCCAGCAACCCAGGGGCGCTTGCATGTCGCCTCTCCTGACCGAGCGGCGCGGGACCGCGGGAATCTCGTCTTTCCTGCTGCTGGGAAGCCTCGGGCGCAGCGCTGCAGCCATGCGGCTCGGAGCACGGGGAAACATCTTCACCCAGCATTTCCCCCTCCGGGCCAGAATGAGATACAGGTGCTTCACTCATTTTTTTGTTTGTTTTTTTGGCAAAGCCATTATGGAAAACACTACTGTAAAAGCCCTGCTGCTTCTCAGTTTCATCACTTCTGCACGGGCCACGCGCGGGTCTGCCTTGCCGGGCAGCAAACACGGCCCTGGGGATTTAACCACGCTCCAGCTGCGCACTGCATCTTGCCCTGGCCTCTCCTCCCTTCCCTGTGAACCCCAGCAGATGGAGAGGAAGGAATTACTTCAGCTGCTTTTAGTGTGAAGGATGGCTTGCAGGAGCCCGGGCACGGAGCCACGTGGGCTGCGCTCCCCGCCTTTCCCCGCGCCCCATCCTCGCACAGCCCCGGGTCACAGGACCGGGAGGTTCCTGACTTCCAGCAGGAAACGACACGCGAAAAGAAAAATCAAGTTTTCACAGGTACCGTGTCCAAGCAGCGGCTTTCGGATGGATGCGTTGGGTTAACCGCATGAGAGGAGCCGCGACGTGAAGCCCAAGGCAGCAAAGCGCCGCCGTGCCGCTATCGCTCCTGTTCGTTGGGAGGAGGCGCGAAAGCAACGCGCGCATTTCCAGCGAACCAAGGCAGGCCCAAAAGCTGCGAAAAAGCCTTTCACGGTTAGCAAAGCTAAGCCATAGGCAAGGAAATCATCGTTTTCTATTAATATTAGAGATGAAAGGGCTCTTAATAAAAGGAAACTACCTTAAGGCAGGGGAGGAAGGGAGAAGCGCGGGGCTTTCTCGGACAGCCGCAACAAAGCGTGCGCGGAAGCCAAAGCGCTTGTGTCGGGAGCCAAGTCACACACATCCGCTGATCCGCGGGGCCACAAAACAGCTGCTGGCAGAGGAAAGGAGGCGGCGGCGCTTTGCAGGGGAGGCAGCAGGCCACCCTGGGTGCTGAGCCCCCCCAGCCCAGCCCATCACGCCTTCACAGCCCACTTGACGCTCTCCTAAAGCCCCGTAAGCTGCTACCAAGGTCCCAAAATATTCGCCAGGGCGCACTGAGAGCGCTAGGGCACAGCTCAGCCGAAAATCAAAGTATTTCATGCAACATCAGCTGAATCTGGCAGGCTCTCAAAGCTTTCACACGCAGTACTTGCAGCTCCGGTGCAGTTTGCTTAATGCTGGGCTTCAACGCGAAAAAAAATCAGTGTTTCCAAGCGAGAATTTCCCCATAAATGTTCGTAAAAGACCAGCTTTTTATTCTGACACAGGCCAAAAACGTATTGTTTGCGACCTTTGGAATTTCCCACCCGAGCCGCTGGCTTCCTGTTGATGTTAGTTTAAGATTAACCAGTGCCATTTATAATCCACCTCAGTACTTCTTCTGCCCTAACCCAGCACTAAGTCCCTGCACCGTAAAAAGCCATTTTATCTCGTGGAATCTACGTTTACCTCCATCCCATTTCATGAAGCAACCTCGGCTTTGCCCAGACATTAATTGCCTGCAGGGACAGAGCGCGGAGGCATCGCTGGGCTTGAGTCTCCCCAGCCCCGTAACACAGGAAGCCTCGCACACTGGGGTTTTTTTTTTCCCCCCTCCCAGTTTGTTTCAGCCTGCAGCAAAGTTTAACTCACCGCTAAAGTCCGCTAGATTCCCTTTCTAGTCCCTAAAATCCCTTTCTTGCCCCAGAGCCAAGACTGCTGCTTTGCTCTAGCGCTCGCGAGAGCAAGGATTGCTTTTGCGTCGCAGGAGCGAAGGCATTTCTGGGCGATAAACGAGCGCCTTGCACTCCCACCCAAGACCCCCACGCACTGGTCCAACGCAGCCGCTGCAGGAAGAGCTCGGCTCTTCTGCCAAGCTCCAGCATTTTCTTCTGATTTGGGCTTCTCCCTGCCTCGGTTTCCCCACGGGGATGTCACAGGGGGTGCTGGGAGCAAAGCACCCGAGAAACTCATAGAAACCGATTCCTGCAGTCTGAACAGCAGCTGACAAAACTGGTTGTGTTGTCGATGCCCACCAGCGAGACTGTCAGGAGCAAAGGGCTCGGCGGAGCCTTGGCAGCCACGGGAATTCCCTCAGTCTTTGGCTTGCAGGAAGCCCATTTTTCAGATATTCTTTTTTTTNGTTGTCGATGCCCACCAGCGAGACTGTCAGGAGCAAAGGGCTCGGCGGAGCCTTGGCAGCCACGGGAATTCCCTCAGTCTTTGGCTTGCAGGAAGCCCATTTTTCAGATATTCTTTATTTTTTCCCCAGCAATCAGCCAAGGAAACAGAAAACCACATCCCCTCGCCATTCATAACCTGCTGCACCTCCAGCCATGCCCTGGCAACGCTGTGCCTCTTATCTCGCCTCTTCACAGGCTGTCCTCACATTTCCCTCTTTGCGCGGCCAACAAGCTCGTTCCCTGCTTCAACCCAACGACCACAAGGTCGTCTTCACCTTGCCCCAGCCAACCCGCAGGGCAAGACCTTTCCGAATTAAAAACAAAAAACCAAAAAAACCCCACGCCATACATTTGCATCTGCACTGATTTGTGGCGCCAGCTCTCCTTCTTAGACAACGTTCAGGTTCTGGGAAGAGTTATGTGGATTTAGGGGACGTGACAGCTTTACGCAGCTCCGGTGGTCTCCAGTTTTCCCGGGTCTGACTGGCGCGTGCAAGGATCAGGAGGTACAAACCCAGGTTGTCACTGCAGAAAACAAAGCTGCGCTCAGCTAACTGCCCAGCAGCAGCACCGGCCCTCGCCCGTGTTACCAGCGTAAGATGAATCTGAACCTCCTCGGGGGAAAACGGATTACATCACTAGCTAGATCATACCAGTGCAAGAGGTCCGTCGCTGAGCCTAGGTGTCTGGGTCTCTACAACGTTAATAGGGTGCTGGGGCGAAGTACAGAGCAACGCGTTTGCCTCCACAGCTCCCAAACGCCGGCCGCGCAGCCCGCCGTGAGCCTGCGCGGACCGAAACAGCAGAGCTTCACGTTTTACGAGACACCGGGCGCGGATGCACGGTGCAGCCTCAGAGACGAGCAGAGAAGGATTTTTGGCTTTTCTCTTTTTACCTGCCAAAGCCCCGGGTCTGAACTCTCACCCTGCCTGCCCCATTTTCCTAGCAGGGAGCTGCGTCCGGCCAAGCTGGATTAAACGCTGCTGCTGCCACCACCGGCAGCGGAAAAGGTCCTGAGTGACCGAGGGCGAGGGGTCAGAGCCCCAAAAGGGGGACTGGGGCTGCAGCATCCACCCCCTCCTGCAGCACCCTCTGAGCACGCATCTCTACGTCATCGGGGAGGGGCCGCACGACGCTTTCTGCCCTTCGAAGTCGCCGGCACCTTGCAGGCTCCTGCACTCGCATCCCCCCAGGAGAAGACGCAGCGCAGCACGAAGCGAGCACCGGCAAAGACCCAGGGCTGCTGGAAGCCCCCAAAGCCTTCCCTGGCAGCCGAGAGGCCCCCCCGAGCACGAGCCCCTCTTGCTGTGCCTTAGCTGGGTATGGCAGGAGCTCTCAGAAGACGAATACGCAGTATTTGCCAGGCAGTAAGCACGTAGCTGGGTGCAGTCCCTCGAGCCTGGCAGCAGCCCACAGAGCCGCCCCTGCGCCGCAGCATACGGGCATCGTCCCTTCTCCTGCCAGCCCGATCCCTTCCCAAACCCCAGCCCCAGCTGCACCACAAGCAGGAACACGGTTCGGCTCCTAACGGCGCCCAGAGCCCGAGCGCTCGCCCCAGCACGCCTGCACGAGATGCAGCAGCACCTTCACCCGCGACATTGCACGGCTCAGGGACGCGGCCGCACGCCTCCGCGCCCCGTCCAAATCACACGGGCACCCATCCCATCCGTGAACTCCTCTGCCAGAACTGCAGCTGGCACCCAGGAGCCGGCTGGCACCCTTTCGGCAAGGGTCACCGGGCAGCTGCGGCGCGCACAGCGGCTTCGGGAGCCGAGCCTGGGGGAGGTGACCTTGGCAGCAGGCATCGCCGCGAGCCGCCCGGTTGCACGCTGTCCTGGTTCAAGCTCGCGGGCGGGATGTGCAGCGTTGCACAACCTCACCTGCCAGAGCCCACCATGCCACGGCAGGCGCCTTGTGACTGCTCCTGCCGGAGCTGCAGCTCTTCCCGGGGAAGGTCTTCTATTTTGGGGAGAATGTTTTCACTTGGCCTATATTAAGCGCATACGTTTCGCAGTCACAAGGCAGAGCTGTGCAGGAGCCTCCTTTCCTTCGGCGCCAGCAACTCTGCAGCTTGGCAGATCTCAGCGGTGCTGGCACGCACGCAGCCGAGCCCGTTGCTCGCCGGGGCGCTCGCTGCCTCGTGCAATGAGCTCCCGTTCACAGACCCGCTGCGGGGCCGCTGCAACGGCTCCCCTTTAAGTTTCAGGCTCAAGCTCCGGCGTTAAGGACCCCCCCCAACCCCACTCCCGGAGAAGGGGAATCCACTAAGCGTCGCTGGGAACACCGCCACACAGCAGCGTGGAGGCGAAAGCATTGGGAAACCCTCAGGTGTGGCCTCTGCTCAACCTACCGCCGCCCCGCGCTCCCCAGGGACGCGGCACGGGCAGGGTACGGCACAGGGACTGGGTTACGGAGGGGTCACCCACGCGCTTTCACCTTTCTTCCCTCTTCTCCGTCGTTCTCCGGGACACCGCGCCCTGGCGAGAAGAGGCATCTCTGCCCCATACCTCGCGGGTGCCCTAATTGTGATTACAGCCCTTTAGGGATGACAGCAAAAAAATAAACCCATTCCTGGTCCTTGACATCTCCCCGAGCCGGGCTGGGTGATGCTCGTGGGAAAGCCCTGGGGCAGCGGGTTAATGAGGAGCTGGGGATGAGGAGGAAGCATCCTCGGCTCTGACTCAGGTCTGGCTGAGCCCGGCCCCACGAGTCGCGCCGCCAAGGCCGGCGGGGGCCGGCCGCTTCACCCACCCTGCTGCTGCCCCCAGCCAGCCGGGCACAGGGACCTACGTGGAATTTAGGCCGGCTGAGCCGGGGGATGTCTAAAAATAGCACCGTTTCGGATTCAGCCTGCACGTGGCGCTTCCCTCCAGTCCCCAGTTCGTCTTCTCCCTCTTGCAGGGGCTCTCTGCAGCCCGCGCTGGGGGGCACCGCCGGCAGGACCCTTCGTTAAGTCGGAGGGCAGACTGCTTAAACTGGTCCAAATCCCCAGGGCTCATGCACTTATACCGGATTAACCTTCGCATCAACAGACAACCAACTTGAGCTAAACTGGCTTAACCCTTCCTTCAGCGGGTTTAACTGGTCTGCCACGGGGGGCTCGTACGGGTTTAACGAGCTCAGCTACGGCGCTTGCCCAGGAAGCGCTGAGCCCCCAGCACGGCCCNCTTTGTCCCCGCTGCTCCCTCGTCGCGCTCGGGTCGGGCTTTGCCGTTTTCGCAAAGCGCTGGTTGGAGACTCCTCCCGCCTGCTGCGTCCAAATGGATCTTAAGCCCATAAAAACCTTCTGTCTGAGCTGCCATGTCCCTCCCCGGCTGGCCGCGGAGGGAAGGCTGAGCTCTCCGAGTCCGGCTGATGGGGCTGGGGAGCCCACGTGGATCCCGGGGCAGCTGCCCTGAGCAAGGAGACCCTTGGGGGGAACCCTCTGAGCACGGGTACCTTTTCCAGAAGGTTTTTCCGCTCCCCCCTCCCCAGGCATTTGCTCCCAGACCCTTGGCACTGTGGCTCTGAAGCGGCCCCCAAGGTGACCCCTGCTTACTGCAGAGCCCCTGCCCTTACACCCCAACAAACCGACCAGCTGCAAAACAAGAGCGAGAGCAGCCTAACACCCCCCAACACACAGCAAGCCAGCCCGCCCCGGCCTTTTCCACCTACCCCTCTTGACACCACCAGTACCCCCAGTCGCACAGCGGCAGAGGGGAGCCCGTGCCCAGCCAGGTCTGGCAGAGCCGCAGGCGGTTCCTTGGCAGGGCTGAGCGCTGGGGCTGGCTCAGAGGCTGAGCAGGGAGGGGGCAGTTTGCAAAGGCAAGGGCTGGCGCCCTCCCCAGGGTGACCCTCACAGCTGGGACGCAGCGAACGCCGCAGCTCGCGGCGCTCAGGGCCGTTCGCAGGGTGCTCCGCGCCGCGCAGAGCGAGCAGCTGCGACCCAGGCATCGCTCTGCGCAGGCGACGTCTTGCTCGCTGTGTGACCCAGCGATACAGGAGCCGCCTTAGCGCCTGCCACAAAATCAGGCGTAAAGATCCCCCCGGCTTCGCGTTCTAGCTCGGCTCGGGCCGGCGCAAGAGGCTCTGCCTCCCGTGAGAACGCGCGTGAGTAAGCCCCGGGTGCCGGCCACGCACAGCAGCGGAGGCGCCCGGGGCATCTCAATTAGAAGGTGAGGCAAGACCTGCACCCGCGGAAAAAAACCCCGCCACGCGCGTGCCGAGCGGCGCGTTCCCGCCTCGTATCGGCTCAATCGGTACCTGCGGACGGCGTTCTCCAGCGGTGCTGCAGCCCCTCCAAGAAGAGCAGCCTGAGCAGAGCCGGCTCGGGCCCAGGGGCTCCTCCTGCCCCCTTTTAAGCCCCACGGACCCTCGCTGCCCATCAGCCCACGAGCTCCCTCCTTTCCCATTGAGTCACCAGCTGGTCCCGCTGAGTCACCCACTCCAACCACCTCTCCTTTCCGTAGCCCGTGGCCGTTTCCCCGGTCCCTTGGTTCCCATTGACTCACCGGTGCTCATCCAAAGCTCAATCCTCCCCTTTCCATTCCCATCCCGGTCACCTCTGGGCGCTTTGACTCACCCTGCCCTGGGACCTGCCTTCCTCCTCACCGGCACACCCGCGGCATCCCCGCCGAGCTGCGGGGAGCATCCCAGTGAGGGACACGCAGCCCGGGCAGCTCGCGGCTCCCGAAAGCGCCTTCCGACCCGTGCAGAAGTGCCGTTGCCAAGCCCCGAGGCTGCAGCGAGAGTTTGCTTTCTCTTGCCCTGCCTGGCATCTTCCGCTGTGTTTTCTTCCACGGACCGTGCGAGAAACAGCAAAAGATTTGCAGAACCGAGGTGTAACCGGTGGCTCTAACGCATCCCTCCACACTTCCCATCCACCCCCCCGCCGCCCCGTCCACGTTCATTTTCTCCAGCTGCAATACAGGAAGCATTTAGGAATGAGTCTGGAAGACTGTGGAAGCGTAGGGAAATGGGAGTTTTGGGAGCGAGGGGCCCCGGCGCGTGCCATGCCGTCGGCATCGGCGCGCCCACAGCGACTCCTCCGAGTGGAAAATTCCCGTCCGTTGAGTGCGGATTGTGGTTCGACAGGTTTTAGTCCCGGCCCCTTTACTTGTGTCAGTGCAAAAACTCATCCCTAGGGCATTTGTTTGGATCACATGGGTGAGCGTATAAAAATGGGTCCTACCTGCCCAGGCCAGTTAGCACCTCAGGAAAGCGAAGGCAGCTGCTGGAGCGGACGGGAGAGCCGCAGGACGGTGCAGAGCCGGTGCACGCAGGTACCCGCGCCGGCTGCCCGGAGCGAATTTATCCCCCATTTTTTCCCCAGGGCTTCGCCAGGACTGGCCCCGGTAGTGGCGATGGGGGTATGGCGAGGCCGAGGGCTTCTCCGCCGTGCTGGGGAGCTGCGGGGGGTGCGGTGGGGTGTAAGGGTTAAGGTTTGGAAACGGGTGGGCTGCACTGGAGCGGAGGTGATTGATGCCACGGGAGTTGCTTGAAGTGTTATCGCAGGCTGTTGCCAGCCCTGTGGGCTGACGCCGACGCTCCGGCGCGGGTGCTGCTCTCAGCTCCTGGTTCCCTCATTGCCCCTTGGCTCCCCTTCGAGCTGTCGGGAATCGGGCTGTCAGACCCCGACGGGGCTCTGCGGGACGTGTTGGTGGCAATCGGGGTTTAACGAGCCACCAGAGCGGCAGAGAGGAGGGCGCTCGGGCAGAGCCACGCGCGAGAAGGCACCGAGTTGTGGGGGCAAAGTTTTCCAGCATGGGCCGGCTGCCACCCTGCTGTCCCACAGGACCAGAGCGGACAACACCGGCGACTCTGCATGGCCACTACGTGCTGCTTCGATAATCACAGTAAGGGGCGTTCGTGTCTCCTTCATCGGGGACGTCCATGCAGGCACCAAACGCTGCCGTCACCTCCCTGCCTGCCTCGCTCGCCGTCTCCCGCTGCCTGCAGCCGGACGGGCAGCACCGCTGCCGCGTTGCTTGGCCGGGAGCCGTTAGGGTAGGAAGTGGTTTTGGAGGCTTGGGTGCTGTTTCACAAGCGAGGGCACGAGGCACCTCTGCTCTGCCGTGGGCCGGGCTCTGCGGCGGGGAAAGGGGGTGACGCTCCTGCTCACCCACCTGTGGGCCTCTGCGCCGGGGGGTCCTGGCCTGCCCCCAGAGCGGGCTGCTGGTGGTCTCACACCGCCGTGTCCCCTCTTTTCCTGCCTTTCAAACAGCCATCGCTGCTGAGACGGACTCGGGCAGCTCCTCCGCTCCGTCGCTCACCCGCTCCGGGGGCTCTGGGACCCCGGCTGTTTTCTCCCCGCCGAGTTTTGCTTCTTCCCCTTCCGCTGCTCTCCATCCCTACGGACGACAGTTGCTTAGAAACAGACTCCTTGTTCTTTGATTTTTTTAGATTTTTTAATTATTTCTTTTTGAATGTGGAGATACGCAAGCCCCCTCCCCCCCCCCC
>VZSC01008340.1:43843-71657 GCA_013398225.1 Steatornis caripensis | reverse complement strand
GAGCGGCACCGGCGCCGCCTCCCGCCTGAGCGCGGTCCCCGGGACGGCCCGGGGTGGGGGGCGGGGGAACCGGGCAGCCCCGGGTGGTCGGGCAGCCCCGGAGGGAGCCGGGCAGCCCCGGAGGGAGCCCAGCAGCTCCCCCCGGCGAAGGCAGCCGGGCATTTGCCGCGGAGGGGGCGCGGGATGTCGCCTCCCTCCCCGCCCGCCGCCGCCCCGCTCCCGGGGGTCCCGCGTTCCCTTGGGGGGAACAGGAACCTGCTCTGGAAGGGGCCTCAGCACCCCCTGGCCTCCAGCAGTTCCCGGGAGGCGACCCGAGCCTCCCCAGCGAACACACGCACCCGAACAGACCCAGGGAGAGGGGCTGAGCACCCTCCTGGGGGCCCCTGGGCACCTCCCGGGCAGGGGACTCGCACGCCCCCCGCGGGACCCGAGCATCCCTGGAGAGCGGAGCCCAAGCTCCCCCTCGCCCAGCCCGGTACCCCCAGCCGCCGCTGGCATGTTAAGCCCAAATTTAGGAGCTGGGTGGAGGCAGGAGCAGCATTAGGGCCAAATCCTGTTCTCATTAAAGCCGGCACGGCTGTCCCGGCAGCTGGATCAAAGGTGAGTTGGGCTCATCGCTGTGACGGCCAGCCGCCGCTCAGCGCGCGTGACGGGGGTCTCTCTCCATAGGTGACCCGGGACGGGGACAGCAGCAGCACCACCATAACTCAGCAGCAAAGCGTCGCCAAGCCGCTCCTTCCTCAGAAGTGCCATATGGCGAGATTGTTTTCGGAGTAGTTATTTATTCCTCGCTTTTAAGTGTCTATAGGCGTTTTTTAGGGTGACCCGCGAGGCCGGCTCTGCCCCCGCAGTCTCTGCGAGGCTCCGGGAGAAAACAGCCGCTTGTTCCCAGACCTAAATAAAGAGCAGCTCGGCTGCGAATACCCTGACACTCGTTTCTGAAATCTGTTTGCAGCTCAACAGATCGTGCTGGGTAATTACATTATGCGAGCGCGCGATGCCGGCAGTGGGAATCCAACGCAATGCTCTCCTCATGGAAAAAACCAGCCTGGTTTTCGGCAGAGCCAGGGCTGGAAAACCCTTGGCTTTAGGCTCGTTCTCGTGCTCTTATCCATGCCATGTGAAATTCGGAGAGCCTTTCCACCTGGCGGCTCGCTCCTGCTTGTGTGGTGCCGAGTCTCCGCAAAGCCACCCGTGCCAAATGCCGCCACAGCCGAGGGCACGGGCAGCGTCACGGCCGAGCAGCGACCACCACCCCGGCCAGAAAGGTCTTTTTTTCCCCAAAATTCACTCTGGAAACACCCTTCCTGCAGATAACAGGGGGGGATAGCCAGGTAGGGGCCAGGCGCGTGGCAGAGCTGCCCTTCAACTCATTTAGTCCAACTCACAAAACGTTTTAGGGGTTGGGGAGGGTGCAAGTGGGGCACGGCCCCGTTGCTTTGTGTGCTGCTGAGGAGCATGAGCCGGTCCTGCCGCGCGTGTCCCGCACGGCCCCTGCCCCATCGCTCGCCCCCCCCCAGCCTCGTGTCGTACAGAAATACAGTAACACGGCGCCTGCCTTGCCGCAGAGGCTAAATAAAGCAGCAGGAAGAGCTCTTGAATACCAGCAGGGCGATACATAAACACGTACGTGGATGGCACGTATGCTAATGCGGTTCTATAGCCTGAGAGAACTGGCGTGCCTCGTATCGATGCGAGCTGCCTTCACGGCCGGAGGAGAGTCTCTGGGAAAAGCCACGCTCGGCATGAGCCGCCCCAGGCTCCGACGTGGGGAGAGCTCGGAAAGATGGACGTCAGCCAGTGTCCGGTCTGCCTCTCCTCTTTGTGAGAGGAAAAGCCCAAAGACTCCGGTGACATTTCTCTTTAACAATTCTGGAATTAATCTTGCTCAAAATCCCAAGAAGCGGAAACACAGATGGAAAATGTAATAAATGGAACTTTTTTTTTTTTTTTGGACAAGGTTTAACCGAGCTAATTGCGTCGCTAGGCGTATCTCACAAAAAAAAAAAAAAGGGTGTTGTGGTTATGACTGAAAATACCATTCACATAAAATATACAGATTTTTCTCGCACTAGATATATTTATATGAAGAGGACGGGAAATAGCAGCTGTTCACTGCGAGCCTGCGCTATCACCAGCCGAGTATCTTCCATCCCAGCGTTTCAATAACCGCATTGTTACCGGCGGGGATGGCCGCACAAACTTGTGAGCTCTCTTATCTCATACATAGTTTCCCTATGATTTTGCTAACGGGATAAAAACGATAAACAAAGCAACAGAGTGACAACTAAATCCATCTGGCGCTCAGCACCCCGCTCCCTTTCCTGGGGGCCGACGCTTTTGCAGGGATCATTTGCAAATCCCCGGCGCTGTGCCGACCCAAGGAGCGCTGCTGCCGGTGCTCAGCACCCCTCCGCGTGATTTTTTAGCATGTCCTGCTAGGAAAATTCGGCCCAGACCTCGGCGTCCCCCCGCGATGCTCGGCTTTTGGGAGGGCAGCCGGCGAGCCTTGCGGGGTGCGTTTGGGGACAGGGGCGTCGCTGCTGCTCGACAACGCCTGGCACAGCATCAGGGCTCCGGCTCTGGCTGCAACGGAGGTTTAGAAATTCTTCCCTGGGCCAGATAGGAAAGCAAATCTCAGCTACTGTGAAGAGGCTGTGCTCGAGCTCCGGATGGTTTCTCAGCCCATAAGGGGAAGAAAATAAATAAAGAAAGCCCAGCGCAGAGCCACAACAGCCGCCGCGTTGCTATAAACTGCAGCGAGGAGCTGGACCTTGCTCCGTTTCTCGCATTTTCTCGGGGGATTTCCAAGGAAGCTCTTCCTTCCCTCCCCATCCAGCCTGGAGTGGATGAGTGTCCCCCCCAACCCCGGCACGGGAGCAACCGGGACAGAGGGACCTGACCCGCGTGCCGGAGAGCGGGTGCTTCCACCGGTCAAACCCCTGGCGTTCGCTGGGCCCTTAGGAGATTGCGTCCGATTTTGTGCCAGAAATACCCGCTTCACAGAGACATAACCAAGCCTCCGCTTTAATTGGGTTTATGATTAAGTGCCTGGGCACACACTGGGACCCCTCCTCAGGGTTTTTGCCCCGCCGCTGCCCCACTTTGCTGTTTGCCTGGGCATGCTCGCCTGGGGCAGCGACCCTCCGACAGCCCCGCTCCGTCCAGCCCAGTCCATCCCAGTCGAACAGCCAGCGAGCTGGGAAAGCCGGCACCCAGCGTGCAGCAGCCAGCACTGGATGGTGCCGAGCATCCCCAGCTGGCCCCAGGAAAAGGGGGAGCTTCCGGGGGGGGTGGCCTGGGGACACCCCAGCCCAGTGCTGGAGGGGCACTGGACCCACCAGTGCCCGGGTGGTGGCCAGGAGCGGGATGACCCATCGAGCGTGCCGCGGTGGCTGGCGGTGGCACGCAGCCATCGCAGGAATGCCAGCAATGCAGAACCAGCCCCGGCTCCCCGGCCGTCCGGTGCGCGGGGAACCCAGGGGATGCTGGCAGAGGGGGTGCTGCCCTCAGGTTTTGGCCAAGGTGGGGTGTTAGTGCCTTCAAGTGGAACCCCAAATGTCCCTCTCTGTTTACCCTGATATCCTCTCTCTTTGCCTGGGAAGTCAGCAAGGATGAAAATAAAAAGGGGTTTCGTGAGATCGAAGTCAAACGAGGCTGGAAAGAGAGAAAATCCAGGCCGAATACATAAATGTTGGAAACGCCAAGAGAATCTAAGGGTGCGTCCTGGCGGGGAGGCATTCCCCCCGCTTGCCCCTCCGCCAGCAGTGCTGATACGGTATATTCTGCTAATCTACCCCGCAGTATTTACAGCTGCCTAGATCCCAGCATCCTCTTTAACATCGAGTCGCAGCAGCCGGATGCGATTAGAGCCTGTGAGATTCCTCGGGACGGCCGGATGGAAAGGCAGGATGGCCTCCCCCTGCCCGACCCCCAGCTTCTCGCCCGACCCAGGACCCCGAGCTGGGTTTTATTAGCAAGTTATTGATAAACCTGGGGTGAGGTGGACAGGGACTTGCCGCGGGGCAGGTCTGGCTTTGCTGCAGCCCCCGCCAGCCCATTGCACGGCGAAACGCGGGCTGCACTCGGCATCTCTGCAACCCCTCCGGTAGAAAAGCCTGTGCCCCCCTTCCAGTCCCCACTCCTCCATCCGTTCCCTTTTCTGGGGGTCTAAAGGGGCTTTTTGGGGTTCTGGGACTGAGGGTTTTTCGTTGGGTTTGCTCTCAGCCTGCCCGAGCTGCTGAAAAGCCCATGGAAATGTGTTATAAAGCAAGAAAGGCAGCGGCCAGCGGGGAGGGGCAGACGGCGAGGAAAGATCACAGAAGTCGGGGAATATTTTTAGCCCGTCTATGTGCCTGCTCGCCGGCGTCCCTCGGCGAGCTTCACAGCCGCCCGGCTGACTTCAATCACATCTGACGGAGGGGCAGACGTCTCGGGGCTGCTCCCATCCCCCAAACCAGGAAAGAAATCCCAGCGAGGGCCGCCCCAGGGGAGTCGCTAGCAGCCCCGATGCTACGAGACATCAGAGAATCCACACCGGCACGGTGCGGAGATAGGCAAACTGGTCTGCTGAAAAATAATTGCGATTCGTGCAATTTGGGTAGCGAAAGGCCTGGGGTACCCATCGGGGTCCTGCAGAGGAGTGGGGCACGGGAGGTTCACCCCAGCCCTGGCAGCCCGGCCATCCGGCTCCCCGCTCGGCGCTCACCGGCGCGCGCGTGCTTTCCGTCGCAGCCCCGGGCCAGCGGCTTTTGATTATGAGCTTGCAGAAGCCAGCTCAGCTCTCCGCAGGGCGAACTCTGGGAACGGAGTTACAAATCCGCACGTTTCGCTGCAAACCTGATCCGGGAGCGGAGGGAAGGGGAAAGCATCGCTCCGGGGTAAAGCCAGGATAAGGGGCCGGTGCTGAGCCGGGTAGGAGAGCGGGGCTCGGCTTGTTCTGTCCCTGTGCAAACTGCAGTGACTTCAGGAATGAGTTGTGCGCGAGAGGTCATGGACCAGCCTCCCATTTGCACTGGGGGAACTGGAGATACTCCAACGTGCTTCCTCTGCCGGAGTGATTCCGGTTGCGCCCTGGTGCCCCAAGCCAGTTAGAATAGGCTCACACCATAAATATGTTTAAACCAGCCACAACACCAGCGCGGGAGGGCACGAGAGGCCCCGTTGCACGGAGCAGCATGGGCTCAGCATCACCCCGGCACGCTGGGGAGACGCTTTTCTTCACAAGGCGTGGTTTAAAACGTCTCGCAGCTGCCTGCTGCCAGCACAGGTTTCGGGGAGGCATTGCAAAGGGGATAACGCTCCCCGTGTGCCCAGGGAGGGTGGGCAGCCGGGGGTGCACGCGGGCACCTCTTTGCCCAAGGAAACAAGATTCCGGCATTGCGCTTCCTAAATACGCAGGATTGCAGCAGGGAAAAGCCAGCGGAGGCCACCCGTGCGTGCCCCTGCCAGCCCCAGGGACCCCGGGCAGCATGAGACGGCGAGGAGCTTGGCCGTGGCCCGATGTATCCGTCACTCGTCTATCAATGATTTACGGCCGCTGCGAAGTGCTGTTTGTGCTGCCGGGGCTTCCCAGCGGCCCCAGCCAAGGTCGGTGCTCCGCTCGGCAGAGCGACAGATGGGCGCCAAGGGGGAGAGGGGCCGGGAGCCCACGCGGTGCCGGTGGGCACGAGGCAGGGGCAAAGCAGAGCCCCCTCGCACCCCGCCAGCACGATGGGCTCACCCCGACGGGCTCATCCCGGTGGGTTCATCCCGAGCATCCCTCGTCCCGCCGTGCTGGAGGACCCCGGCGCAGCGGAGGACAGGCGTCCGACCCCGCTCTCACACCCCAAGGGGTTACGGTGCTGGTGCGAACAGCCCTTGCCGGGGCTCTGCATCGCGGCGTGGGGGGATGAAAACTCCGCCTGGGGCAGCAGCTGCCGGAGCCGGGGCTGGGAACCGTCCCACGCTGGGGTCACTGACACAGCGGCCGTCACAGCCTAAAACCGCCCCCACGAGCACCAGCGACCGCAAGTCCCTGGCGTGTTGGGGCTGGACCGCACCAGGCACCTTGCACAGAGGTGCCAGCGGTGCCGGGCAGGATTTGTGCAAGTACTCTGCTTTTTTGAAGTAGCCGCGGCATCCTTTAAATGCCCGACCAAATGCAGATTGATTTTTAAGAAACGGACCGAGCAGGCCTCCACGAGCATCCATGGCTCGGCTAATATTTATCTAACGGGCTCTCACGAAGAGCTTGTTAATCCCCTTGTATTTAATTAGCGGCACGCGGGACCCAGACTGCTGCAGCTGGGCTCCCCGGGCCCGTCACCAGGGTCCCCTCAGCCCCGCATCCCTTCACTCTGGTCGCCTCCTTTTTTTCTCCCCCCTCCACCCGGTGCCCTCCTTCCCTCCTCTCTTGCTCCACCCCACCCCCACCTGCACCCTGAGGAGATCCCCCTCCGCTCCATCACCCCCCCGGCGCCAAAAAAAGCCATCTGCGGGGCCCCATGGCGAAGCAGAGCCAGGCCCTGGCTCGGAAACAAGCCCGAGCTTTGCTGAGCTGCACCCCGGTCTGGTCCCCCGGTCCATGTCACCGCAGAGGTGTCACCGCCAAGTGACCCACGGGGGAGGCTGGAGAGGGGCACAGCATCTGCCCCCCACCGAAAAGGCTTGAAACCCCACGGCTTCAGGCACCGACTGCAAATATCTCATCTGCAGCAAGCGCTTTATTTATCTATTTATACACTAACACGGCAGAGAATTAATATCGGAGGCTCGAGAGCGTCCTTGCAAGCCCACGACGGGTGAGCAGATGCATTGCAGGGGCTGCAAGGCTGCGGGGCGCTGTTCCCGTGGGTTCGGTCTTTCGGGTCCCTCCATTTGCAGGGCACGCACGCGCGCGTATGCACGTGTCTATGGGTACATACGTGTGTGGGTATGCGTTTATGCACACACACACGTATATATATATATACGAAGCTCAGGGAACTCAGCGTTTCCCCAGTGCCTGCAGCTGCCCTCTCCGCCGCCAACGCTCTGTTTTGCAGGCAGCATGTGCCAGCGTGCCGGGACGACCAGCCTGCGCGTTCCCCAAGCCCCTGGCTTCGGGGTACACCCCACCCTGAGCCCCAAGAGCTGCTTTGGGGTGCAAGGAGGGGCTCATCACCCCATCAGAGGCGAGGGGGGCAGCTGGGATGCTGCTTCAGGGGCAACCTCGCTCTTCCAATGACCGGCTGCCGAATCCCTTGGCACGATGCTGCTGCCGCCACGCCATCATCCGGCGCGAAGGCGGAGGGTGCCTGAGATCGGAGGATCACTTCCAACGCTCGTCGCCCTGCCTCCCTTCTCTGCAGCACCGGCAGCGGAGAAACGCACCGTTTTGTTTTGGTTTTCAGGGCAATTTTCCGTGGAAACGTTTCCCAGACACGCCATTTCCCCGGGAAGCGGCAGCTGTGCAGTCTCCGGCCGGCTGCGAGCTTCCCGTGCCAGCTCGCACATGCGACTCCCAGTTAATCAGACAAAGAAAAGAACGTGTTTAAACGGTGAGTCAAGCTCAGGCACGGCCCCGCGCCAAAGCGATCAAGCCCAGCTTTCCACCCGGCGTGATTATTCTGCCCCAAAGAGCACGTACCCCTCGGGAAGCCAGTGAAGCCCCCCCGCCCGGGAGGTGTGGAAGGCAGGAGCAGGCAGGAGCAGGCAGGGCAGGCAGGGCTCGGGCAGAGCGCTGCCTCTCAGAGCACCACCAGATTTCAACTTGCCGGAAAATACAGCTGTGAAATTACACCATGTCCCCTGGCGTGTGGGATGTGTGGGGTACCCGGATGGGCCGGGGGGGACTCTGAGGCTGGGTCGGGTTGGGGATGTGCCGGAGACCCGCCTGCTCGGGGACGACCAGATGTTTTCCATCCTGGATTCCTCCAGCATCGGCTGACGTGGATGGGAGGCCCCGGGATGAACGCAGCGCCCGGGCCACCCACCGCTGGGTGCTGTGGGTGCCCTGGCATCCCGCAGACGGGGGAGCGGACCCAGCGCTCACCCCAACTCAGGGTCCTACATCTCCAGGAGGGAGTTTGCTCAGTTTTCAGACTCCTGAGACCCCCCTGCCCTCCCTCCCTCCCTCCATGGGATCCCCAGTGTCCCCTGGGCTGGAGGAAGCCGGGGTGCTCAGTGAGAACCCAGGCTCTGGTTTCATTAAAGCAAACTGGGAGGGAAAGAGCCGGCTCGCCCTTCCCCGAGGTTGCATCTGGGAGCTGACGTGGGACAGCAGGGAAGAACCACGGCTTTGGGGACCCAGCTGGGCCACCCCAAAAACGCCCCAGCCCCTCGCCACCCTGGCAGCCCACCTACCCCTTTTTGGGGGTCCCACCCCAAGAGCCGGTGCCGCAGCCCTCGCCTACGTGCCTGCCGGAGAGGGCATTGGCGCCGCAGCACCCGTGCCCCTGGGCAGGGCGTTATCAGTGCAAGCCCGGATCAGCAACCTCCCGATCCGCTCGCCCATGTGCTCGTGTTTTCATGCCACCCTAAAAATCCCAGGGTGGGCCTGGGGGTGCTGCGCGCAGCCGGGTTCCCACCACAAACACCCCACGGCCGTGGCTGGAGCTGGCACCGCACCGCTGGCCCGAGCACTCTCCACTTTGCAAACCCGAGCTGTTTATGAGCTATGTGAGCACGATAAAGCAAAAGCAGCTGAGTCTACCGCCTCCTTGTATGTGATTTGGGTTTTTTTACCCCCCGCTTCTGAATTTTTATGATCCAGATATAAAGCCCTGGGACATAAAGGTTTCGGGTAGAGCGCTGACACCCGTTAGCGCGGGGGCACGTAATGCAGCGCCCTGAATCTCATCCACCCCAGCAGCTGGAGGTAGGGATGGGGATTACGGCGGTTCCCACCGTGCCAGCGTGCACAGAGCCTCCGCGCCCCAGGGCGCTCATTTCCAAGGAACTTTTTCCTTTTCTTTATTTTAAAGAAAATATTAAAAATAAAGTGCCTGGCAGCTGGTGATGGGCAGCGGGGGAGAAATCCCCGGTGTTTCTCGTTCGGCCCTGCCGCAGCTCGTGTTTGCGCAATGCTGCCCCATGCCAATATTTCTTCGCCCAAGGTCTCACCCAAGCAAAGATGAAAGGGTGAAGGATGCTGCGGGCATCCCAGGAAGGGACAGGGAAGTAGTACTGCCACCGTCACTGAAACCCTGCTCGCAGCACCGTTGCCGGCTCCGATCGCTCGGTCAGCGCTTGCTGTGTTTAGGATTCGTGTGGTTTTGCCCTTTTTGGCTTTTGGAGAAGTGCACTCAGCTTCGGTGCTGCGGGCAGGAGGGGACCGTTAACATCAGAGCATCGCTGGCTGCCGCGGGATAGCCCTGCTAGGCTGGGGCGGGGGTGGCCGGTGGCTAAAGCCACATCCCTGGGGCCGGGGACACCCTCGGGGAGCGACCGCAGGAGGGGCTTTGCTCCCACCAAGCACCCAGCGAGCCGGGCCAGGGGCCGTGGCCAGCCGGGCGAAAGCAGGCTGGAATATAGATCTGTTTTTTCAAACTATAGCAGAAAACCAGGAGCAGGCTGGTTTTTCCCCCATCGTTCGCACCCCAGGCTGTCAACAGCGGAAAAGCCCCTGTGTGCTCCCCCAGTGTTTCTTGACTCCGGGGCTGGGCTGGCTGCGAGTGGCACCGCGGGGACCCCGGCTGGGACACTGGCTCTGCCCCCAGCACCTGCCCCTCTGGCAGCTGTGAAATGTTGGAGCTTTTCTAACTCAGCTGAGCAGGCTCCAAAAATCTGCTGGGAACCTGCCCGGGTTGCGGGTGCGCACCCCGACGGGCGAGCTCCGCTCTCCCGGCGCTCACCCTCCCCAATCCTGATGCCGTCCCCTCCAGCGCGGGGCAGAGGATCCGGGGTCCTTCTGCGTTCTCCCACGCAATAACCCCATCCCGGCTCGCCCGCACACCCCGTCCTGCTCCGAAGCACAGAGCAGGTGGCGCAGACACCTCCCTCACCTCCAGCCACGCTCGTCCCTGGCGCAGGGCACCCGCTTCGCAGCGTCTTGCATGCTCCCCTGTGCAAACACAGCCCTCACACCCCTCGCTCTGCCAGGGTTCATTCATTTTGGGGCTTTACAGGAGAAGGGGGTGCCCCCAAGCACAGCTGTCTCAGCTATCCGAGCCCCCCACCCCAGTTTACACCCTTATGGCCATTGCATTTTGTGAGGCAGCGCGTCCCGCTCCCCAGATTTACGCAGACCCTTCAGCACCACACGCTTGGGGATGGCAGAGCACCTCTTTTTAAATCGCCGGTGCTTAGAGAGATGCTGCATTGCCTCGTAGCCTAACGGACAACGGGAACTCCGTGCTGACCCGGCGCTCGGCAGCCGCAGAGCTGAAGCGGTGCTGCTGACGCACGCAGCACGGTGTCTGCAAGCCCCGGATCCAGCCGTCAGCCGGTGGCTTTGCAGTCCCGTGGCCGGGGCACCCCGGTCCCCCCGGCATGGGGCAGCAGTGCTGGCTGGAGCTGGGCGGCTTGTCCCCATCAAGGGCTGGAGGTGGGTTGGGAGCATCCCGCAGGCCAGACCGCAGCGTGCGGCCACGTTACATGAAACAGCACCTTTGCTCTGTGTTTTGGGCTGCTGTTAAGCTTGCTAGCTTGATCGGATAGCCACTCATTCCCCGCGGCGGGATCCAGCGCGGTCCAGCTCCCCTGCACATCATTGCTGGGACAGACCCTCCTCCCTCGCCTCAGCGCGGGGCTGTAGGACGGCTGTCCCGTGCACGGCCCCCCTCCGCAGCTCTGCCTTCCCCACCCTGTTCCCTGCTTAACCTTAAAGAAGGGAAGGACTTGGCCTGTGAGAGCAGGGCACGACAGCTCTAACCAGCGCCGCAGTGCTCCAGTGACCCCGGGGGTCCTTGGGGTTACCCTGACACCAGCTGCTCCGCCTTACCTCCCACACCAAAAAGCCCCCCCCAAATAAAACTAAAAAACCAGAAAGCCCTGAATTATTTGCTCCATACGTAAGGAAACAGCAGCAGCAGCACCCCAGGGTGGGGGCCAGGCGCCGTCAGCTCCACGAGAGCACCCGTGCCAGCTCTCGGGTTTCGAGAAGAGCCTTTTCATGCTGGTACCAGCGCAGGCGGCTGGGGCAGGACAGCCCCTCCTGCGGCTGGAGCCCCTGGCTGCTGCACCGAGATCAGTGGGGAGCAGCCCTCGCCCACGGTGGCGATGTTCCCCTTTCTACAGCACGGCCGAAAAGCGGTACGCCCCTGGGCTGAGGCTTTCTTAGCTCTTCAGGGGTATGGGATGCTACTGCGGTTGTGTACCTGCCCAGCCAGTGATCCTAGTAGGTGATCAGGTAAACAAAGTAGAGAAAATAATGCTTACAGGATATTTTACCAAGTATAAGTCCCTATTTTTCAGGTATAACCAGGGCAGTTTCCAAGGCAGAAAAGGTCTTTTCCATTTCTCCGTCACCGAGCTCAGCAAACAACCCTACCTGCGGAGCAGGATCGGATGCTTTATCACATTTCCCTGTTTGTGTTTATGACAGGGCTGAATCTTAAGCTGTTGCATGAAAAACACGAGGCCTGCCCTCCTTTGCATTGAGCTTCACACCCAGCCTAAGCCGATACTGCACCTCCTCCTGCCCCCGTCCGTCAGACACCCCAATTACCCTCCGCAGCGATTGCTCAAAGCTCTCCTGCCAGCACACGGGCTCGCGGGGCTCCTTCCCGACCCACACCAGCTCCCTCGCCGCACGCGATGGAGAGATGCATTCACCCACGGCCATCCCAGCAACACCGGGAAAGGATAACGCACCTGTGGGACCCGCAGCATCCCATCCCGGTGCTGCCCTGTCCCGGCACTGCTCCATCCCGGCAGCGTGGGAAGCTTCCTGCAGCAGTGCCCAGGCCAGCCAGGCGGGGTGAGCGTGGA
Source organism: Steatornis caripensis (assembly GCA_013398225.1). Lineage (NCBI taxonomy): Eukaryota > Metazoa > Chordata > Aves > Caprimulgiformes > Steatornithidae > Steatornis > Steatornis caripensis. Next base: position 59,765 of record VZSC01008340.1, on the reverse strand, counting down.
GGAGACATTTAATTACAGAGCGCTCGGTGTTTTTCCAGTTGCAGAGGGCTGGCTGCATTTGCTCTATCTGTGCCGGGCACCATTAGTCCTGTTTGACAACTAATTGGCAATTAATAATATCTTTGCGTTATGCAAATGGGTTGTGAATGTTCTGCAGGCGGATTTTTTTGAAAGCCTTTGCATTTGCTTCTAAGCACAGTGGTGTTTTGGGGTGCGGGTTATGTATTTTTTTGCTGTGAGCTAGAAAAGCGAGTGTTTGGGGGTGCAAAAGCAGGTAACCCTTCCAGCAGCAGCCAGCACGAGTGGCCGGCCCAGGGGATCGCTGGCACAGGAGTTTCCACGGCTGACCCAGCGCCCGGCCATGGCTGCGAGGCAGGGCTGAGGCTGCTGGCAGCGATGCTGCGGCCGCTGCTGCTGCCCGGCTGATGAAAGGCTACCGGGACGCGTCGGTCTGCCCATGCAGGCAGCCGAGACGTGTCGGGCTGGCCTCGGCGCTACTGGTAATGTTTTAGGTGGCACGGCGGAGTAGGAAAGAGCGTTAAAAATAGCCTCAAATACCAACAGGAGCAGCAGCTCAGTGCCATCGAAAAAAGCTCGCGGATAGCGTCCAACCCGCTTAGCTTTGCTTACGCTAATCGGGGAGAAGACGACGGCAAACAGCTCGAGGTGAGAAGATCGGGCAGCGAGGAGCGAGCTGGGACTTTCAGCGAGCAGGCAGCCAGCACCATCCCTGTTATCCGCTGTCGGCAGCGTCTGCGTCCTCGGGGGCAGGCTGCCCGGCCGCCCCTCGCCCGGTGGGTGCCGTGCCCGAGGTGCCCCACTGCCGCTCGAGGAGCAGCGCCCTTGTGCCGGTGCTGAGGGCGAGCCGTGTCCGCGGCCTGCGTTCCCTGGGTTGGGGTTAGCAGCGAAGTCTGGCGGCCCCCGAGCCCCTCGTACCTGCGCCCATCTGCAAGAGGCTGGGGAGAAGCTGGGCAACCGGTACAGGGTGAACCCAGGGTGCTCCGGCAGCTTCGGAAATGCTGCGTGCGGGGTTTTGGGGAAGGGCAGGGAACACAGCATCATTTATTCTGTTCTCTGTTTCCAGGGGCTTTAACGGGGAGCATTGTGCGGAGCGGTCCTTCCCCCTCCATCTTCAAATCCCGGTCCCAGTGGGGCCAGCTGTGGCACCGGGATTCCCTGGGCTTGCATTAAGTAAAAGCCGTGGCGCTAACGACCCCTGCTCGGCAATGCTCAGCCATTTAGCTGCTTTAAATTCATTGGGATGCAAAGCTGAGGTGCTCTTCCATAGCACAGGCTACTTTTTTCTACTCAAAATTGAGTTCCCGCATTGCAATTCCCTTTAATTTGGGGGGAGCAGACAGTTCGCATCAACGCCGCTAACGCTGCTGGCCGCCCAGCAGGTCTTGCTCAGGGCTTGAAGAGGCATCTTTAAGAAAGATAAACGAGAGAAAGAAATGAAACCACCCCCCCCCCAAAAAAAATAGAGGCATGCCAAGCGCGGTGTGAACACCTGCACTTTTGTCTCCCTGACTCTGGAACTGGTTTTGCAATCAGATGTCCCGGCATCACTTACACAAAGCACACGGGAAACCAGCAACGGCCCCGTTTTCCCCCAGCCTGGGCAATTCCCAGCAACAGGCTTGCAAACCCAGAGCCCAGGAAAACGTAAGTCGCTTGAAAAATTGATGCGTGATGCTGTCAAGTGCTCAGGGAGATGTTTCGCCATGGGGGGGGTGGGAAGCTATTTGGGAAAAAAAGCAAAAGTACTTTGTTCCCTGCCTCTGCCCGGACGCTTTGCCTTACACTGAGCAGACCCTCCTCAGAGGAACACCTCGATAAACACTTTGCTTCCCAGGCTACGCATGAACTCCTTAAAATAAAAAAATAAGTCTGTGTTCCTTTGATAAATCGTTTGCAGTCAAGGCAATTAAACTTCAATCAGCAAAGCCAAAGGAATTGAGATTTTCTTTTTTTCCAGCGGAGGTGACATAGAGCTGGACCCAGGTACCTACCGGACCTAACACGGCCCATTAAAACTGCCCAGCTCCTGCAGGTCTCTCCTTCCCTCTTGGAGCGTGAAAGAAGATGAGGAAGAATGAAGGGCGTGGGGGAAACAGCAGGAGAATGCGTGCATTTTCCAAGGGAAATGACATGGCGTAGCTCATGGGGGTAAAAGTTCCCTGCTTGTTCCTGTCTGCTTTCTCATGCCTCAGTTGCAAACCCTTGGTGCTGGAAAAATCCTCCCCACCCAGGCAGGGAAGCCGAGGCGCAGCTAACCTGCTCATTAGCTGGGCTGGATGAGCCAGGGAGAGCAGGCAGGACTGCGGGCAGCCTGAGCACTGCGGGCAGGAGGGTGCTCCTCTCCCTTTCCCCATCCCCTTCTTCTTCCCCTTCCCAATCCCGATCACCATCCCCATCCCTATCCCTGTTCTCATCCCCATGCCCATCCCTATCCCCAATGCCCATCCCTATCCCCACCCCCATCCCCATTCCCATCCCTATCCTTGTTCCCATCTCCATCCCCATGCCCATCCCCATCCCTGTCCCTGTTCTCATCCCCATGCTCATCCTTATCCCCATGCCCATCCCTATCCCCATCCCCATCCCCATTCCCATCCCTATCCTTGTTCCCATCTCCATCCCATACCCATCCCCATCCCTATCCCTGTTCTCATCGCCATCCTCATCCCTATCCCCATGCCCATCCCTATCCCTGTCCCTATCCCCATCCCTATCCTTGTTCCCATCTCCATCCCCATGCCCATCCCCATCCCTATCCCTGTTCTCATGCCCTTCCTCATCCCCATCTCCATGCCCAACTCCATCCCTATCCCTATCCCCATGCCCATCCCCATCCCCATCCCTATCCCTCTTGCCACCCCAACCTCATCCTCATCACCATCACTATCCTCATCCTCAACCCTATCCCTGTTCCAATCCCCATCCCTATCCCCATCCCTGTCCCCATCCCCATTCCTTTCCCAGTGGGGGACAGACCCTCTCCTCCAGCAGCCGGAGCAAGACGGCAGGTTTTTTCAGCCAGCCCTGGTTTTCACCAGGTTTTTAGCTGAAGCCTGGGTTTTCACGGCGAGGACAAGGCTGGCCGATGTGCAGGGCTCACCCAGGCACCTGCCCTGTCTGCGGGACCCAGCACGTGGGTGACAGCTCCTCTTGGCCACTTCCCCAGGGGTAAAACCTCCCGAAAGCAGGGAAGAGCGTGGAAACGGAGAGAAACCAGCCCCGGGGACAAACTGTTTGCAAAGCCACTGCGCATTCCTCCGCTTCCCTGCAATCCTTAACGCACAGCTGTCTCTGATAATAACTCCTCGGGACGCAAAATAACAGCGTCACGGGGCACAGCGGCTCCTCGGCCAGCATCCCTGTGCTGGAAAACAGGCGCGCTGAGAAGGGCCGGAAAATAATGGCCAGAAAAACAAGTCAAAACCCAACATTGTTGGGGTTCTTTGGAGGGCCCGAAGCGGGTCTCGGCGGGGAAAAGGCTGGCAGAGCCCCCGGGATCTCCTGCTGGGAGCAGCGTGGGTCCCTCCTGGCACCCACCGCATGGACAGGGGACCAAAGGCCGGTGTCTGCGGGAAGCCAAGCCCAAGGGCGGCGCTTTCAGGAGCGGGTGCTGGGGGTGCTTACGGAGTGGAGGTCCCTGGAGCACGGGGCCTTGCTTCACCTCTTTGCTTTGAGAGGGGCAGGCGAGATGGGGGAGAGGGCTCCGTGCGAAGGGAAGGAAAGAGAGGAGGAGGAAATGAAAACTAATTAACTAATAAATGTGCTGGGTTGGCTCGGGGGCAGCGGGAGAGCAATCCGGAGGGCTGACTCACTCTGACTCAGGCTGCAAAGAGTGGGTTGAAATCTGGCGCTGGTGCATCTCCTGCCCCGGGCACGCGGCCGGGCCGCAGGCTCCGAACCCAGACCTGCCGGGGGCCCAAGCAGCCCCGCGGGGACTCGCCTCATGCGGGCATCGCCTTCCTTGCGGGAGAGAAGTCGCTTTCTTGGGGGGAAACGAAGCCAGGTTTGTCAGTGGGAGCAAGGAGTTCGCATGGAGCCTGGTCTTTCGGGTGCAGCTCTGCGTTTCCCTATTTTCACCTTAAAATTGGCCAAGTGCAGGGCAGGTGGGAAATCTCTCTCTACAGAGCCAAAACCACCACGGCCGTGGGAGAAGCAGACGTTACGACCAGCGCGGCAATCCCAAATGCTAACCCCGAAGCCGGCAAGTACATGCAGAGCCAGCGCGATGACCAAAGGGATGGCTTTGAAGGGATGGATTGAACCCTGCCCGCTTTACCGAGCGGGGACCTCGGCAGGGAGGCAACGCTGGTGCTGCCAGCCGTGCCGCCCGGCGTGTCGGTGCACGCCGACGGCAAGGCACTGCCTTCGCCTCTGGTCCCGCGCGCACCGGCTTCGCCTCGTTCCTGCCCGATGACTGGGTGCGATTGCTTCACCCCACCGGCTCCGGCCGTGGGGTCCCCATGGCCCTTTCCCGGGGTGGCCCATTCCCCGCTCCCCAGGGTGCTGCCCCAGTGGGGGGAACAGCAGGGGGGGGACGCGCTATTTGGGCGCGTGGCAAGGAGAGGCACGCAGGTTTAGATGCGGTTGAGAGCATCGCCCGAGGCTGGGGGGCCGTCACCTCTCTGCACCCCCGTTTCCAAGGGTCTGTGCTGGAGGTTTCGGAGGAGACGGGGGTCCTCAGGCTCCCATCTCCTCCTCCGACCGGCCGGCGTCCAGGCTCAGCTGGCACTGAGTCGGCTGAGTTAGGTGAGAGGAGTCCCACCCGCTACACGGGCATGAAGAAAAAGAGAGAGAGAGAGAGAAAGTTCTGCAGTCGACTTGGTTTTTTCCCACCCCCGGAGGCTTTGGCACAAACTTACGTACTTTTTTTTTTTTTTTTAAAAATTTGTTCTCGCTCTTCTTTTTTTTTAAAAAAGAATATTTTCAACCAGTGCGTTACTGAAGTCTCTCGCCTCCTAACAAAACCTGGGCTCCCTGCCAGCACATATTTCTGATAATTCTTCCATTATTAAATTAAATTAAAGATAGGCGTTAGAAAAAGCGGCACGGGGCTCTCTGCGTGCAAGGGCGGCTCTTTGCAGCTGGACTCGGCGTCTCTTTTACCTGCAAAAGGCTCTCCCCAAGGAAAACCCACCCAAAACACTTACCCTGCTCCCCAAACTGCAAACACCTCCGGGTGGCCGTGCCAAAACCCGGGGATCCTACGGCGTTTCCCTGCCTGGATAAAGGCGATGCCCTCCCTGCTGTGGGCTGGGCCGATGGAAGCCCTAACTCGGGTGGGTGCTGGCTGGATGCGTCCCCTCCCCGCCAGCGGGCTCCCCGGGGAGAGCCTTCAACCCATGGCCAGAGACAGCCCGACTGGATCAGCCGGTCCTCTCCAAACTGGAGAGAGAGGAAAATCTGATGGAGAGGGAGGGGCACAGCAATTACAGCCTTTTCGCTTTAATAACCCTCGCTGCTTCCCCGAGTCCGTATTTACATCCTTCTCGGCACAGAAGTAGTAATTAAAGTCTCTGTGCTCAGGTCTAAACAACAGCAGACCCTCCTGTTATTAAAAGGAGAGAGGTGACGTTGAAAATAAACCTGATTTTTACAGCTAGGGAGCATCAAACCCTGCTCCGGCTGATGGAGGTGGGCAGGATTTAGGGCCACACGTCCATGCTCTGCCAGGGCATCGACACGCTGCATTCATCTCCGTGGGATGCCAGGGATGAAAAACCGCTTGGAAAACAGCTCTGTGCCACTGGGCCCTTCTCGCCCCGTTTTTCAGCCGCTTCCACCACCCATCACGGAGCAAACGGGTCTTGGGGTGTGCAGGCTCCGGCTAATGGGGAAGAGATGTGGCAGCGCTGGGAGCCGCTCGGCCGCGGCTCGTGCCGTACCGGGGCAGCTTCGGCCCTCCTCTCGCTTTAAAGAAGCTATCAAAAAAATGTGAGAAAATTAATTATTCACTAAGACTGCCAATTAAGCTGATTTCCTCTGTGAGGGCACGGAAGGAAATGAGATGGAGAAGTTCTTAATTGCTTAAAAAGAGCCGACCTACAGGCGCTCCTCCCGAGCCACTCTGCCTGCTGAGAGCTCCCAGCCCCGTGTTTCACTGGGACGGAAAGAGTTTCCCGGTGTCAGTGCCAGCCTCGCACCTCGCAGGTGCTTTCAAAGAAGCAAAGGTCAGCAGCAAGCGGTAAAGCGCTCCTAAGCCCCCATCCTCAATCCGGGTGACCCAACGCACCCAGCACCACGCTGCTGCCTCCTTCCTGGGGAGCGAGCGGGGCTCTGCAGGAGGCTCTGCAGGGACCCTGGGTGAAACCAGTCCAGAAGAAAAGCACCTCCCTCATGCAGGCGTTGTCTAGATGGCCCAAGAGCTCGAGCAAGACCTCATCCTGCCCTGGGTCCAGCACCGGCTCCTGGGCAGCCACAAGCAGAGGGTGGGTCAGGTCTGCACCGCGGCCATCCCCAGTTGCCACTGCCGGATCACCATGGGGTGCTGGTGCTTTCCCCTGCCCCATCCTTTGCCCTGGCCCCAGTGCCACATCCGGGCAGCCCCCTGCCCAGGGGAGTGGGGTTGCCACAGGGCAGCTGGGAGGACACCCCATTGCCACCAGGCTTTCAAGGAGGGGTCAAAACCGCAACGGCGCACTCAGAAAAAACACCCAGTCTGCAGATACGCATGGCCAGAAGGAAGCCGGACCATCAGCTCTCCGTGTCGTGATGGTTTGGGCAATCCGGGGGGGGGTGCCTGCCATAAACACCCAAGCTACGGCTGCCATATATATAAAAAACCCGACGCAGCTTAATAGTCCAGCGATCTGCAACCCCAGCTCATTTCTCAGGTTATGGCACCATGCGTGATCTGTTAGCACCGAACGGCACTGGGGACCCGCCGCTGCTCCCACCATGACCCTAAGGCAGAGTGCTGCACCCACTCCCCAAGACCACCCTTGGGTGGCCAGGTGGGGAAGAGCAAGCCTCGTGGCGGGGGAACCAGCTTCCTCCCGGCTTCCAGCGGGAGTGGAGGTACCCAGGGCCAACAATCCTCTGGAAGTGTCCAGGGATGGCGATCTTCTGGAGGCGTCCAGGGATGGCAATCCTCCGGCAGCCCCCGGGCCCTCCACCCAGCCTCTCACGGCAAGGAGCGGTCCTGCTGCCCACGTCAAGCCTTGCCCTCCCACTCCCCCCACCATTTCATTTCGGCCCCCCTTTACCGGGACCTTCCCTTCTTGTCCTGTAGGGGTTGATGGAGGAAAACTCTCCGGGATCTCACATGGCGGAGAACAAAAGGAGTTCTTTTAAATCAAATGGATTTGTCTCCGAGGCGCTCGGCCGAGCACGGGGCGATGCTGTGCCAGCCTCTCCTCTCCCATGGAAATCAGTCCCAGCACAAACAGGGTGGACTTGCAGCTGGGGAGCACATCACCTCTGCCCCAGACCTTCCCCCTCCGGCAGCTGCCAGGACAGGAGAAATCTGGGGCTTGGAGCAGGCAACCACCAGAGATCGTGCAAACAAAACCAAGTGAAAACGGAGTGGTTCCAGCCCAACCGCACCACACAAAGAGCTCGGGTTTTCCCGAGACAACAGTGTCCTCCATAGGCATCCCTGGGGACCTGCGCTGTTCATGGCACAGCGCTCGTGCCAAAATGCCGTGATAAAGGAAAACGCGGTGCCAAGGAGCACGGCTGCCAATGTTTGGCAACCGTGTCCTCACCAGGAGAAGACAAAGCTTGGTAACACCGCGATTGCCCTGAGATCCTCTGCTGAGTTACCAGCACCTGGAAAGCGTTTACAACCGTTCGCAAGCCACAGGTAACACACGGAGAAGTGCTTCTCGGTCAATGCCACAGACCCATGGCTCAGCTGGGAGCCAGCTAAGATGGCCTCTCCAGCACCAGGTCACCATCTGCACCACCTTCCCTTTCCCTTCTGCAGCCCAACGCCGTTTAAAACAGGCACTGGTTTTCCTACCTGGTGCTGGGAACGTCTACGAGTCGGGTTCCTCCAGCAGCTCCATGGTGAGCTCGGGGGTATCTCAGCGGAGCTGGAAGATAAAGCCACCAAGAGAAAAGCTCAGTGGCCCTGCAGAGGTGGGACGCGTCAAGGCAGGTTCCTCCTGCGCAGCCGGCAGGAGCCCATCCCGCAGGAGCCAGAGGAGCTGCGGGGCTCTCCACGTCCTCCTGGGCTGCTGAGACACCAGGATCCCTGGGAATCGTGCTCTGCTTGGAGGGACCTACCCTTTTTTGACTGGTGTCCAACCCCAAAGCGCATGTTCTTACCTGCTCGGTGGAAGACGGGGGAAGGCTCGAGCACCTTTCCGAGAAACACATGGGTCTCGGCGGGGTGTGGATCTCGCCCAGCTCCTCCTGCTCTTTGGCCCAACAATGGTTAGGGAAAATGGGGGCTGCAAAGTTGCAGCAAACTGGAGAAAAGAGGTCGGTGGTGCAAACGCTCCCCGCAGCTGGTGTCTACACAGCTCTGCTGGTTGGTTAACAGTGGCGCTCTGATCAACAGGTACATTGATGTCAAGCTGGGACTTGTCTCCTCGGAGAGGAAAGGGAACAGCAGAGATTACTAAGCAATGCAGGAATGTGGTTTGTTTAATATGAGCCATCAACGCAGAAGAGTAAAATAATGACAGATGTGTAATCACATTTCCTGAGTCTAAAACCATGAGATAGAGAATTTAAACACCACTTTTCCCAAGATCAAGAAGAGGAGCCGTTTGGCTAAGAACTCATTTGGTTACTAATTTCCTCGGCATTAAATCAGCTGTTTCCTGAATCCCTTGACATACTGTGCCGAAGCACTCCAAGGACGGGGCTGCTCCCCGGCTCGCTTTGATGTGAGGGTAAGCAGGGCGAGAAGATGCTTTGGAAACACGGGTACGCCGGCTGACCGAGCTGGCTTGGATCAGAGGTTCCCGAGCGTTGCTTAATTGGTTTATTTTAATGAAAGATGGTGAGATAAATTTCACATGGCTCTTTATCAGGGGAACGGCAAGTGGTGGGAGACAGAAATCAGGATCCGGGTTAAGCCAACCCTTCGAGGGCAGGCTGGGGGGAAAGCAGAGCCGTTTCCCCAGGAAAAGACGGGCAATCATGGAAAGCCAGAGTTTGCTTTGGTTTGGTGTCTCCTGCAAGGCTGGTCTGCAGAAGACACAAGGCCAAGGGACACCAGACCCGAAGCCCACTGAGACCGGGGGAAGAAATCGCTGCTCAGCCTCGGTCTTTGCCTCCGGCCGCAGCAGTTTCCCGAAGGTCAGGGGTGCAGGACCTGGAGGGGAGCAGTTACGTGCCGTCGCTGCGCTGCAGATGGCGGGGAAGGGCTGGGAGGGAACGGTGTCATTTGCTTGTCAGGTTTTTCTGTTTGTCACTCGAGATCAAAAGTGGGAAAAGCACCAAGCCAAGTGAGGATGGTGCCTCCAGGTCAGCTGTAGAGGGACTCCGGTCTGCCTCTTTTCCAGCTTTATGAAACACGTTGTTTTCCCCTGGCCAAATTATCAACCCCCCCCTCTGCTTCCCTTCTCTGGCTTTGCAGGACCTGTGGTCCCAGGGTGCTTCGCTCACGTGCATCCATGGGATTTCTCAGGTGGCCTCAGATGGTTGCGGAAACAGTATTGGAGAGGAAGAGCCCCCGTGCGTATCGCGTCCGCCTGCCCCATCACTGCAGTGAAAACAAGGCTCGGTAGACCCCACAGCAGGCTCTGCTGAGAAAGAGAGGTCTCCAAAGCATCCCCTGGCATGGTGGTGGCCACAGAGGGGTCTCTAGACCAGGCTGAGGTGCTGGGGAGGACACCGTCAACACTAGACCTGGATCAGGTGTATTTTTGATGTCCAGGAACTGGCCTGGGGGTGTGGGTGCATGGTGAGCCAGGGGCAGAGCAGAGCAGCAAGGACTCCCCACCTCTTGGCCTTGGACGCTCCAAGTTCGGCTTCATCTTTAGGATACTCAGATCTCCCCAGGGATCCTTTCTCCAGGAAACCCAGCCTGGTACCAGTGAGGTTTGCAGCTGGCCCCCACACCAGCTCTCCACGTCACCATGGTCTGGAAGAAGCTCCCGGACACTCAAGCAGAGAGCCTGGAGAACATCAAGGGAGCAGCTAAGCTTTGGTAGCCCTGTGCCCTTTGTAAGCTCCTCTCTGGCTCCCCAGGAGCTTAGTGGGGTGTCCGATCCGGCCTGTGAGCTGTTCCAGGCGAGCAGTACCCGGATGGGCAGGGAATATTCTTGGCGCATCCCCAGCCCAGAGACACCCTGGCTGCCAGACACCAGCAGAGATGCCCAAAACCAGGGGTTTAGGGAGTCGGGAAAACCGAAAAGGAGGTATCCAAGGATGCAGGAGCACTCTCCAGGTCACAGGAGACCTTGCAAGGCTGCGGCGTGCTGGGACCACTGCAGCACACAGAGAAAATGCATGCCCTAACAGGGAGCTCGGCCAGGACAGGGTTTAGTCATTTATTTTGTATTTGCCATCACGTCTCTGCGTTACCCTCGCCGGTGCTGGCAGGGCTCCTCCCTGCTCACTGCCCAAGTTGCTCCGCTGACCGTACGGCTGACGTCCTTACAGACCAGTGATGCCAGCAGCTCGCGTCTCCCCGGCGTGAGCTGGGAAATGGTCCCTCATTTCCAGTCAATGGATCAAACAACAGTTCCTCCCCCAAAGGCGTCTCACGAGCAGCATCTCTGTATCTGCGACCATGGCCGTGCCTTCGCCCCCGACTTTATCTGAGCGCACGAAGCTGCTGCCTCCTGCCACGGGAAAGGCAGCTCCATCCTCTAAACGGACTTCAATTAGTCTGGCTGCCTGCCAACAGCTATTCTGGTGACACCCATGCTCCGATTAAGTCTTGGTTTCACCCCAAATTGCGCAGAACCCAAGCACGGCCAGCGATACGGAGAAACGCCCGAGGCAGCGCTAGCAGAGCTCAAAGGCCGCGTTCGGCCTGGGGAGTTGGGGCACAAATCCCCCCTCGGCCGGCGCTGGGTGGTATTGCTGATGGTTGCGTGTAATGCAAAGGGATAATTTGGGATATAGGGAAAACGGGCCATGCGGTGGATTTGGGAGCCCGTGGAAGCATTCACGGAGCAGCGCCAGCCATCGGAGGCAGAGCAACCTGCCAGCCCTGCCTGTGCGGAGCAGCTCGCCCCGTGCCCAGGGCACAGACGGGCTCCTGGGTGCGTCTCACAGCCCCGTGGCTTCCGTTCAGGGCTGCAATTTTGTCGCCACTTACTTTATTAAGAGTCACCTTGGGTGGGATGCAGACGTGGGCTGTGAGCCGAGCTGAATCACACCCTGCCAGCCGGTCCTCTCTGCGCAGGGAGTCTAGACGGCTGGCTGATGGGGAGACACCTCTCCGAGATACCTGCATGAGGTCTGGGGTGCTCTCCACATCAAAGGGCCCCTGAGCTACTAAAGCGAGGTTATAATTAAGCCACCCCCGGGGCAAGAGGGAGAGAGTTTCTCCCAGCACTGGCTCATCTCCCTCCACGGCTCCATCGCTTAGGGTGGTGTCCTCTGCCACCACCCCGCGAGGCGTTGATAGCTGTAGCAGGGGCTCCTATCCCAGGGCTCGCAGCGTTCACGCCTGCTTCGTGCTGACCCCGGTCTAATAACCAGGGAGCTAACCCTCCTCTGGAAGCAGGTCATGTTCTGCTGCCCACTTCTCGGCTCCCTTGCACACAGGGAAGGGAGCCTGGAGTGAGGATGGGGACGCAGATGTCTCAGGACCTCCTTACGCGCATTTTGCTGCCAAATTGCCCCCAAAGCCAAGGGACAGCCTGGGCAGCCACGGACTCTGGGAAGGGCTGTCCTGAAGGGCAAAAGGAAGCTGAAGCCCTGGAAATCCTTGCAAACACCACCACAACCTGCCAGCAACTCGCGCCGTAGGTGACCGAGCGTTGCAATGCAGAAAGGGGCAATTTTGACTTCAGAGAAAGCCCAGGGAAGAAACAATTTAATTAACCGGAGGAACCTGCTTCGTGTCACTCCTTGCTGTGAAATGCGTTGGACTCCCATCTTTAGCTACACAAAAAGTCTCAAGAAACCCAATGCCGTGCAGGTGGGAGATGCTGGATGAAGTTTTCCCCTTGTAGCGGGGTATCGTCCAGCTGGACCGTTCCACAGAGCCAGCCGGTGAGCACAAAACAAAAAAGAAAATCAGCACAAACAAGAAGCATGTGAGCTCTGGCAGGCAGGGAAAGAGCATCAATAAAGCCTCTATTAAAGGCCTAAAAACTGTCGAGGAGATCCCAGCAGGCAGCTATCCACCAGAAAAGCCTCCATGAAGCAAAGCATTGCTCCTCGGGGTTTCACCGGGCTGGATATCGAGGCAGATGCCGGTCAGCCTTTTCACCCATATTCCAGAGATTGCTGCAAAATCACCGCTCGAAAATGGTGTGCGGCATCTCCTGCGCGTGCGGGAGGATTTATTTTCGTAGGGACATTAAAAATAATACAAATTTAAAGAAAATAATGGATTAAAAGAGGGATCTCTCTTCCATCCAGCTGGCCGTTCAGATGTATAACCCCCGAAAAGGGAATTATTTGGCAGGGTGACATTCCCCCCCAAACGCAACATCGACGGGCTGAGCCTTAAGCGACTTGTCCAGCATCACCCCACGGCAACCCCAAAGCTGGAAGTCAAACCCAGTGTTCCCAGCCCATCACGGCGCGTCCTCCCGGCACAGCCCTCCTGCCTCGGTGATAACAACCTCTCCGCCAAGACGATGCCCCTTCCATTTACTTTCCATTTTCCAAGAGAATAGTTTTCACTTCGTTGTGTCTTTTTCCTGTCAGCTGTTAAACCCAAAGTCTGTTGCGAACACAGTTTAGGTGCACGCTCAAAGCTACGCAACGGCCTCATTTCCCAACAGAGGCAATTGGGGAAGGTTTGCTTGGGAGGCAAACGGGGATAAAAAAAGAACACCCCTTTTGAATGTGGAAACCTTGCTTAGAGCTAAATAAAGATTTAAGGTTAGTAATACGCAAGGAGCAAGCCAATGCAAAATGACTTCTATGATTCACTCCATCTCCGGCCTGGTCTAGAAGTCATTGCAGACTTTGACTCAGATGATCAGCGGCACCGAGATGAGAGGGACAATATAGACGTAAAGATAATATAAGGTGTAGTGGCATGATTTTATGGGCTAATTTACATTAGCCCCTGCCCAGCCAGAGTTCAGCCATGGTTTGCTGTCTTCATCCCATGGGGTACAGCCATGCTGAAGGGGGTGGGCTGGAGCACGGGACAAGAAGTTGGGGCTGGCCACCAGCACGCATCCTTATCCAGGAGCACGAGGGGCCGAGGGGCAGCAGCGCGGGGTGGCCAGGAGAACCGCTGGCATGACGCTCTGCTCCCAGAGCCGTCGCCCTTCCTCCCACGGCTTTTGCAGGTTTACTCCTCATATAGCAACAACTGTTTTGAATTTGAGGCAAGAGAAGTTACCCAACCTCACTGCCCTGAGCAGTCCCAGGGCAGTGGGTAAATGCAGGAAGTTGTGAGCGCTGCAGTTGATTTGCAGATTATTTATTTGCTTATTAGATCACATTTGGCTAATAGTTTCTGTGATGCTCCATAGTACAAGCTAATAAATCTTCCTTGGAGACCCACCAGCATCTTAGTTGATGGCCAGCTAGAAGGCATCCCTAATTAAACCAGTTTTGCCTTTCTAATAGCTCCCTAGAAGTCAGCCAGCGGAGCAGGAGGCGTTTACCTGGCTGCCACCCTTTGATGACAGGACCGCAGGTGAGGAGGAGGAGGCCTGCCCGATGCCACGCCACACGTCTTGTTGTGGCCTTGGCCTGCTGAGACCTCCTGAGCTGGGGTCTGCGCGGGCGGGCGTGACTGTGGACGCGGGTCCTTCGACGTCCGCTCCTCTCCCACCACCTCTTCTCGCGTGGGATGGGGCGGCTGGGGGCAGGCGGAAGGGGCTCTCAAGGCAAGCGGGAGTTGGTGGGACCCTTGCAAACAGGGTCCCTGCAGTGTTTTCCCAGGGGAAATGCTTCGTGTCTGCTCTGCGGGGATGCTGTAGCGTCTGCTTGCGTCTGAGCGTTGTACCAATGGAGCACCCATCGTTCTGGCTGCCCAGGAAAGCCTGCCCACCTCCGATGCTTTGGGTACCCTCTTCCCATCCCAGCCTCTCCCCTCTTATAGCACCAGCCGAGGAGCTCTTCTCCTGGGACCCTGCTCTTCCCATCCCACCGAGACCTGCTCTTTGTCTCCTCTTGCCCCGCCACGGCGCTCACCCCTGTGCCGCGGGGAATGCCGCTTCCTGACACAGCTCAAGCATTGCAAAAATGTGCCCCGGCTGGCTGGGGCTGAGCGAGCAGCACACCGCGGGCACGCATCCCAAATCCGCCTCTTCCCCTTGCCACCGCACCGTCCCTTCCTCTCCTGCCTCTTCCTCGCTCCTCTCCCCGGCCTGCGAAACAAGACGGCTTTGTCTGCCCACCCCGTTCGGAGGAGCACGAACGGCTTGAACTTCCCCTGAGCGAGTTTTTCCCCGCCAGCAGCACTGTGTGCTGTGCCGATGCCAGGTATTAACTCAGAGGATGACTCAACGAACCGGTTCAGACCAAGCAAGAACAACACTTCGCTTTTCTTCCAAGGCTCCAGCTCAGCCCAGCACAGGCTGTTCTGGAGCACCAGAAGAGGTTAGTTAACTTGAAATATGGCTTTTTAAACAGTTTATTACACTTTCCCTCCTTTGGGTTGCAGCTGGTGTGGAAGGATGATGGAAATGCAATCAAGGAGATCATTCCAAGGTGGTTTTTCCCTATATTTTCCTGTCCGGCTTTGAGGTTTCCCTATGAGATCTTGGCATGCATTTCACAGAAGAGACCTACTACACGGCGTGTACTATGAGAAGTGGCGTGTGCCACGTGATGGAGACGGAGGGCTTTAAGAAGGATGAGCTCCCCAGGTTGGGTTTGTCCAGGAGATCTGGACAGAGACTCATAAGAGCCCCAGCACCCCGAGCTCCCCAGCATCCCGAGAGCCACAGCAGCCCCTGCCAGATGGCTCTGGCTTGTGATGGGGCAAAGGCACGCGGCACGGAGGGACCCATCCTGCTCGCAGAGGGTCAGTGGCTCCAGCTGTGATGGGGAGCAGAGGCAGCACGGAAGGTTTCAGCCTGGAAAAGCTGCAACACTGAAATGGGCTGATAAAGGCAGTAGTTAACAAGAAAAAACAAACTAGAGCAGACTACAAAATGCGAAGCAGCGTGTGGTCTGGGAAACGCTGCTGGGCAGGGCCACGCTGGAGGCTGGAGGCTGCAGCTGCTCTTTGGGCTTGAAACTGCCATTTCCATGGAAAGCATCATTAACGCTGTGTTTTTCTCTGCCGCTCCGGAGCTGCTTCCAAGCCCGAGAGCCGCGGTGCTGCCAGGAGCCTGCCGGTAGCAACCCGCACGGCTCGGGATTGCAGCAGCAGGCCTGGCTGACGGGCACGCAGGAGGTGGAGGGTCAGCCGCCGATGTTCACGTTGCAGCCTCTCCTCTGGCTGGTGGTGGGGTCTGCACTGGCCTTGGAGCTGCTGGCATGCTCCTTCCCGTGGTCGCTGCCCCGCGCGTCCCAGCCAAGTCATCTCGGCCTCTGGCGACCCTGCAATGTCCAAGCCACTGCAAGGCGATAACGTGTCCAGGAGACATCTCCTCCCTTTGCTTTCTTGTGGACAACGTGGACGAGAAGGAGAAGGCAAGACAGGGGCATGGGGAGTGAAGCAGCAGTGCTCAAATGCGGGGCAGAAAATGATCCCCGGGTTTGGAAGCATCGAGGGAGGACAAAGGGGTTGATTCGTGCATGGGGGTTTGTCCCGCTCGTAGCTCACCTGCATTTGGAGAGAAGGAAGCCAGGAGGTCTTTAATGGCAACAAAAGAGCTGTGCCCAGCTCCACCAGGAAAAAGCCTGCAAT
>VZSC01008340.1:4043-43764 GCA_013398225.1 Steatornis caripensis | reverse complement strand
TTTTATGGGCTAATTTACATTAGCCCCTGCCCAGCCAGAGTTCAGCCATGGTTTGCTGTCTTCATCCCATGGGGTACAGCCATGCTGAAGGGGGTGGGCTGGAGCACGGGACAAGAAGTTGGGGCTGGCCACCAGCACGCATCCTTATCCAGGAGCACGAGGGGCCGAGGGGCAGCAGCGCGGGGTGGCCAGGAGAACCGCTGGCATGACGCTCTGCTCCCAGAGCCGTCGCCCTTCCTCCCACGGCTTTTGCAGGTTTACTCCTCATATAGCAACAACTGTTTTGAATTTGAGGCAAGAGAAGTTACCCAACCTCACTGCCCTGAGCAGTCCCAGGGCAGTGGGTAAATGCAGGAAGTTGTGAGCGCTGCAGTTGATTTGCAGATTATTTATTTGCTTATTAGATCACATTTGGCTAATAGTTTCTGTGATGCTCCATAGTACAAGCTAATAAATCTTCCTTGGAGACCCACCAGCATCTTAGTTGATGGCCAGCTAGAAGGCATCCCTAATTAAACCAGTTTTGCCTTTCTAATAGCTCCCTAGAAGTCAGCCAGCGGAGCAGGAGGCGTTTACCTGGCTGCCACCCTTTGATGACAGGACCGCAGGTGAGGAGGAGGAGGCCTGCCCGATGCCACGCCACACGTCTTGTTGTGGCCTTGGCCTGCTGAGACCTCCTGAGCTGGGGTCTGCGCGGGCGGGCGTGACTGTGGACGCGGGTCCTTCGACGTGCGCTCCTCTCCCACCACCTCTTCTCGCGTGGGATGGGGTGGCTGGGGGCAGGCGGAAGGGGCTCTCAAGGCAAGCGGGAGTTGGTGGGACCCTTGCAAACAGGGTCCCTGCAGTGTTTTCCCAGGGGAAATGCTTCGTGTCTGCTCTGCGGGGATGCTGTAGCGTCTGCTTGCGTCTGAGCGTTGTACCAATGGAGCACCCATCGTTCTGGCTGCCCAGGAAAGCCTGCCCACCTCCGATGCTTTGGGTACCCTCTTCCCATCCCAGCCTCTCCCCTCTTATAGCACCAGCCGAGGAGCTCTTCTCCTGGGACCCTGCTCTTCCCATCCCACCGAGACCTGCTCTTTGTCTCCTCCTGCCCCGCCGTGGCGCTCACCCCTCACCCCTGTGCCGCGGGGAATGCCGCTTCCTGACACAGCTCAAGCATTGCAAAAATGTGCCCCGGCTGGCTGGGGCTGAGCGAGCAGCACACCGCGGGCACGCATCCCAAATCCGCCTCTTCCCCTTGCCACCGCACCGTCCCTTCCTCTCCTGCCTCTTCCTCGCTCCTCTCCCCGGCCTGCGAAACAAGACGGCTTTGTCTGCCCACCCCGTTCGGAGGAGCACGAACGGCTTGAACTTCCCCTGAGCGAGTTTTTCCCCGCCAGCAGCACTGTGTGCTGTGCCGATGCCAGGTATTAACTCAGAGGATGACTCAACGAACCGGTTCAGACCAAGCAAGAACAACACTTCGCTTTTCTTCCAAGGCTCCAGCTCAGCCCAGCACAGGCTGTTCTGGAGCACCAGAAGAGGTTAGTTAACTTGAAATATGGCTTTTTAAACAGTTTATTACACTTTCCCTCCTTTGGGTTGCAGCTGGTGTGGAAGGATGATGGAAATGCAATCAAGGAGATCATTCCAAGGTGGTTTTTCCCTATATTTTCCTGTCCGGCTTTGAGGTTTCCCTATGAGATCTTGGCATGCATTTCACAGAAGAGACCTACTACACGGCGTGTACTATGAGAAGTGGCGTGTGCCACGTGATGGAGACGGAGGGCTTTAAGAAGGATGAGCTCCCCAGGTTGGGTTTGTCCAGGAGATCTGGACAGAGACTCATAAGAGCCCCAGCACCCCGAGCTCCCCAGCATCCNAGACCTACTACACGGCGTGTACTATGAGAAGTGGCGTGTGCCACGTGATGGAGACGGAGGGCTTTAAGAAGGATGAGCTCCCCAGGTTGGGTTTGTCCAGGAGATCTGGACAGAGACTCATAAGAGCCCCAGCATCCCGAGCTCCCCAGCATCCCGAGAGCCACAGCAGCCCCTGCCAGATGGCTCTGGCTTGTGATGGGGCAAAGGCACGCGGCACGGAGGGACCCATCCTGCTCGCAGAGGGTCAGTGGCTCCAGCTGTGATGGGGAGCAGAGGCAGCACGGAAGGTTTCAGCCTGGAAAAGCTGCAACACTGAAATGGGCTGATAAAGGCAGTAGTTAACAAGAAAAAACAAACTAGAGCAGACTACAAAATGCGAAGCAGCGTGTGGTCTGGGAAACGCTGCTGGGCAGGGCCACGCTGGAGGCTGGAGGCTGCAGCTGCTCTTTGGGCTTGAAACTGCCATTTCCATGGAAAGCATCATTAACGCTGTGTTTTTCTCTGCCGCTCCGGAGCTGCTTCCAAGCCCGAGAGCCGCGGTGCTGCCAGGAGCCTGCCGGTAGCAACCCGCACGGCTCGGGATTGCAGCAGCAGGCCTGGCTGACGGGCACGCAGGAGGTGGAGGGTCAGCCGCCGATGTTCACGTTGCAGCCTCTCCTCTGGCTGGTGGTGGGGTCTGCACTGGCTTGGAGATGCTGGCGTGCTCCTTCCCGTGGTCGCTGCCCCGCGCGTCCCAGCCAAGTCATCTCGGCCGCTGGCGACCCTGCAATGTCCAAGCCACTGCAAGGCGATAATGTGTCCAGGAAACATCTCCTCCCTTTGCTTTCTTGTGGACAACGTGGACGAGAAGGAGAAGGCAAGACAGGGGCATGGGGAGTGAAGCAGCAGTGCTCAAATGCGGGGCAGAAAATGATCCCCGGGTTNCAAGTCATCTCGGCCTCTGGCGACCCTGCAATGTCCAAGCCACTGCAAGGCGATAACGTGTCCAGGAGACATCTCCTCCCTTTGCTTTCTTGTGGACAACGTGGACGAGAAGGAGAAGGCAAGACAGGGGCATGGGGAGTGAAGCAGCAGTGCTCGAATGCGGGGCAGAAAATGATCCCTGGGTTTGGAAGCATCGAGGGAGGACAAAGGGGTTGATTCGTGCATGGGGGTTTGTCCCGCTCGTAGCTCACCTGCATTTGGAGAGAAGGAAGCCAGGAGGTCTTTAATGGCAACAAAAGAGCTGTGCCCAGCTCCACCAGGAAAAAGCCTGCAATCGACTGGGACCGTCCCAGTGGAGAAAGGAGCAAGACCAGTCCAGGAGGTTTGTACCAGACTGGGCAGTGACCAGCAAACGCAGCTCCGGGAGAAGGGCTTCGAAGCGGTGCAGAGGTGGGGAACCACCTCCCCCTGCATCTGCAACGGGCTCCAGACCCAGGAGGTGCCTGGAGGGGGCTCTCAAACTGCAGTTGTTTGCCCTGTATTATCCCATGGGGACAGACAATTTCTGCAGAGCATTACCTGAGCCGTCGCAATTCCAGCCCGATGGCTTTGTTTTCCTCTGTAATACCTGCCAAGCGTGGCAGACACCTGCTTTCAGCTTGGGAAGGAAAACCAAGGTGCTGCCCTCGCTTCCAAAAGAAAAACCCAGCGAGCTCCCCGACGAGCTGACTCGCGACCGAACGCACAATATCTCCGAGGCGGGAGGCACGCCGTGGCCGTGCGCATCGCTAAAGTGCTGGGTGGCAGGTCTGGGGGCACGACAAAAGCTCGGCAAGAGGGATGCGCCGCGGGAAGGTGCGCCTTGAGCACAGCAGGGGCACGGGGATGAGCTGCGGCTTTGCAACGGGAAGGGGCCGGGGAGCAGCAGAGCTGCTCCACGCGCAGAACCGAGCGAGGCCAGGGTGGGAGGGAAGGTTCCCCAGTGTCAAAACGTTTCAGTTGGATGTTTTTGTGCATGAAGCTTTCTGCTTCCAAACAACCAGCGCTTTCTGTTCAGCGGCTGACCTCAGTGGGAAGAAAAATTGCTGCACAAAAGGGACAGCGAGGCTGACGCCAGAAGCACAGACTCGGCGCTGGTCCCACGAGCAGTTCTGGGTGGGTCCCGACAAGGCGTCTTTCAGAGCTTTTGTTAAAAACCGTGACATAAAAAGCCCTCAAAAATCCAATCTTTTTGAAAAATCTGAAGCACGCTTGGTTTGGACCCCCTGCGCCAGCACCCTCCTAGTTTTCTGGATTGGCCCCTACACCAAACCCATCCATATCTGCCCTGTTACTTCATCTTCCAGAGATGCTTTTGCTCTTTCACCTTAACAGAAAAACATCACGCCAATTAATAAACTCTGCAAGAGCCACTGAAATCCTGAGTGCCTCCTCAACCCTCAGAGCACTAGCCTGGTTTTATTCCTCTTTCTGCCTTGTTGCCTCCTTTACTTGGCTGGGGAGATCGTTGCAATTTGTATTCATGTTTTTATTAATTGCGGAGAGCACATTCACCTGTTCCGCACAAAGCGCTGGTCGCTTGGCCCCTCTGCCCACGCAGGGCTCCCGGACACGTGTCCTTCGGGAGGCCGCGTGCCTGTTGGGCGTGCGCGGCTGAAGGACCCCGACGGATCGTGATTACGTTAAAAATAAATGTGCTGCCCAGGGGAGCTGCAGCATTTCAGTGACTGCTGACGGACCCTCCCGATAAGACCTTCTCCAGAAGGAGGAGGTGTTTCCTAGAAGATGCTTCACGATTCTGACCTGTGAGCAGCCAGTTTGGGGTCAATTGGCACGTTTTGCTGCCCAGGGAAGGCCGGCACCGAGCACATGGGTGGCGGGAGAGACCCAGGACGTGGTAGCTGGGAGCAGGTTTCCCATCACAGCGGCCGATGAAATCGAGCCGTGGTTTGGCAAACGGCACGTTCAGAATGTCTCAAAGAGAGTTTTGTATAGCTAAAAAGTCCTGTTTCTGGATGTTCTACTTCTCTTGCTTCTTTTTTAGCCACCTCTCCCCTCCAAGGTGGGGCAATTATTTCACTCTAACGCTTAGCTCAATTAATTTTAAAAGATGCTTAAGAGAAGAAAGGAGAGAAGATGAAACCTGCACCCAAATTTTCTGTAGTACNGTTTCTGGATGTTCTACTTCTCTTGCTTCTTTTTTAGCCACCTCTCCCCTCCAAGGTGGGGCAATTATTTCACTCTAACGCTTAGCTCAATTAATTTTAAAAGATGCTTAAGAGAAGAAAGGAGAGAAGATGAAACCTGCACCCAAATTTTCCGTAGTACTGGGCCTGTGCCGAAATACGTCAGAGCTAAGCCACCCATGAAATTTGCTTCCCAATCCCAGGCTGGGAGTTTTCCAATGGATGCATGAGCAAGGGAACCCAGACTGGGAAGACCACTGGGATGCAGCGTGCCTGCGGGATCAGCCCATTGGGTCATCTGGAGGCTTCTGGTTGGGGGTTTAACTGCTGGTTCGGGGGCTCAGCGGCAGCATCCACCATTTCGGGTGCTCCAGTGAGCATCCCTCGTTGGAGCCCAGCGCTTGGCATGGCTGGGGTCTCCGACTCCCTTCCGACCACTTCCCTGGAGCCCCAAAACTGGCATCTAATAGCATCGCTGCTCACACTGGCGATCCGTCCGAAGATCCAGACGTGGCAGACAGGGCTGCACTTGTGGGATTTCCAAGAAAATGCCAATTAAGTGATTTTTTGCCCTCTGGGTGCTTCGGGACCCCAGCCTGAAGCGTGCATTGCTGCACCCGGGGCTGGTCACCTCTGACTCCCTCACTGCCACCACACCTTGTTATGACTGCACTTCATTAATTTGTGATGCTTTGCATGACCCTGCAAAGGTATAAATCACTGCATCCCCACTCGGTATCGATGCTATTACTTGGAGGAGTTTAAAATTCCTGTAGAGCTCTCTAAGGCTCTTTAATGACAAGAAATAAAGGAAAGCCTCGGCAGAGTTGGGCGTTGTTTCAGCAAAAAATGATCTCATTACGGTCTCCCCTAGCAAACCGTCTNGTAGAGCTCTCTAAGGCTCTTTAATGACAAGAAATAAAGGAAAGCCTCGGCAGAGTTGGGCGTTGTTTCAGCAAAAAATGATCTCATTACGGTCTCCCCTAACAAACCGTCTCCCACGAGCCAGCCAAGCTGCCTCAGCATCCAACAGTAAATGCAGGATGTGTTGTTCAGCCATAGTCCACAGGCAAAATGCATTATGTTCATAAAACGCCGAGGGACAGCCGGACCTCGGGCAGCGCAAGAGGGAGAAGGTGAAGCCCCCGCACCCACCCGGGCTGCCCCAAGCTGTCACAGCCTCCTGAGGCTGGGAGAAGGGTGACGGGCATGCACAAGCGTAGCATTCGGGTGCTTTCTGAGCCTCGCTGTTTTCTCGGTCCCAGCAGCATCCCATGGCGATGAGCTGCACGGCCCAATGGTGCGGTGAGTGCAAAAATACTCCCTTTGGCACAATTAGGGTTGCAAGCTGCTGTCTTTGGATCTCCCGTGTGTTCCCCAGTGAGGACGTTAAAGGATGCTCTTGCCTTCAGGAAGCACAGCCGGGCTGGATCAGTTGTGCCAGCTGGCAATGGCACCTGCCTGGACTTTATTTCTGACTCCAGGCGTCAAATCCCAGCCTCCCATCCCAGGCTAGGAAAGTGGGAACAGAAATGAGTGTCTGCAGGCAGCAGCTTCGGGGCTGGATCACAAAGCTTGTGTACATCCCAGCCGCGTCTTCAAATCTGCGCTTGGGTCACCCACATCCACGCAGCCCCCTCAGCCACCTGCTCCACCGAACTCCAGGCTTGGGACCCCAAACAACCACAGGCTTTCCAGCCCTCCCCTTCCCCAAGGTTATCTGCTGAGCTGAGGAACCGGCACCAACTTTTTGTCTGGAGGACAAGTCCAGCAGAGGAAAAGACGCAGGGAAAAGCATCACTTGCATGAGGGAGTTTGCTTGGGTCGACCTCTAGTAGGAGCCCGTTTAATTCAGCGTCATTTGCACGCGTGAACCTTCGCAGGTGGAGGGGTTTTCTCCATCCCTCGGACGTTCTGCTGTAGGGCGTTCGGAGCTGCCAGGATTGCTAGGAGAGTGCTCCACGTCTAGCGAAGTTGTTTCAAAAACGTTTTGGAATTTCCGAGGAAACAAATTTCCAAAGAGGACCTGGGCACTGGGATGGATCTGGACCTTTTATTCCAGCTCTGATTAAAAAAACATAACCCGTCTCGTCATGGAGAGGAAAGCGTGTCGCTAAAGGAAAAGTCAAAGTGGGCCCTTGCGAGGAGGGTCAGCCAGGTTCCTGCAAAACCAGCTTCATCTTGATGACACCATTGTTTTCTGTCAGAAAAATTGCTTTATAACAAAATACCAGCCGACGGGAGACGGGATGTGGCAGAAATCACCCATCGCGGCCGTGGCAAGGAGGAGTCACCGCAGCGAGCCGGTACCAGGAGCTCACTGCTCTGAAGGCGTGCTGGCAGATGACCCCAATTCCCTGAAGTTTACCTTGGCTCCAGAAGACCCTTCCATGTGTTTCTGGGCTGACATTTAAAATGTTGGAAGGTTCTCGCCAGCTACGGAGTTCTTCTCTAATTACGTTCCAGTGCGTTGCTTGTCATGAACTTGTTAATAACTTGATCCAGCGTGGGCAGATTGCAAGAGTCATGTTTTGCCCGTGAACGCTTGTGTTTTGGACCTCCTCCTCGGTGGAGACTTACCCCGGCAGGGCTTCGAACAAGAGGGACTTTTTCCACTTTTCAGGACTTGCAATGACTTCATCGTGTTTTCTCAGGGCAGATCAGAGGTTTAATGGCAAGAAAATATTAATCCAGAGATTAGGTTTGCAGGGAGTGCGAAGGAGCAGCGATCTGGGAAAAACAAAGTATGAGAAGACATGAGAATATCAGTTCAATACCACAAGCAGAAAAAAACACCCGAAAGCACAAACAAAAATGCATTCCAGAAAATGTGAAGAATTCCCACTGCTATTCACAGGGAGTTTGTTACGCTTGGGTTTTTTTCCCTTTTTATGACTAATATT
The DNA here is from genome assembly GCA_013398225.1 of Steatornis caripensis. Taxonomy (NCBI): domain Eukaryota; kingdom Metazoa; phylum Chordata; class Aves; order Caprimulgiformes; family Steatornithidae; genus Steatornis; species Steatornis caripensis. The sequence goes on along the minus strand of VZSC01008340.1, from coordinate 35,889 downwards.
TTTATTTAAAAAACCTCTACCATGAGAACAAGTCGGGCCGCTCCACTCCCGAGAGCAAGCAGCCGGGCTTTGGCTGTGCTCCGGTTGAATGAACCGGCGACTGGATTTTGGGAGCTGCCAGACAAACTCCCTTGGCTCTGGCTGGGCTCCCCCCACCGTGGGCGCAAGGCAGGCGAGGAGCTGCAACGCAGTGGGTTGTATCTGCGACAGGGCGAGGTGCGTCCAGGTGCTGATTTGGGCTGGAAAGCCGGGATCTGCAGAGCTTGCTCACAACGCCATTGCCCGTCTCGGACCAACGCGTGGGGCTTTCATCCCAGCTGCCAGCAAAGTGAGGTCTAACGATGCCGTTGCTTCTGCTCAGGCTGGAGACTACACAAACGGCCTCAGAAAGCTCTGCGACGTCAGCGGGGGCTGTGTGATGCCAAGCTCAGCCCAAAAAGCAGTTGCTTTGCTGCTCCCTCTTAGTTACAATGCTCCCGAGCGGCAGCGGAGCAGGAGCAAGGACTGCTTTTCTCCCCAGTCATCTCTGTGCCATCTATCTCCCAACAGCTCATTTTAATTATGCAATTATAGTGTGTACAAAGCTTTCCGTGAGCTTCAGTGGATAATTAAAACAGATGGTGAGCTTAATGGGACCAACTCCTTCTTCTTCTTTTAATTAATGTGTTAACAGTTTATGGGCCAGCCTGTGGAAATCTGTTATTTAGCAGCTCTGTTGGTCTACAAGCCCTGCTCGTGTATATGGCCCTGCCAGACACGTAGACACACACGCATGGAGATGCTGTCACCAACCCGGTGGTGGCCTCCAGCAGGTCTCCACATGCCTCGTGGCACCTGCGCAGTGTCGTGTACCTCACTGGTAAGACACAAGCACCCTCGAGGTGAGGCTGAATGGATGCGGGTCATCCAGGCACGCACTCCGCTCCTGCATGACCAGGACACCCAAGCACCTCTGAAGAAGACGTTCATGTCGAACCTCGGCTGGAAGTGATGGGGGAGGAAGAAGAGGAGGCAGGCATGGGTCAGGCACTTGAATGAGCCCCAGGGCACAATCCCCTCCACTTGCAACCTGCGGGCAGAAAGGGGGATGCAAAACGCTCTTGGGGTCAAGGTGTGAGGACCAGCAGCGATCTGGGAGCAGCAAAGGGGCTCAGCAAGCCGGTAATGAGGGGCAGCCCTCTGAGGTGGACAAGTAGATAGATAGATAAGACAGGATAGGTTTTGCCAGAGCCCGAAGCAATGCACCGGCATCCTAACGTCATTTCATGACATATGGCCAACAGCAGCCTCCAAATCGACGCCAGGCGCTTTCGACACATGATGCGGGTCTTCCGAGGCCAAGCAAAGCTGCGGATCTCATGTTCCCTGGAGGAGCTACCCCACCAGCAAGTGCCGGGTGTCGGGATGGTCACGGAGCGGAGTGGGAGCAGGTGGGACCCCAAAGCCAGAGTGACACGGGTAGGCCCAGGAGGGAGGGCTGTGCCCGGTCTCTGCCGACGCAGGATCAGGCAGGCATCAACCGATGCCAGCGGACACTGTGTTCACAGCACCCAAAGAAGGTGGGTCCCCAAACGTTTAACTTGCTGAGCTCTTCATCACAGGACGGTGAGGATGCCAATGGTTATGTGCGTTCAAGAGGCTACTGGAGAAGTTCATGGGATAGAAATGCACCGGGTTGCTAAATTCACAGAAGCCCCATCAGGAAGCCCCGGAGTTGGAAGGTGAAGTATCCATGGCTGACTGGCTCTCACGAGCCTTTGGCAGAGGGGCAGGGTGAGCTGGGAGGATTAGCTTCAGCAGGGCAACGCACTGTTCCTCAGTCAAAAGTGCAAAGCCTAAGAGAAGCAAGCGCCCGGAGAGCTGCTTCCAAGCCTGTGGGATTCTGGCAGGCATGCTACTGAAGTGGCTAGCCTGATGAACTGATAATTTTTTGTAAACTGGCCCTGGTTATGGTAAGAAACAAGGCACGGGGCATGACTTGAGAATCCCATCCAGCCCACCGTTAGATCGCGGATAAATTACGGCCAAGGCACTGGCTGCGCCTTGGGCTCGTTTGGGCCACTGGGATTCGCTTCTTCAGAGAACAGCGGTTTCATGGGAATGATCCCCCAGGAAAAAGGGCCGCTTGATGCCATTTAACAAGAAAACCTCCCTACAGAGCTTTGCTTTGCCCAAGCCGTGATGCTCTTCCAGGCGGTGGGGTGCTGAGCCGCCCTCCCCGCTGCGGGGAAGGGGCCGTGTCTCTCACCCACGAGGCAGCTCACGAAGCTGTTGCTGCCGAAAGCACGTCCAGAGGATGAGCGTGGCTGGTCCAAGCAAGCTGGCAAGCTGCAAGAGTAATTCTCCGGTTAAGGGGAAAAACAATGCGTGTTATTTCCGAGAGCACTGGGGTTTTGTCTGGTTTTGATCTCATGCTTTTTATCGCAGACTGGACTGCAAAGCGGCTCTGCAGCCTCACGGAGGGACGCAGAGGTGCAAGGTGCTGTGCAAAATGAAGGATGAGCCCTGTTCAAGGGTGTGCGCCCGACGCGTGGTGGGCAGACGGGGGCAGAGGGGACGGCAGCACTCATCGACGCTGCAGGCTGGCGTGGGCTTCTCCACACATCTGCAGCCCAGCTGCTGGGCTGCGGCTCGGCATTGCTCAACTTTTCCAGCTCTTGCTTTAAAGCGATGTCGAAAAACTTTAATGGCAGGGAGAAGGACACCTCGGCGAGGAAAAGCGTGGCTCAACACCCAGGCGGCATCCCAGCACCGGGAGCGGCCCTGCACGGCACTGAAGGTATTTGGAGGTTGGGGGAACGGACTTGGAGGAAACCACCCAGCTCTTTCCAGGCCAGACCACAGGGATGTACTCACCCACGCCAAGCATGCCGTCCCCAGTGAGGGTCACGCAGTTGGGCCAGTATTAATCGCCTTGTGATGAGCCCTGTCCCCGATCCAGGCCGCCCCGGCTCCCCCCGTGCCTCTCTCCAGCCATGGCTCGCTGGAGGACCACATGCTTCCCAGCGCTTCCATTGCATAAGGAGCTCGTTGCTACAACAGAAATTGCAAAAACCACGGAAACCGCTTGTCTCAGCCAAACCCAAACTCAACTGTATACACAGCATAAAATTTAGTTGCTTTAAACTTGCATTTTTTGGCTCAGCTCTCCTGGCCACATCCTGAGCCCGAATGGATTGAATTACCGAGCACAAAATAAATTCCATCTGAGCGGGCCGCAGCCCTTGTCTCCCCGAACAAAGGCCGAGGTGTTTGCTTTGCCTTTTTTTTTTTTTTTTTCCTGTCTTCTGGAAGAAAACAAGCTGATTTTGTCCATGTGGAGGAAGAGAGGCTGGGGCGCTGGGGAGAACCGCATTAGCCGTGACTTTGTGACCTCAGCCACCTTCCCTGCAGCTCCACGCCAGGAACCAAGGGCAAGCGGAGCCGGAGCAGACCACACCACGCCATCGTGTCTGGATCAGCCCCAAGGGCCACGATGCCTCCAGCATCCTCCTGACAGATGTCGTCTGAGGGGGCAGTGCCACCTCCCTTTGCCCCAGGAGCCGTTCGCCTCCTTTGGAGCAGGGACCACGCGCCAGGCGCTGCACAAACACAGAGGGAAGGAGGACTGCGAGTCTTTGGGAGGGCGGGGAGCAGGCAACAGGGCTGCCCGTGGGCCCTCTTTTATCCTTAAATCGGGAAGGAAGGCGAGGAGGAAGGAGGAGGAAGAGGGAAGTAGAAAGTGGTGGCAGAGTTGCTGCAAACACCCACTGAGCACCAGCATCCTGTGCCAGCTGGGTGGGGGGGGTGACTCTGAGCCCCCCACGCAGCCATGGTGCACGAAACCCAGACACGCAGCGAGGGAGACGTCCCCAGCACCCCCAGCACTGCGCGAGCCCGAGGGTGCCGTGGTGAGGCAAGAGGGGTTTTGCTGGGCAGGCAGCACGCCGGGGCTCCAGCAGACCGCCGTGGCGTGCGTGGCCTGGGGGGCTCCACCTGTGCAAACAAGGCATCGCACGCCCCAGGAGCATCCCGACGATTCCCAGGTAAACTCCAGCCGAAGGGGGTTCAGCACAGCCAGACCCCCGCCACCATGCCCCGCTCTCACCGGCACGGGGTGAACGCAGATGAAGAAGCTGGAGGCCCCTCGCTGGCTGCCTCCGGCCCGCAGACGCCGTGGAAGGCGTCTCCGCGTGCGCGCGTGGGAAGCAGCTCAGCCGGCTCTGCCTGTCCCTGCCTTCCTGCCGGCTGCACCTCACCTGTCCCGGCAGCCGGTCCAACCCCGGAGCCAACATTCCCCAGCCCCGTGGCACTGGAAGGGGTTTAGTCCTCTGCCTTGCACACGCCTGCAGACCCACCCCATGGTCTCCTCCACGGAAGACATCTCCTCCCTAGGGTCGTATCCCAAAGGGCCACAAAAGCCCATGCTCGAATAAGCCCACCAGGAGGGCTGACCTCCAAGCCATCCTTAATGAGAGGGTCCCCCAGAAGACTCTTTAGCCATCCCCCAGCTCTCGGCTCACAGCCCAGCCGCACGCCGACCAGCCCTGCAGAAGCGCTGTGGGAAAGGAGCTTCTGGAAAATTTTCCATGATGAACCAGAATTTGCTCCGAGCAACCAAAGTGCATCGTAATTTGCTGAATTAATTCTCCACTGGTGGCTCGTGCGCCTTCAGAGGGCCTGGTCAAGGTGAAGGCAGCAGCCAGGAGGGAAAGCTGGAGCACGCACCCCGCTCCAGCCTGCATGACAGCTCCTCGAGGATGTATTGGCTTATTTATTGACTTTACTGTTGCAGTCCTTTCTGGAGAAAAACAAAAAGGAGGATGGAGTCACCACCAACACCCTCACTCTGGAGTTTGCGCATTGCATCGGCGCAGAACCCGGCTAAGGGTTGGGGCTGTGGCGGCCGTGGTTCGCTGTCGCCCTGCGGCTGCCACCGCTGCAGAGGGCTGTCACCAGCTCCTGCGCCTTCTCACAGCCTCCCCAGCGAGCTGGAAATAATGGGACGGCAGCCGAGGACGTGGGGATGGTCTTGTGTGATTCATCACATCCTATTCTGCACGCTGGAAGGGCAAGCATCTCCTCAGGGATAGTCTTACCCAAAAGCGATGATGCCCTGGAGCAGAAGCGGCCGTTGCGTTTGCGATGCCCCTCGTCAGGGGGGCTGAACCGTCCAAACTCTCCAGCGTCCTCGGTGCTGGGGCTAAGCCTCTCGGGGTGAATCCTTCCTCGCACCTTCTCAGACCTCACGTTTAATAATGATTTAATAGTCATTTAATAATGATTCCCGTACGCTCTGCGGAGAAATAATTGCCCAGTTCTTTTATTGAAAACCACATCTGGGTGGGAAAGCTTGGCCCGGCCGTGGCTTTGATCTCAGCCCCGCGCACCAACGCTCACTGCGCCGGGGCTGGTCATGCTTCCCCGATGTGCCGTGGAGTACCTGTCCTCACGCTCTCGGTGAGACACCGCCTTCTCCTAAATCACTGTATGGGACTGATATCGCTGTTTCCACAAAACGATGGTGCTGCAGTGATTTCCCGTAGTCGGGCTACCCTTGCCCCTCCGCGATGAGCGGGTTTGAACAAAGAGGGCATCTACAAGGGGAAAAAAAGATCACGTGGGGTTTCCTCATCCTCCTCCTAAACTGTAGAGTCTGCTTCTTGAGTGCCTTCTGCCTGGTGCTGCCTCTGCCAGGCTGGCACGGGGTGAGCAGGCGGCTCGGGACAAGCTCAGGTTCAGCAGCAGGATGGCCATGTCCTCCACAGGAGCGGATGGAGGAAAGAGGGACCTCCTCAGCAGAGGTTCCCAAAGAGATCGACCCGGTCAAATCGCCGTCCCAATCTGAGCCGAATCCAACAGCTGCCTTGGGCTAAAACCAGAAAGGTTCATCCTGAGCATCCCACCCGTTTGGAAATGGGCATTCACCTATGGGGGAAGACGGCCTGGGGTCTCTGCTGGCCCCACGGCCCCCGGTCAGGGTTGTTGTCCTCAGCGCACAGCTTTTCTCCGGTCACAGCAGCTGACACCGTGTGAGGTCGGGAGGCACCATGGGTGCCTGGGAGCTGGGAGGCTACACGGAGATCTTCTGTCAGACCCACAAGGGTGGAACAAGGGAGAAGCATGGCTGCAGACACATTATTTGCAGACAAAAAGCATGCAGGATCCGGCCTGACCCCTCATTACGCACGTCTGAGGAACGATGTGCATATTAAAATAATCCCTTCAAAGAGACTGGTGAGCAGAGAGCGCTGAAGTATTGATGAGCCAAGCTGGCACGGGGATTGATCTCGACGCGTTTGTGAATTTTATTAATAACTTTAGAGAGGGCACGCAGCACCCCGGCACCACCGCGCACTGGCACGTGCCCCCCGCCGAGCTGCCAGAGCTCCCCGTCCGAGGGCGAGCCAGAGGTCCCCTTGTCTGACCCCAGGCTGGTCCGTCTCTTGCCCCAGAGGTCTGGCTCTGCCTCTCTAAGGGCCGGAGACTTGGCTTACGCTCTTAGGGCCTTGCAAACAGATGCACGAACAAGAAACAAGGGCAGAATTTGACGCTGCAGATAAGCGCCAATTAAAATTACCAAAAAAAAAAGTAAAAGGGCACGAGGCGGAGCCTCAAATGAGATTTCAGCTCTGCCTCCTCCAGGCTTTTTCAAGCAACGGTATGGGAATCCTCCGCGTCCCCATCTTCACGTCTCCTCTCCTCCCAGCCCAGGTCAACCTGTGCTCCTGCAGAGCATCTCAGCGCCCACAAAGGGCTCTTGCTGCTCCTGGCTCGGAGCAGCTCTGCTCCTGCACTGCTGTCCTCTGTAATTCCTACCCCGATATGGATCGGAGTATTTTCAGGACTCTGCTGTGAGACTTGCTGCGTCTTGTTTCCAGACTGGCTTGGCTCTGCTTTTCTCCCCGGGCTTTACAGGTAAAGCCGATGGCTATCACCAGCAAGGGCTCAGAATGACCCCCAGCCCTTGTGCAGATAAGCCAGGGTCTGGTGAAGCAAGCGGTGCCCAGCCCCGTGCCTCCCAGGCAGGAGCTTGAATCATCTGAGCTGCTCCTGGAGAAGGGGTGGTCTGGGGGGCTCTGCCCTCACCCACCTCCTCCTCACCCCGGGCCGGTGCAGCGTGCCTGGCCGATGGGCCACACCAAACCCGCTCTGACCTGCGGGGAAGCCGCTTCCCCCAGCCCCTGTGCACTCCTGACAGACATAGCTGCTAAACGGCTCAAGCCTTGGAGAGGAGATGCGGCGCGTCGGAAGAGCCGTGGGCCGCCAGGCAAGGTCTGTGGGCTCGGAAGGACACCAGACCCCCCCACAGCCCCCAGGCAGGACCTGACGCAGCACCAGCGGAGATGCTCCTCACCCCGTTGACCCCAGCAAGTGCCAGCCCTCCGCACCAACAAATATTACTGAAGTCGCTGAAAATTTCATTGTGTGTAAAGAATTTATCCCCGCAACACACCAGGAAGCCCAAACCATCCTGTTGTGGCTCTTGCACGAGCCGAGAGAGAACGGCTGAATGAATCCCCCGGGAGTCTGCCATGGGATCTCACCTCCTGTGCTCCTGCCCTTGCCATCAACTCCTCTTTCTCAAAGCAAAGACTGCCCAGGCCCAGGCCCAGGCCCTCCCCATCCCACACACCGGGGAGTACAAGGAGACAAAGAGAACAGGAGGGGAAAAAAAAAAAAAAAATCGGTTACCTTCAGGATTCAAAGATTGCATTTTCCTTTTCCCTCCACCTTTTTTTCCAAAGGCACACCTCCACCTCCCGGGATTCGTCTGGAGCAAAGCTCTGACAGCAAAGCCGTGCGCAGTTCGTGCAGAGGCATCTGCACCTCCGCTGCGGGGCACACCGCATCCCCCCAAGCCCAGGAGCCCCCCAACCCCTCCCAGCACTGCAGCCTCCCCAGTTAGCAGAGCGGTCGCTCTCCACGCAAGTCTTTGCTCAACTTTGACTCCCGCACTTGTAAACCCCAGAAACGCACGTGGCGAACGACCACGGCGGTGTTGTGTGGGGCTCTGACTCGCCGCTGGCGGACCCAAAACAGCGGGGAGAGCCTAAAAACACCGGGCAGCGGTGATTTCCAGCCTGGCTGTCCAGTTGCTGCTGCCCGCCAACCCCAAGGTAACACTCCCTATAGAGGAAGAAAATTTATAGGGCCAAAGCTCTTTCCTCCCACACCTCTGCTCTCCTGGAGGCGGCACGGAGCTTGCCAAGCCGTGCTTGCACGACGGCCAGCCCCAAGCCAGCCAGCGAGCATCGTGAAAGAGCATCCCCCACGCACAACGCACGTCACTCAAACCAGGAATAGAAGGGTGCTGTGTCTTGGGCTGCGTGGGAAGGGCGGCCCCTCCTCCTCTTCCTCCCCGTTTATCCATCATTTCCAAGACCATTCCCTAAGGCTGGTAGCAGTCTCTTCCAGCTAATTCTCTTCAGACTTTGAAAATTGCCCCAAAAGCCTGGCCATGCCAGCCTCGCAGGTGAGGAGCCTTCGGGAGCCGGCCTGGCTGCAGCGGGTTGAACGCTGTCCTGCGAGGCCGTGCCTCCTGCTCCGGAGACCCCTGCTTGGCACCGCGTTGTTAAGCAAAAGGCTGCCTTAGTCGCATCCAGCTTCGGAGGGAGACGGTGATGCATCACGCACAGCTCAAGTCGCGGCCATGGTCTATCAGCTAAAAGCAGGGTGTTAAGTTGCCAGGCGCGTTCACCTCTCTCCTCTCCCCATGCCATGACTCTCCTCCCGCGCTGCATTTGAACCTCCCCGCTCCCCAGGGCCGTGAATTATACAGTGACACACAAGCAGGATTGGGATCGGGGAGCAGGATTTGCAATTCCGAGCAGCCTCGGGACTGAATGAGACATCTCAGACCAGCGAACGGGAGAGGACAAAACCTGGGGTGCAGCCAGGCGGCACCAAAAATAAAACCACCCTTGGGTGCTCAAACAATCGTACGCAAAGCAGTAAGCGCCCCACCAGAGCCTCAACCGAGCACGGGGCCATTCCCACGGGGCACCCCATCCCTCCCCATGGTGGGTACAAGTGCCCCACAGGATGCTGCAGAGCTGGAGGGGATGCACGAGGGCAGGAGGCCTTCTCTGAGATCGAGCTCCGTGGGCAATCCCATGGGATACTGAAGCATTTGGGTGGATTTTGGGGGGTCAGAGACAGCAGCACTTGCAAACCAGAAAGCCTTTCTCATGAAACAAGGCTCCCGAAGGTCCCTCTGACAGCGCTTTTTGGGGGTTCACTGATGAAGGCCTGCAGGTATTCAGACGGGAAACGTTTCGTGTCAGGCGCTTCCTTGTCAGCCTTGAAGAAAATAACTGCGTGGCAAGAGTGAGCAGATGACACGGGACAAATTAACTTGGGAGATAAAGTACAAGGGGCGAGCTTGAACGAGGTGAGGAGGAAGTTAGAAGTATTGAGTAACTCGGGTGTCAGGGCAAAGACATATAGACCTACCCGTGAGAGGGCTGAGGCAGGTTTTCATCCAAGTACCGGCAGCAATTGCCACAGCTCATGCTCCCCAGAGCCGTACAAGCAGTGGAAAGCTGGTCCGGCGCAGAAACCGCGAACAGGGAAGAAGAGGCAAGGGAGGCTCCAAACCCCGCAATTTGCGAGCGCTTTGCATGGGGATTTTTGTAAGGCAGATGAAGTAAAAAATAAATCACGGCAGAGAAGTCTACCCCTATTGGCACTTTTCTGCACTACTACAGCACCCCGTCGTAGCACGGGGCAGCCCCGGGGTGCGGAGCGGCTCTCAGCGGTGCTGGTGGCACCCTGTGTTTGGGCAGCCACGAGGCTCAGCAGAGCACCAGCTCCGCACTCGCACGGGTGACCTGGAAAAGTGGCTGAGTGCCGGTCCTGGGGAGCTTCAGAGGAGGCAACAGATGCTGAACCTTCCTGTGTGATAAATATTTAAGGAGAGCCTTGGTTCCCCTTTGTGGCTTTCTCGCCACAAGTTGGGAGAGCGGGTGCAGAGTGAAATAGTCCACGTGTGGTTCGGCAACGGCCAAGGCACGGAGGCGTGCAGACAGGAGACGCCGCAAAGGCCAGGACTAGCACCCGGCAGAGAGCAGCGAGGGGACACCAGAGGGGCGGAGAAGTGATTTGGGGGTTCTCGCAAGGCAAGAACTGAGAGGCAGGCGGAGATGTTACCAGGCGTTCGATTTTCAACTGACCCAAGGACAGACCCATCGCTAGCTTGTGGGATTTCGCGGGCAGGATACCGTGGAGGGCAACAGATGCAAAAAGGCAAAAGACAGGTTCACAAACGACAGCTCTACCAGCAGGCTTTAAGCATGAGGTTCCCGGTGCAGCTTCTGCAGCCCAGGAGATGCTGACGCCACAGACCCCACCGAGGGCCAGGCTGTGAAGATTGGGGTCGCGTAGCTGTTTGCCGCATCCCTCATTGCCAGAGAGAGGAGGCTCACCTACGGGGGCTTTTCATCAGATACAGAACACCGTTAGCCTCGAGCAAAAAGCCTGCTCTGTTGGTCATGGTGCTCCAAGGAAGATGAAAGTTCGGGAAGAGGTTGGGATGTGCTGACTTGCAGCTCTCCGAAGCAGAAAGGGAGAACAGCCGGTGTCTCCATGCCGGCTGCGAAGCAGCGCCCATTAGCTCCCAGCAGCTGCCGCGACAAACTCTTGCTTTGAAGCGCCTAAGACGGCCTTGAGCAGCGTCGCCTGAAGGAAAATGCCCGAATGTTCTTGTTACAGCAGCAGACTAGACCTTTCTTGCCAGCAAGGTGTGCTCTCGCCTGCCGTACCAGGCAGAGGCAAACGCTCCTGGTACCTGCTCAGAGGGCCTGGGAAGCGTTTTGGGCAGCCTGGTCTCCTGCCAGCCTTCTCGAGGAGCCAGATCACCAGCCCAGGTCTGCACTGAAGCTGCTCAGCCCTGTACAAACACAAAAAAGAAACACGGGAGATTTCAGCAGGAGACACATTCATGCCAAACGCTTAGAAAAAGCCCTAGAAATCAGGGCACATTGATGTTTTGGCTGACACCACCAACTGGGCAAAAGCTTTCCGGTGAAGGACTGACGGCATCGGAGCCAAGCCCTGACACAGCAGGGCGGCTGAAAGCTGCCCGCTCTGCCAACCTGCTGCCAAGGTTTTCAGGCCAGGAGGGATTTTCTCTCTCCGTTGGAGCCAAGCGGTCGTGATCTTGCCTTGATAAATGTGGTTTGATGCAGTGCCCACGCACGGAGAGAATGTGCCGGCAAAAGCCAGATTCCATGACTCTGCGGCACTCTTTCCACCAACAGGTGACAAATCTGGGGGGAAATCAAGGTCCAACACTGACAATCATTGCTCTGTGACATTTATGAGGCCTGTTCATGCTACACGCTGTGAGCAGGTCTCTTCTTGGAGAAGGTGACGGATCGAAGCCTTACAAGACGAGAGACAGAGGACGACGAGCTCTGTTGGTTCAACAGTTTCTTTCCGAAACAAGGAGATCTCCAAGTGTGACCGCTTTGGTTCAATAAATAAAAGAAATAAGCAACTCGGCACTAGCCTGTTTTAAATGCACGTGTTCGCGTTGATAGGGTTAATAACAAGTGCAATTCTTTAAAAGCTCCTGTGCGTAACAGGGCTGTGAAAACCGCAGATGGCAACCCTACGAGGAGTGCTCTTCCACACTTGCCATTAAGTCAATTTAAAGTTCCCCTCTCAACGTGCCAGAGTTAATCACATGCTTTGGGTAGAGATTACTAGAAGAGGACCTGCGTTGTGTCGCACAGGTCCGGCTAAACTGCCAGGATTGTTGGGCAGAAGCCTGGTGCCTGCTCCCCTCATCTCCCACCTCCAGTGCCCGTACCAGGAGGGGGATGCAGAGCACATGCAGGGCACCAGGCTGTTGGGGGTTGGATTCTGCAGCACTCTGGCCACTTTTGCCCTGAAAGATCTGATGGTGCTCTTGGGCTCTGCCCCACAAACAGGTCGCTGACCATCTGTTATCCACAGCAGAAATGGAATGGGATGGGATGGAATGGAAGAGAGGAGATGAGGAGAGGAGAAGAGGAGAGGAGGAGGAGAAGATATTTCAGTTGGAAGGGACCCACAACGATCATCCAGTCCAACAGCCTCACTAAAAGTTAAAGCAAATTATTAAGGGTATTGTCCAAACGCCTCAAACACTGACGGCTTGAGGCATCGACCGCCTCTCAAGGAGGCCTGTTCTGCACGCACACCGTGGCAGCAGAAGCGTATTCATTCCCGCCCAGGAAAAAGTCCATGCCTGGTGCACTTCAGAGCCACGTCACATGCTTTGGAGTTTTGGTTGGTTCCCCCCCACCCCCCCACCTCTGCTTTTTAATTTTTTTTTTTAAAAAACCAAACCACCAAGTTTGGAAAGTCGCAGGAAATAAAAACAAGAAATTGCTGACAAGTGTCCCACTGCAATTGAGTGAGAACACAGAGCTCAGCTCTATGGATTCCCAGAAATACGGTCCAGATGTGGCTCTCCACGGTGGCGCAGCCAAGCCACAACCCCTGAAATGACTATCCCAAAACTCCCCCAGCGCCCCTTCCAGCCACGCACCGCGACAGACGATGCCCCAAACAACACCCAGCCAAAGACTTGAGAAAACACAGGGCTGGCAGCAGAGCCTGGAGGGGCCTTCCCAGTCCCCGACGTTGAAGGTCTTGCAGCAGAGATGCTGGAAGCAAACTCATTGGATCCACGCAACGCCCAGATTTCCTACCTGTGCACACGCTTGAGCTTGAAAACACGGCATTCTACCGCTCACTTGAATCCCAACTGCCTGCAAACCACGGAAAATGGGAACACATGGGTTTTGTAGCAATCATCTGCTGCAGTCATCGCTGGGGACCGAGCGTCGGCTCAGCCCCGCTGCCACCTGCCCCGTTGCAGGAGCAGCTCTTGGGACCGGTGGTCCCCAGAGTGTCCTCCCCGCCCAGGGCACAGCTAGGGGAGGGACAACACTGCATGCACAGCACTGCTCTGGGACGGGAGCGTGCACTGACAGCACCCACGCACACAGCAGAGCGTGACTGCAGGCGTGCCTTTGCGTCTATGGGGAAAACCCAGCACAGCTAAAGGCAACGGGAGGGTCAGTAACTGCTCCAGTGGGTCTGTCTTCAGTTTTTCCATGCCAGAAAGTTTCGCCCTTACAGGACCTCCTGGTTATCCTTTTATACAAGACCCCGTTCTCTATCCATTGCATTTGCAAAGGTGGCGATGAGCGCCAGCGACGGCGTGGCATGCACAGATCACAGCTGGGATGCTTTGAGGTTGTTGTATTATTTACGATCAAATACTCAGCACACACGAATTAAAAGTGTCCAGTGGCACACAGAGGCCCACCTAGCTAACACCCTCAGCGTTAGCTAACACCCTTTAGGATGGTTGCAACGGCACGGCGGGTCTGCAGCAAACCCTCAGCTCCTGCAAAGCCAGCGCTGACAGCAGCGAGCAGCTCAGAAGCAGCAACGGGCTCCCACATGGGAGCCGAGTGCCTAAGACTAAACAAAAACCAACCCCAAAACCACCGATTGGTTTCAGTTGGGCTGCAACCTTCCAGTCCAGCTGTGGAGTGCAACGGCAAGATGCAGCAAGCAATTAGCCCGGCTCTCCGAAGCCCAGGCACTGACACAGAGAGCAAAGGCTCAGCGGGCAGAGGAGCGCGCAGGGCTCCCCGACTACCCCGGGAGAAGAGCCAAGCAGAAAACACAGCCTGTATTTTGGTTATGAATCCCAGCGTGACGCCTGTTAGATCTGAGGTCTCTTTCCAGCTCTGTCACAGGTGCCTTGCAAAGACGTGGGCGCGCCAATTTGTTTTTACAGAATCACAGAGCGGTTTGGGTGGGACGGGCCCTTCCCAGGCCATCCAGGCCAACCCCCTGCCGTGAGCAGGGACGTCTTCAACCCGACCAGGCTGCTCAGAGCCCCGTCCAGCCTGGCCTTGAATTTTCCAGGGATGGGGCATCGACCGCCTCTCTGGGCGGCCTGTGCCAGTGTCTCACCACCCTCAGTGCAAACAATTTCTTCCTTATGTCTAGCCTGAATCTACCCTCTCTTAGTTTAAAACTATCAATCACCCCTTGTCCGATCACTACAGCGGATACCTCAGCCCTCTCACGCTTGCTCCGTTTTCCCCAGACACCGACTCACCCCGTCTTTGCAACAGCATCCCTCCCAGCAGAGCGGCTGAGCTGGAGGCGGCAGCAAAGCCAACACGACCCTCTCTGTCCTCTGGCTGAGGAAATGAAAACGACGGGGATGCTGAGAAGTCGAGGCGAGTCTCAGCTGCCCTTAGAGGTCACAGCAAACCCAGCAGGCAGGGTGGTGCCTGCCGTGGGGAGACCCACAGGTCCGTATGGAGACGGGGAAATGAAGGCACCCTCCCCAAATCACAGCCCTGCGCTTTCTTCTCTAACATCGAACGTGAAGAACGTAGCCCTGGAGTAAGGGGGGGAAAAAAGTCCCTCCCACCCCTCCGGTGCAAACTCAGCCTGTGCAAACCAGATGGCTAACCAGGAAAGCTAGCCTGGTTGTCCAAACACCATCGGGTTGGTGCAAGTCACGCGTTTCTGACAGATGGTCCTTTCGCCAAGAGCATCTGCCCAGCCTTGCCCTACCTGCGTGTTTTCTGCGGACAGATTGCTCTGCGCGTCCACGAGCCCCACACCCGCCCACGGCATATCGGAAGCACGGCAGTTCCAGCCGCGGAGAGCTCTGAGGCGCTTCCCTCATCCTTTACAGAGCGTAATGACACATTCCGCTCTCCTTGCCGTGCGCAGTGAACCACTGGGGGAGAAAAAACTTACTGAAAGGAGCAGACGTGCTTGCAGTTTTTAAGTTGGGAGCAAAAACGTTACCTACCAGCCAGGCTTGCCCTGCAGCCCTCCTGCCTCCCTGGCCAGCCGGCGATGTCCCCCCAGCACGGCAGCTCTGCTCCGGCTGCCCAGACACCACACATCTGTATTTCTTATACCTTGAAAGGCCACTAAAATGGGGCAGTGGGCACCTCCGCCTCCCATCCAGGAAGAGCTGAGTTTACACTTCAATTAAATCCCCGGTGAAACGAGCCCCGGCTGCAGCACAGATGAAAGGGCGTTCGGGTGCTGCGATGCCCCGTCACAAGTCCCCAGCCATCGGAAGCGGCACAGGGCAGCAGATGGTCTCCCCCTCCTCGCTTTCACGCAGCGGGGAGGCAAAGCGCGAGCGTCGGGACGCTGCCTGGGCCACCAAACACCCCTGCTGCTCTCCGTCCGTCTGCCGTGGCAGAGCACTCAGTGCAAGGCACCAGGCTTCACGCGTGCCAGGTCTCCAGGACGGTTGCTCCTGAAAGCACACCACCAGGCTGACCCTGGGCCATCTGACCCGCCGGCTCAGGCAAGGTTAGTCCGGAGAATCCTGGTTTACCCATTTCGAATTTGGGCACCCGCTCCTCTCTGCCTGCCCTGACCGGTAAGGGGATGCCTGGTTTATTCCTAAAGTTTAAATGGCCTCTTTCTCCAGGAAGACCTGCAGGTCTTGGCCAAGTATCCTGAAGTATCCCCAAAAGAAGAGTGAGGTCTGTNGAAAGCACACCACCAGGCTGACCCTGGGCCATCTGACCCGCCGGCTCAGGCAAGGTTAGTCCGGAGAATCCTGGTTTACCCATTTCGAATTTGGGCACCCGCTCCTCTCTGCCTGCCCTGACCGGTAAGGGGATGCCTGGTTTATTCCTAAAGTTTAAATGGCCTCTTTCTCCAGGAAGACCTGCAGCTCTTGGCCAAGTATCCTGAAGTCCCCAAAAGAAGAGTGAGGTCTGGNAGAATCCTGGTTTACCCATTTCGAATTTGGGCACCCGCTCCTCTCTGCCTGCCCTGACCGGTAAGGGGATGCCTGGTTTATTCCTAAAGTTTAAATGGCCTCTTTCTCCAGGAAGACCTGCAGGTCTTGGCCAAGTATCCTGAAGTATCCCCAAAAGAAGAGTGAGGTCTGTGAGTAAAACAGTCTCGCAGCCAAATCCTTTCCCTGCAACGCTGCGTGAAGCTCCCGGGGCCTCTTTCTATGCTCTTCGTTCGAGCAAAACCTCCCGTCGCCGTTATTCCCCTGGCTGGGAAGAGTTCTGCTAACAAACAGGAGACTTGCTCCCCGTACAGCAGAGAAGATTTACTCCCCGTACTCTGCAAGAGAGATTATCTCCAGTTGCTATTATTCCCTTATCAATAATTCACCGTGCAGCCACACGCCAGATCGCGCCTGTGCTGCCTGCGTAGTTCCTAAGCTCGCTGCTGACTGAAAGAGCAGCCGTGAGTAATCGCGTCTCCTCTGATATTGCTTGTGCTCTCAGCGAAGCAGAACAAGTAACTCGCGCTGCAAATGAGTCATGTCCCCTGGAAGCTTCTCGTTTTAGCATCCCATGGAGGAGAGCAGCTTTGCAGAAGCACCTGCTAAGGACTGCAAGCCCTTGGCGTTGAAATAAATAAAGGGGAGATAATTAAACTCCATATTTCAACCTTATAGGAGGAGATCATCTGAAGGGACTCTTTCTCCGTCCAGAAAATCCAATGCAATTAAATGATTAGAACAGAGAAGCAGACACGAAACGCGAGGAGGAGAGGCCAGACAAGCCGTTGCGGATACACATCGCACTCTGAAGTCTTGATGAAGACTCACCCACTCCCCCGTTATAAGCGCAAGCTTGTTGCTGTTCCCGTTTAGCTCTCACAGAACAACCACTGCGATGCACAGAGCTCAGGATTAAAACAGCATCATTTCTTAGCAAGAGCCCGTTTGACTCATTCATCCCGCACACACGCACACCACATGCACCAATGTCTCATTTGCCGCCGAGGGGCCGATCGTCGGCGTACGTGACGCGATCCCAGCACACGAGCCTTCTATCGCTGATTCAAACCTAACCATTGGAGTGATTTATGGCGCCAAAGCTGCACCAGTGTCCTTTGCGACTAGATTAGGCGCCGGGTAAGAGATGAAAGATGATCTACCCCTTCCCAGTTGTCACTGGGAACCTCCCCATCCGCAGCGTGGATGAACCATCTCGCATGTCCCAGACATCTGTGCAGTCACTGACTACATCTTTAATCTTGCAGGCTGGCTGTTCTTCGAGACACCCTGCCAGAGAACCAAGCCAAACGACAGCTGAGTGCTCCTCCATCCAGCAACGTGGATCCGTCGCCCGTGGATTTATTGGCACACGTGCTTCCCGTTTCTCTACTTACCTGCAAGCTTCAACGCATCGCTTCAGAAACCCTTCCACGGGAGATGGGGAGCACCCCTCTGTGGGAGAGCAGGATGCTCTCCAGGACGGTTTGAGCAAGGCAGAGGGCAAAAGGATACACCTATGGCAGCTTGGAGAAGACTTCTGGAGCGCAAATCCCCATCGTGCGGCCAGTGCCACCAGCACACACAAGTTAAGCTGAAAACACGAAGTCCAAAACGTTGGCTTCGGACTCTCCAGGCTTACTTACCTGCCCCCGAGCACCTCCGATGATAGCAGCCTGCAAGCCCGTCTGCGGCAGCAGCGAGAGAGCCTGCGAAGATCGCTCTGCGGTGAGGCGGCCGGGTGTCAAGCCCTGCGGACAGCGCGGCCGTCACCAGAGACAAGTCGCTGTTAGAGACATCAGACCGCTGCAGCCAGGCTTTTTTTTTTTTCCCTTCGGAGGAGAACGACTGGGGCCGGAGCCCCGTGGGGGCTCTTAGGCAACAGCAAAGCAAAGCCTCCGCGCCGCCAGGCCTGCGGATAACCCGTCCTCGTGCAAAGCTGTGACTCGCGCCTGCGCAGGCACGCACGCACGCAGCCATGGGCACCACGACTGTTAGTCTGTGCCCTTCCTATTACTTCTAGCTGGGTGAAATCAAATGGAAAAGAATTCAATTAAGGTGGTCTCGTCTAACACTGAGGGATCCTTCGGAGTCGCTCTCTGGAGTTAGCAGGTCCGATGGGATTAGCAGCCCCCGGCTCCGTCCCTCTCCAGCTGTGGGAAGCTTGTGGTTGCAGTCGGCTGGGCTCCAGTGGGATTTGTTGCTGGTGCAGCCGTGACCACCCCAGCCGCCAAAATGGGACTTAACAGCAAAAATCGCTGCCTTTCCCTGGGAAGGGAGCAGCCACCAGGCTACAGGCCCTCACTCAGTGCAGCCCCGGCTGGAGGAGCTGCCATGCCGGACCCTGCCTGCTCTGCCCCGGGGGAAGGCACAGGCTGGGGCAGGCGGGCTCTTCACGGGCAGCAGCGCCCCAGGCTTTGCAACAGCCCGGGGAGCAGAAGACCAAAGCATGGAGGAGATCATTGTCCGTGCACCAGGCAAGGACGAGGCACCAAGTCCTCGCCAGCCCCACCGTGAGGAGATGGGAGATGATCGTATGGTTGGACTTGATAATTTTAAAGGTCTTTTCCAACCTAAATGATTCTATGAGATGCCAAGGGCTTACGCCAAGCCCCGGTGCCAGCCGGGTGGGGAAAGGTTCTGCTCCCTCCCAGTGCTCTGCCAGCTCGCCATGTGCCCAGTATGCGTTCTGTGCTCAACGCCGCCTACAGCAGGGGAAATTAAAGTGCCTACCAGACAGCTGGCCGGCTTTTGCTTCAGTCTTTTATCCAGCGACTCGGACACGGTGAGATAGGCTAATAGAGAAGGAGGCGCCGCAGTACCTAATACACTGCAGAAGATGACAGTAGTTTCAAACTAACGGACAATGCTGCAGACAGTGTGACCAATGTGATGAATCAGAGCTGTGCAGCTTCAGGGGAACAGAGGAGTGGGGGAAAAAACCAGAAAACCCAAGACTTTTAGTCCCAGGACACAAAGGAAAGGCAGTGTCCTTCTTGGGAAGGGTGAGCCCCTGGGTGCTCCCTGCCTGCACCCCCCCAGGGCAGATGGCACCTCCAGGTTCCCCGTGCCCATGCAGCCCCGTCCCCACGCACAAGCCACCACTCACAGCGCGTGCAAGTCCTCAGCTACTCACTCCGCCCCCGCGGTGCTGCTAAGCTGCAAAGCAGTTTCCTCCAAGGGATCAGCGAGTGGGTGCCTTATCCCAGCATCCATGATCAGACCTCCAAGTGGCAGAAGGGATATTAACGCTGAGTTGTTAAAAAGCCTCCCTGCAGGCTCCCTCCCTCTGAAGGGGACAGGGAAGCAGGATGGGATCCTGTTCCATCGGACTCCAGAGTCCTTGTGGAGAAGTCAAACGAGGTCATTTCTGCCACCCCCAGTGCCGCTGGCAAACCCAGCGCCTGTATCTGGCATCCACAGAGCAGCATCCCTTTGGCCCTTGGGTGGCAGGCAAGGCAGGAGGAGACGCGAGAAGGTCAGAGGCGGAAGAAGAAAGGCAAACAGCATTTGCCAACCTTCGGGCTGGAGAGAGTACAAAACAGCACCCAGCCTCCAGTGCTAGAGCACCCACATCGTGCTGCTCCATCCTTTGCCAACAGCCTGCAGCAAAACGCGGCAGAGCTCCACGGGGCGAGCAGCCCTGGCAGAGCCCCAGGGGCTGCCCCCACTCCATCTTTCTCTCAGCCACCCGCCTACGCAGCAGATAAATCCCAGAGCCTACGACAGCCTTCCTCCATCCCCGAGTGTGGTAGAGTCCCCGTCCCTGCTTGCAGCCCCTCGCTCCTCGTCTGCGGCGCAGCCATCCAGCCAAGCTGAACTGCCCCTACACGCTACGGGCGCAGGGAGCGCGGTGTCCGAGCACACGAAGGCGAAGCGTGGATCTCGGGATACCCTCACACTTGCTCACCGCATGCCCTTAGGGCTGCGTTTCTAAGCTGGAATGGAAAGGAAAACGGGCAAAACGAGGGAAAAGCAACGAGCGGCTGAGCATCGCATCCATCCCCGATAGAGGTGCTTGCTGCCGGCTTCAGCCCCGCTGCGTACCCGTGGCCATGCAGGCTGGGCTTGCCCGCAGAGCTAGCGCGGCAGGGAGAGCTCTGCAGCCTTTGGTGCTTTTTGGGATCCTGCCTGGCCACGCTGAAGAGAAAACATAGTGCAATTCAAGCACAGGAGCCTCACTGCTGTTCATACCCTGTAACACAAGACCTCCACCCTCAAAGCCCAGATCACCTGGAGAAGGTAACAGAGAGGGGCAGCTCTTAGCGCCGGTGGGACGATACCTACCACGACGCCCATCAGCCCTTGCCAGCGATGCCCTGCATCAGTGCGCGATGCTGTGGGTGCCGGCGGGGTGCCGTGGCTCGGGCCCCCGAGCACAGGGGCCGTGAGGAGTGCCATCCTCCATCGCACTCAGGGAGCTGCGGGCCGCGACTCGCCAGGGTGCAGGAGAGCTGGCAGCGCTGCCAGGTGGGGGCAAAGGGCCTAAAGCATCTCCAGAACGCGCTGGTGCCGCCTCTTGACCCTATAAAAAATTTTTAAAAACCAAAAAATCATTCTGTTAAATCAACCTAAAATCATAAAAAAGCCTGAACTGATAGCATTTTAAAGCAGCAACCACCTCTCCTAAGCACGGTTCTCATCCCAGGGAGGGAGAAGTGCCAGAAATCAACTCAAAATTGCAGTCGATTCTCTGTGGAAGGAATTCAGCTGCTTTGCTGATAAGCAGCCATATAAATCTCTAAGCTGAAGAGGTAGATCATTAAGGGGAA
Source organism: Steatornis caripensis (assembly GCA_013398225.1). Lineage (NCBI taxonomy): Eukaryota > Metazoa > Chordata > Aves > Caprimulgiformes > Steatornithidae > Steatornis > Steatornis caripensis. Next base: position 15,342 of record VZSC01008340.1, on the reverse strand, counting down.
ATGTTTAGAGAAATTAAGTCCTTTTCCCTGCTTCTTATGCTAATAGGGAAAACCAAGCTGATTTGCAGGAGGACAACATTTAGCAATATCTAATTCATCAAAGTCCCCATCTGTTCTCATTCTCATGCTGAGTTTGTCAAAAATCAGCTTTCCTTCAACCAACACCCACATCACTTTTAACCGTAAGAGGCCAATTCTGGAGAGATTTGTAAATAAACCACTTGTGCAAATCCAGCCAGAAAAAACAGACAGGGAAAGGGCCCGACTAATAGAAATACATGTCGGGATTGAAGGGATTGAGGAGAGACCGCGAAGCAAGTCAGGGGACAGGGAAATGACTAATCAGTGCAGCTGGCAAAATAACCCGGAGCGGAGGCCGGCAGTGGGTTAACGATACCCGAATGGGGGAATCTCCAAACCAGGATCCTACATCTGCGCCTCTGCTGCAGTCGTTGCTCCTGGATGAAGCAGGATCTGGAAACAGCTCCTTGCCGGAGCCACCCTGCGTGTGGCGGCAAGCAAGCTCCTCCCGCAGCCCACGGGGCGCCAGAAAAATCTCCTAAAAAAATGTCTTCCTTACGGGAAGCGATGCCGAACTGGTTTGTTATACTGTTCTCCCTATTCGGTTATTGAAGCAAACAGGTTATCGGTATATTGAATTCAAGTGAAACGCAGCGTGGAGCAGATCTTATCGCAAAGGTGGAAATCAGAGATTGCAGTAAGAAGGCTATGTTCCCGCATTCTTCTCCAGGGGCAGGGTTATTCCATATGCTCCCGTATTCGATTTGTTTGGGCATTTAAACTGCATGCATGAAATTCTGCGTGCAGTATTTTCAGCAGCAGGGGTTACGCTTTCAAGGCGGGCAGCCCTACGGATCATACCCATCGCTCGGCACCGGCCAGACCGGGCGCTATCCAGTTGATGTGCTCCCCCGGGACCTCTGACAGCAGAACCTTGCCTCGCCGGCAGCTCCGGCAGGGATCCCGCTGGGACACGCACACCACGTGTAGGCACAGAGCCGATTCGGCTTACGGCATCGCAGCAAGCGGAGGGGAAAAAACCCTGACATTTGCTGCCCTAAAGACAAAACTGGGGGGTTTTTTATCCTCATTCACGGGGCAGAAAATCGAGACGGTTGCAGCTGCAGTGCAGGCAGGAGCCCTGGGGCAGGACTGCAGCTCTGCTCACCACCTGCCTCTTCCAGCACCTTTCTTCCCCTCCCAGCCGTCCGCAGCCCAGCGAGGAGCACACACAAACGAGCTGGGCTCTCTCTATAGCAGTGGAGTACTTAAGGTGCTTAAATACCTGCAAGGGAGCAGACTCGCGGGCTCAACAGTTAATGTACAGTGTCAGCTAAATGATAAAATATGGTTAATACAAGGCTGCCGCTCAGCAGTTTGCTGCTGTTTCAATTCCTTTGTGGCCTGAAGGGATTTAGGAACTTCTTGTACTTGGGAGGACCACAGTGGGGCTTTGTAGGCAAGCAACCGAAGCACAGATGCTCCATCAAGTCCACAGAACCTTTCTTCCTACACAGGCAGGCATGAAATGCTGCTCCTGCCCTGCGGTTCCCCCATCGCCTGCCCCGTGGAGCCAGGAGCCAGCTACGCCACCGGCTGCCTTCGCCAACCCCCACTGCCTGCTGCCTCCCTAAGCTCCCTTCTCCACCAGCCCTGGCTCTGTCTTTTTGGCCAAGCACGATACGCCGTGGAAAAGGGAGCAAGGCGCACTGGGAAAGACGGGCAGGGCAAACGGCAACAGCTTTGGAGGACGCGCTTGCTTGCGTACGACCTGCCGTTGAAGAGGGTGTGCTCTGGCCGGCTGAGATGTGCCACGGCACTGGGGAATGTGTTCCTGAGGACGCTGCGACCCATGGGCCTATGGAGATGGAAGGGTTGTTTCCTAATCCTCATTTCCTAATGTCCTTTCATTCAGGAGGTTCTCGCTGATCTGTAACCTGCTTTTTCCATTTGTTTGGTCCATGGCACGTAGCTACGCTACAGGCACCGACAGCATAAGGTGACACAGCTTACTCACAGGTACATCTTGTTCCCATACCTATTGCCTCCTTTAGAAGAACCAAAAATATTTACACTTCATGCTTTTACCATCCTCTTTTAAGCTATGAAGTTACTTCAGATCCCTCTGTAGAAGTAACATTTCTTCCAGGCGCAACACAGGTCCAAGCAATCCTTCTGTAGCATCTCCGAGTTGCCACCACATGGCCAGCTGGCTCCTTTCACTTGCTCTCCTTTTGGCCACACAACTTCTTCCGCAGTTCTCTGGAGTAGAGTTAAAGCAATGCTTTGGGAGATGTGCTCCAAAGCCCTTCAAAAAAAAAAAAATCTCTATATACGTACTCAGAATGGAGCAGGTTTCAGTTTGGAGCCTTTGAGGTTCTTAGAGCAGCATGAGGAGCATTAGGTCTTGATTAGCTACTTAATTATAAGAGACAAAAGCAAAAAGCAATGGCCTTGAGCTCATCCCGAGGCTGGGGAACCCCACCTGCGTGCTCTCCATACAGCCCTGCAGCCAGATCAGGCCCTGATCTCACCAGGAGCTGAAACCCCTGTAGCAGGCTACAGCCGGGTTCTTGATTCTCTGGGCATGCAGAAGGCAAACAAAGTGTTTTCAAAAGCAACTGCAGGCTATCAGGACACCACGGACAAGCTGAGGGACTTCAGTCAGCATGTGCNCTCCATACAGCCCTGCAGCCAGATCAGGCCCTGATCTCACCAGGAGCTGAAACCCCTGTAGCAGGCTACAGCCGGGTTCTTGATTTTCTGGGCACGCAGAAGGCAAACAAAGTGTTTTCAAAAGCGACTGCAGGCTATCAGGACATCACGGACAAGCTGAGGGACTTCAGTCAGCGTGTGTTGCAAAAACATTAATTAAAAAAAGACCTCTTTATTATGGCTCTGACAGGGTGCTGTGCAGGCAGCCTCCTCGAGCCCAGCGAGGTCTCGCTACACCACCCCATGGTGGCTTGAGTTTCTGTCATCGCTGCAGAACTTCAGCAGGGCATCAAGACAAACAACTCTTTCCTGGCAGGGTTTGTTCTTGCTGTCTCTCACACTTAAGAAAGCATACAGAAACCTCCAAGAAAAGCTTAGATCCCAGTCCAGGGGAGGCCCGTCCGGCTTCAGCGGTCGCTTCCCCCTCCCAGCTGGGCTGCCAACTGGCTGTAGCCTCGACGGATCTGGACAGGGATGGATCATCCTTGTCTAGGGCTCTGACAACCTGATGCATCAAACCAGACAGTTCCTTTAGAAACCTGTCACGCCACCGCCTACCACGCACGTCAAACTGACTACAAACTACTGTATTTAAAAATATACCATAGCAGAGATTACACACAGATTATTCTGCCTTAAGTAGAGATGTTTTGGAAACTTTTTGCTTTTATCCATTCTTCGCCCAGGATTTCATTGATCAGCTCTTGTGTTCTCGTTTCACCACTTAACAGATCCTTCGGCAACTCAAAACCTTTGGGAAGTTTGGCCACAGACACTAGCTCTGGTATAAGGTGAACTCATCAGATGTAATTTCTATTTCTGGTCAGCTGGGCATACGCAGAGCCCACACCAAAGCCTGCTTAATACCGAGTACTTCGTCTCAAGTTATTGTTAACAAAGTCTTGTGGAAATAAAAATTTAAAAAGCTCTGTATAAGCCCACACTTCATGTCCTTCCCTAATACTTAACAAGGGGATGGGGAGAGGAGGAAGAGGAGGAGGATACGGCCACTTACCCTTGGAGAACCACTTTCCAGTCACCTAAGAAATCAGCCGTGCAGTCCAGTGAACAGCCAGGAAGATTCAACGTGTGCTATTTCCCTGGGAGATCCAGAGTGAGATAGCCTACATGAAGAAACCAGCCAGGCTCAGCAGGCACAATGGCTTTGCTCAGCCATCGTTCGTTCTTGGGGAGCAGCAGCTTCATGCTCCCTTGTGAGCCAAACAGGTCCTTGCNAGCCAGGCTCAGCAGGCACAATGGCTTTGCTCAGCCATCGTTCGTTCTTGGGGAGCAGCAGCTTCATGCTCCCTTGCGAGCCAAACAGGTCCTTGCACCCCTCTCGCTCCTGCAGTACAGCTACTCCACCGTGCTGGTACAGCTGCAGTACAGCTACTCCACCGCTGTGCATCACATCTCGCCCGTTTCACGGTGCCCAGCATCTCCAGGCTCTCCCCATCGACTCAACACAGAACACAAAGGAATTTAGGACATCCAAAGCCAGCGCTTGGCCTCTTTGGGTTTTTCTTTTTTTGACAAACTGCAATTTCAAGACAAACACATGCTGTGGTCCGTCAGTGAACAAGATCTTGGCCAGTCCGAGGAGACACATCGAAGAGATTCACAGTAATGGTGCTAACAGAAGGTCTAAGCTTCACTGCCACAGAACAAACCTTGTGTGGTGATGGCAACGGGGTGAGCAGTTTCTCCTTGTCCCTGCAGTGCCTATGCCTGTGCTGGGAAGGGACACGCCAACTGAACCTGCCTGCAGCTGAAATCACAGGGATACAGGATGACATTTCCACAGGCCAAAAAGAAGTCTTCACTCTGAAGGCCCCTTTCAATTGATAGCCTTGACACAGCAGGCATTCAGAAGGGAGTAACCATCCCGCATGCCCAGGAGTTTAAAGGAAGATTCAAGACAATCTTCCTGAGGAATTACCAGTGATGTGAGAGGAACAAAAAGGACATTGAGGTCCAGACTCAGCAAAGCATAAAGACTGTGGAAGGAAAAGCACAGCTAACAAATACTCTCTTTAGTGATGATCATGCATTAATGGTTTCTCATTTAGCATTTTACAAACTTCTTGATATAGGAGGCATAATTTAACTTGTAAATGAACCCTTTAAAAAGGGACATCCAGATTTAACTGGTGTCTTTTCCCCCTCAAATATTCACAGGTATTTTGGAATCTGCAGTCACTTCAAAGGCATCACCATTACCCCTCAGCACACGCCTAGCACTCCTCCCCGGGTCTCAGGCAGGTATCTGCCTTGGGAAGGCAGAACTGGAAGCCCAGATGCTTCCCATGACTTCAGCCTCCGGAGACTGAAGCAAGCGCCAGGGCAGCTAACAGAGCAATGTCACAGCACAGAGAACTTCGGCATCGGTGGGACAGGAGCAGAAAGCAAATCCCAGTATGCAGGCTATGGAATTGTCAGGAACGGGACAAAGTTCCAGCAGCTTTTTCAACATCTGGCTTTTCACAGAATGGCTTGGGTTGGAAACGACCTTAAACACCATCTGGTTCCACCCCACTGCCATGGGCAGGGACCCCTTCCACCAGACCGGGTCACTCAAGAGCCCCATCCCACCTGGCCTTAAACACTTCCAGGGAGGGGGCAGCCACAGCTTCTCTGGGCAACCCGTGCCAAGGCCTCACCGCCCTGGTCATGAAGAATCTTGCATGCAAGAAGTTACGGTCAAACACAAAAAGTGTTATAACAGGGATACGGATACACTCAGGCACTTCACCAGATTAATCTGTGAAAGGAATAAATATATTTCCCTATGGCTATTAAATGTCAGATGTGTACCTAAGAACTGGCTGTCTGGAAATGCTTTGCAGGTAAGGAAATATCTATAAGCAATGCTAAATAGAAATAAAACGTATCTGGAAAGTTTTAAGGAGCTACATACAGAAAAGTGAGGAAAAAGGACAGACAGGGGCACACTCTTCTCCTAGAAAGTTACTGAAGTTAATAAAGCTCACAGCAAGACAAGGAGATCAGCAAGGTAAAGAAAAGCTGACCTAGGAGTGGAGTGTACAGTATCAGCCGGAATAGTGGTCAGAAATAAAATTCAGGGAAGAGCCAAAGGTGATGCTGCTCAGGTCAAACCAAGAACTTCAGCTGATGCAAACAAACAAGACAGCTGCAGGAGAGAGACTCCCTCTTCTTTAGGCAAAGAAGCCTTAAAATTGACACTGTACTTGGACGTTTCTAAACACCGGGACAGCACCATAGCATCCTGAAATTTCTCCTTCCCCATCCACCGTTGTCGCAACTGGAACTATTCTAGTTTCAAAACCAAACCTACAGCTGACTTTGGCAATCTGGTAAACAGGCTGCCAACTAAACATACGCTTGCTGTTTTGTCTCTAATCAGGCTAGTCCCAATATCTAAATATATTTCACCTTGACTTTCACCTCTGTTTTTTCCTTTGGACTGGCTGTTATTTTATGTTATACGTAATATATTGAGTAGCAGAGTAGGGAAGTCAGGCTTGTACAAACATCCACTTAATTCCCCAGGCAATACATATTCCTGTTGGGAAAGAACTGCAAGAGCATTATCACACTTTTGTAGAAACTCCCCACGTTCAGACCAAGAGCTGACGCACTGGAGCTACCACGTTCTCAACGCTCACTCCTAAGAGATGGAGGAAAGAGCAAGGGAGCCAGCAAGACAGACTCTGACAGCAAGCTTTGCACTGGGCCAGCTGTTCCTCAGTAGTGCTTTAAGCATACCTTGTCTGGATTTGTTCCCTCCTCAAGAAGCTTATTTCATTTCAGACCTCATACAATTCTGAATGAAGCTTCCCACTCCAAGAGAAATTCACCAACACTGACCCCTTCAGCTGTTAGGGTTTGATACACAGTGCGTACGTGGAAGAGGGGAGGAGTCCATGTGTAGCTGAAATACCGTTTGCATGCATATTACACAAATACACAAAGAAGTTACAAAGAACGGAATTTTAAACATCATTTGTCAACTCCAGCCTACACTCTTTTTGCAATCCAAGAAGCCATTTTATTACCATCGCTGCCAAAGCCTGGTGTGCGCAAAAGCTCCTTCCCAGACCACACAAACCATCCAACCAAAGTGGTCAGCTCACACTATGAGGCAGCCAAGCCAGCCTCAACCGAAAAAACACAAGTACCTCAGCACAGCTTTGGTTTGAAGTATTATTCCAACTTGTCTCTTCAAAAAGACTTATCACAAATGGTTTGTTACCTAGTGTTACAACAACTTTTTCCCATGGAAATAGTTTTGCTTCGTTGCTAAACAGCCGGATAAAGTATTAAAAAAAGACAAGACACAAACACAGGAATCCAAAGCTGGTGGTTATTTTTTACTTGAAGACTCTGAAACATTAAAAAAGTATTGTTACAGTTAACTAATTCCTTCCGGAATGAAACTGGACATGCTCAGTCAAGGTGATGACATGGAAAGGGCAGTCTGGCTTTACAAAACTGATACTCAAGCATCATCAATACACACAAAGGACAGGCTCTTACGCACGTTTGTTACGTTGCAACCTTCGCTCAGCCTCAGTAAACATCTTTGGAATGCACATTTTAGAAAAGTAATCAAGAAACCTAAATATTCACAGGAGAAAACCACAACATTATTAAAAATACAAACAGTAAGATTCACAGAGATCAGCAAACACAGGCTGCCTATGGGTAATCAAAACACAACTTGTGGAAGTTACACTAAGCACAAGCACAGGTCTCCTACACAGAGGCTGGATTCCAGCAACTCGGAACATGTAGGACTAAGAGGCAGCTTCGGAATTTGGTTACTTGCCTAAGGCAGGGAGGCTGTAAAAAAAAAAAGGTAGGAGTGCAGAAGGCAAAGGCAAGGTAAATTAGTGCTAGAAGTTCTTGTTAAACCAGGAGTCTCGAAATACAGCAAGAAACAAAAAGGTTCTTTTAAAATCAAAACTTAGCCAAAAGTTATCAGTATATATTTTCCTATATTGCACAGTTTTAAAGTAACTGAAAAACTAGAAAACCCTGCATTTGTAACAGCTACATTTAAATATATTCCAAGTGGAGTTAGCCAGTCTAGTTCAGCTTTTAGAACAACTCGACGCTTTTCCTAACAACAGCAAGCAGCGTTTCTGTGTCCCCTGTCTTCTCAAGCCCTCTCCAAACTAAACACACCATTTATCAAAGACAGCACTACCAGTTCTCCTTAGTACACCACGGATTTATTGCTTTATTTTACTAGTGACAAAGGCTAAGATCTAAACTTGTAGACAATTTAAGGCAATCCCGCAAGACCAACACCTTAATGGCATTTACAGCACACACTGGTCTTAATTCAAACACCAGGAAAAGTGTGATAGTTAAAAATGACAGGAACACTCAGATTTTATCCAAAAGGACCCTTCCAAGCATCAATTATTATCTTCCTAACACATAACCCAGCCCTGAAGTCATAAGTCATTCCAGAGCACCAATGTTCTGAAAAAGAAAGAAAAAGTCAGAGGAGGAAGTTCCAGGACATCTTGCATAACTCATTTTTACTCGTACAAGAACTTGTCAGAAGATTCACTCAGCTGTTTGGGGAGCCGAATCACTTTTTTCCATTCATAACATGGAAGATGAATTACAATCTGTCAGATACACTTAAAATGCAACTTTAAAAGAAGCGTTCGGGACTGACAGGAAACATGGTGTACTCTTAACAGCTTTACAAGCTGATTCACCTGCAAGAGCTCTGAACATTGTTTTCCCCAGTATTTCTTTCATACCCCACAGAGATCATTACGAGCCCATTGTCTGACCCTCTGTCTTCTTAATAATCACTAAAAGAGCCAGGTTGCAGTGAAAATATCATGAGCATTTCTACGTTTGCAGTCTTAATTCCTCACGACCAAACTTACTGCTCACACAGATTTATCAACTGCCAGTCCTGCAAACCCACTCAGATGAACAATTGAAAAAAAAAACCCACACAACTAAAACCAACCCAACAAGAACAGGCTTGTCAAAAAACCTAAGCGTGCTCAGCGTTAGGCTAACCCTTCCCTCACAAATACTTTGGAAACTAACTGAAAGAATACGGGATTTTTTTTTTTTTTTACAAGCGATGGAAGATAACATTGGCCCAACACGCATGTGCATTCTTTTTATTCCTATAGAGTAAAAACAAATACCATACAGCAAACAGTAGACTACAGGGTTTGGTTTTTTTTAAAAAAAAGAATTGGGGTCTACTGCTTCAAGATGGTTTCGTGAAAACAGAGAAGATGAGTTTCTGTAAAAGACATTAAGCAGCAATTATTTCAACTTCAGACCAGGTACAGCCTGAGTGGATTTGCAGTGAAATTTGATCAAGCAGAAACCACTGATGATGTACTAAAAATAAGCAGAGTCCTACTGCCATCCAGCAGGACAAACGGGTAGGATTTGCACTGAGCAGAGAACTCTGCGTGTAAACTATTCCCATCTGAATCAGAGTCATTGAGACAAACAAGACTTCATGGCGCTACCTGTCATTTTTTTCTAGAAAAGAATTACTTGGCCAAGAAGCTCAGGTAGTTTTCTATAGCCTTTTCTAAAAGAAATTGACGCAAACAGCAGGTTTCTGGTCAGCCAGAGAATGCACTGTGTTACACAGACCGCTTGCGGTAACTTCCATCTGGAAGGACAGCAAAGACAAGGTCTGTAGCTTTTGTTCAGAGGGCAATTTCTGCTCCTCTAAATGAAGACAGCAATTATCATCTCTTTGGAAGAAGAGGGATTGGGCGGGGGGTGGGGGGGCCGGGCACAGGGGAGCAGTTTGTATCACTCACTGTCATAGTAGAAAGCAGTTTTTGTCACATAAAAAGCCTGGAACACATCCCACAACCAAAGGAACACTTCCCCCCAGCACTTCTTCAGAGCAGAGCTAGATAAGATTTATACCGAGAAGCCTTTTTGAACGCTTTAACAGCAAACAGGTTAGTGCATTTTCCTTGCTAACGTTCCCTAATGCAAAAAGTACACTGGTTTACATTCTGTTAAAAAAAATCCCTATAGAACAAGTCATTCAAGAAGCCACAAATTATTTCTTGGCACTTCTCTGCACTCAGACAAGAGAAGTTTCAGCCATGTTTTAGTTTTGGATATCTGATGCCAAAGATACTTGCTTTTTTTTTTTTCTCCTCAATATTACCATGACAGGAGTCATTCTTGTCTTGAAGCTGAAGGATTTGACATTTATCACCTTTTGAGTTGGTGACTCAAACACTAAGCCTGCATGCAAATAAAGCTAAGATTTATCCACTGTAGCAGCAGGGTTCACTGGGCGCTGCCTTACAGCATTCGGTGACGAGTTTCTGTCGGACACTTCTTTACCATCCGTTTCGTCATCTGAAACATCTTCCTCATCTGCTTCTTGCTCTTCATCCAGCTTCTTCAGCAGCTGGGCTGACTCTGGAGCTAGTTTTCCTTAAGGAGAAAAGAAAACACGCGTACACAAATAAATACCACTACCATGTGAAATACACTTTTTTTAATATCATGGGCTACCACAGAATTTTAATGAATTTAAGCCAGGCAGCACTTTGCAGTATCGGTCACTTAAGCTGCTATCTTAGGTAGAATTGTCGCTAGCACGAAGTTACCCACAGGTCAAGTATTAACAGATTACCTAGACAAGGTAATATAAAATTTCCTCCAGNGCAGTATCGGTCACTTAAGCTGCTATCTTAGGTAGAATTGTCGCTAGCACGAAGTTACCCACAGGTCAAGTATTAACAGATTACCTAGACAAGATAATATAAAATTTCCTCCAGCTTTGAAGAAATGAATCAGGTTCCTAGAAACATTAAACCAGCATTCAACTGTTCTTCCATGACTTTAAGATTACCTTGAAAAATTCCAGAAAGGAACCCCACATTGAATCACTTCCTATCGACAGAAACACAAGTTCACTTTTAATCCTCATTTTGCCCCTAAAACCATGCAAACTCCCAACTTAGCAACACTGAAAACTCCACTCTAAACTTTTACTCTTATCTCCCTGCACATACAGAGCTTCATATCTTGCAGGTCTAAAATTGCTGTAGAAACATTTTTCTATCTCCTAAAAAAATTTTTTTAAATAGTTTAGCTTTAGCTAAATACAAACCCACTATAAACCCTAAGGGCAAACAGCTGCAGGTAAAGCATAGCATCAGTCACAAGTGTAAACTACTACACTAAATCTCGTGTCCTGCAGAGACAAGTTACATACCGATATTTATTAAATAAGATTTACCAAGCAGCTTCACTGAATTAGAAGCATACAGCGGGCTTACTTGAATGAGGATACTGCGGCGGTCTGTGCCTTTTGGATGGACAGATACAGTCTGCTAAGAACACCATCATCTGAAACCAAAGAAAGACAAGTTTAAGACTCCAAACATCCTGCACACTAGAATCACAGAATTGGTTTGGTTGGAAAAGACTCTCAAGATCATCAAGTCCATCCGTTAACCAAACACTGCCAAGCCCACCACTGAACCATGGCCCTGAGCACCACATCTACGCCGCTTTTAAATCCCTCCAGGGATGGGGACTCCACCAC